>OX451738.1:540341630-540899044 GCA_948472305.1 Vicia faba
TTCCCACAGAACTATGTGTCGATGCATAGAGAAGGCGTGCGCCTTCCCGGATGTTTCCAAGCCAAAATCTTCTTCTCATGAGCCGACCTAAGGTTCCATGAGCCGGCTCATGCAGTCTGTTTTGAGAAAAATGTTTGTTTTTTGATGTTTCTCACTTGCACCTGTTTGAAGCATGACATATTTGCACAAATTGGTTTTTGAAAAGCATTAAAAATCAGTTATTTCACTTTTTCCCTCACAGTAAGCCCCATTGTTTAGCTTCTAGAGGACTCAGAATGGGCCCTCTCAATTTGAAGGTAGTTTTCCCTTATTTTTGGGGTCAGTGATTCATTTGAGGACCAAATGCCCAATCGAAGCTTTGTGAGATAAAGCTTGCTCGAATGAGGCCAAATGCCCAATTGAAGCTTATGAATCAAGGAAAACTTGCTCTTCTTTGATTTGATGCTTGAAAGCCCAATTAAAAATCCAATTGTACTTGTGCAGTCTTGACCCAGTAGAAATTTTGTGAGAACAATCTTGAGAAATGAGAGGGTAAATTTTGGGGTACAACACATATTATTGGGTTTTATATCTGTATCATACATACCTATCCTCTTCAGCAAGAACTGGGGCATTAGGTTGATAGCAGCAGCCCCGTCTACCATCACTTTATTGATCCCCACTTGTTCGATCTTTCCTCTAATAAATATAGGCTTCAGGTGATTCTTCATACCTTGGTCTGGTCTTTCAAAAAACGCATTTTGTTCTTTGACTGCTCCATTATTCATAACATAATGGCACATAGGATTGTGCTTCGCCATTTCTAATTCATCTTCTTCTTTAGAATCTTCCATCTCCGTCACTTGGTTATATTCATGCGGTAGTACAGAAACTACATTGCAGTTGACATTCAAAGAGGACTCCCCATCTGAGTCAAAGTTGTCAGTAAGCATGTCCTCATCATTGGTTGGTTCTTCATTATTTGGTTCCTCTATAGTCCTTTCGACGGACACCTCCATATTTTTTGGGGGAAAAAGCCTCTTTTGTGTTGGGGACTTCTCTTCGACAGGTGCAGCAGACGAAGTCTGATTCGTACTTGATTCGCCTACTTCATTTCTTGTGAGTTCTCTTTGAGTCTTCTTGGTCCTCTGGTATCTTTGCTATTGGGACCTTGTCATTGGTTTTTTCCCCTTATAATTCTCAAACACATAGGCTTATTGCTTCATTGATTGGAACTGCCTTCGATATGCCCACGCTGATCTGCCACCTTCCTCGAAACTTTTCCATTTCCCTTTGCCTTTTCCTCCCCCTTGCTTTGAATAGACTTCAACCACTTGTCTGTTGGGATGTTGGATGGTGGCTTGAAGGTGACTTGTGGATTCACTTTGGGGTGTGGGTTATCTACCCTTTTCGGAATTCCTTTTACATTGGTTACATACCTCCCCCTGCTACTCCTTCGATTGTTCCAACATTGAGCATACAAAATTCTCTCAAATGCTTCAGCTGCCTTTCTATCATAAACAACGCTGCACAATGGGCACGCTAATACTTCTGATCCTGTCTTATAACAGGGAACCAGAAAACCCATCAAGCTTTCTCCCATTTTTGGGTATGGCAACAACTCTTTATCACTCCTCTAGTTGTTTTCAGCCCTCTCTTGGTACACTTTCTGGTATGTTGCCACAGGGCCTCGATCATTCATTATGTTGCACCTAAGACACACTAGTCCTTCAGGATTCTTCGTATGACAATGAAAAAGATACTAGACCAGGCTTAATTTTTGGTGCCCAGTTTGCATCCTATCATTCTCCATCTTCAAACGTCTTTCGATCTCCACCATTTTCTGGGGACAGCTGGTTCAGATCCACCATCTTTACCTCGAACTTGGGACCTTTAGCAATCTCAAGCTCTTCGAATCTGACTCTAAGAACCTCAGTAGTCTTAGCCTTGCTAGCAAATTTGGCATTGCCAACTGTAGCATTTCCTTCTTCCTGGCCCATGAGACCCTCAACAGTCTCTAGCCCCAGAGTATTTTCAGATACCTTGTATGCGTCGAGTGGACCTCCTTCTATTTCGACAGCATCAACCATGTTGATATCTACAAGCTCTGCAAAATTTGTCTCATCAATCTGAAGAGGATCTTTGTCGACCTTCATTAGGTTCTTGAGCTTCTCTCTGAACTTTAACCTTCCTTCCTTGATAGCACTCTGTACCAAGTCCCTGAAAAGATAACATTATGAGGTTTTATGGCCTAAGAAATTATGATATTTACAAAAGCCCCTTTTCTTCCGTTGTTCTAACGGAGGAATTTTAGCACCAGGGGGCACTATCATCTGGCCATCTTTTACTAACAAATCAAAGATTTCATCACACTTGGTGATGTCGAAAGTATAGGTTTTCTTTGGGAATTTGTCATTCCTTTCTGGTTCGACGGGATTTTTCCCGTTCGTAGGCGTTAACACTTTGCAAGGATATGGTGATCCTTGCTTTAACTCTGCAAGATCTATCTCGTGTTCTTCAACCTCTGAAAAATCATCTTCGACATCTCTTTCGTCTGAGTAGGCTTCGATATAAGCCACTATTTCTTTCCTATGGCTTTTGTTAGCCCTTGCTTTTTCGATTTTCAAACTCTCCACCTGTCGAACCCTGTCAACCAGTTGTGCCATATCTCTCAGATAATGGGGATGTAACTTCTTCCTGATAGAGAAGTCCAATCCTCTTACTGTCATTTCGACCAACTCGTGTTCAGGCAATTGTGTGAAACATCTTTCCTTCAATAGACATAACCTGTTAAGATAATCGTCTATAGGCTCACTGAATTTGCGCTTAACATTTTCCAGTTCGCTCAGGATGATTTTGGTTTGACCTACATAAAATTGTTCATGAAATAATCTCTCTAAGCGAACCCAATCATGGATGGAATTCGCTGCAAGAGTAGTAAACCAAGTAAAATCATTTTTGGTTAGTGAACTAGGGAAATATTTAATCCTTAGATTCTCATTGTTTGCTATATCCCCTGCTTCTGTAAGATATCTAGCAACATGTTCTATGGTTGACTCACTGGTGTCACCAAAAAACTTTGTAAATTTTGGCACTTTCCATCCCCTAGGCAAATCAGTTTGCTGAATGTATTCAGATAAAGGGGATGTATAATTTGGCCTTCGCATGCTAATATTTACTCCATTTCATGCCATGATTCTTTCTACTATGGCTGCTAGATTATTATTTCCTACCATATCATATTGCCGACATGCTTGGAGAACTTCATCAGCATCTTGGTTTCAATTCACCATGACTACCCTTCTTCGTGGTTCTTCCCTGGGAATAGCCTGTTGAAATCTGGGTGGTTCTTCCCTTCGAACTGGTTGTTGAATTTCGACTTTTGGGTGTATCACTGGTTATTGAATTTCGACTTCTGGGTGTATCACTGGTTAGGCTTGGTCAATGATTAGTTCTTCTTGAAACATGATGCCTTTATTCTCACTTATCCATGTAGGTTGTGGTTGTCGAGTTGGTTCTCTGGGTGCACCAAAGAAATATGCAAGACGCCCAATTTGTGCTGCCATTTGTTGGTTTGCTTGGGCATTCTGCAAGTTCTTCTGTGTGGTGCTTTGAATTAAAGGGTTAAAAATTGTACTCATTTGCTGGGCGAGTACTCCCATCATTTCATGGTTACTATCATTCATATGTTGTCTCAAGACTGCCTGCGTATTTGTGGTAATAGGAGGCAATTGAGCAACATATCCTGGCTATGAATTATTTCGTGCCATATGGTTTACCCTTGAACCTGATCCTTGTAATGGCGAAAAGGAAGATGTTAAAGGATGTGTATATGTCAAAGTGTTATTTTGAAGTCCTTCCATGAACGAAGTTGGCATGCCATATATTGGATCTGATGTTGGGATTGTGAACCATGGTGCATATGTTCAAGAGACACTGCCTACTGAAGGTATGGGGGTTACGGGTGGAATTTGATTGGCCACAGAAATTATAATAGGTTCATTTTGTGTGTTTGATAATATGGCTGAAGCATTTGTATTTGGGGGTATGACTGTAGCATTTGTAGTCGAGGGGATAATCGCAGTCCCTTGACTTGTTGTCGTGGCTTCAGTTGTATTCGAAGCGCTCGTATTCCCTCCTGTGGGAGATGGAACTTGTTGTGCATCACTAACGGATGAGTTATACATTTTCCTATTGTATTTCCTTTTTGGTCTGGGATCTGTGGTATTGGCTAATTTTCTACTTCTTAATCTCATGCAACAAAACAAGTTAGGAAACACAGATTATCGGAAAAAAACTAAATACTAGACACGGAGTTCCACTGGGCGTGTCAATTTTTTTACCCTAGAATTTGGTAAACAATCGTTGATCCTCTAAATCCTTTAACAAATTCAGTTACTCACGAGATCGATCAGATTGATCTCAGGACTATTGTGTTCAATTATTTAGAAATCATGTTTTGATGATAATCTCTTTAAACAAAAGGAATCACTTCGCACGTTGAAGTGAAACTTCTTTATAAAAGTAATGAAATATATACTAGTTTAGACTGTGAATTGTAAAAAATGTAAATAACGTAAAAAAACTTTATTGAATGTAAATGACATTGAATATAAAATATGGTGCATCATACGTACATTCTCGTTAACTCTTTTCTCGAACACTGGTACTTTGAGTATTTTGTACGAAGATGTGAATACACTAAATCGAAACACAAAAGCTACAATTCATAGAACTTCGATCCTAACGATCTCCTAACAAACTAATGCCACGTCTCCGCTGGCATGTCTTCGACAATCCAAGAGATTATACGCGTCCTTCTGGATAAGAATGAATATTCAAATTCAAACCCTTCGCTATCTGTCTTGAGCGCCAAAACCAATAAAATTTGATAACGGTCGAAGTATAAAGTCTTAAACCATGTTTTGAATAATAACTTTATTTCGCAATTCGAACTATAAACTATTCATCAATCTCTTAACGAATTTCGAATTTGAATCTTCATGGCTTTTAATAAACAAAATAGCCAAACAATTCTCTAAGTATATTCAAACCATTGACTCAGTTCATTTCTCCTTAGTCGAAATTTCTAGCCAACAAATGGGCATAAGATTTGATCACGTCTTGATTTGTAGAAGATTTTATTTTGATTTGTTTTTAAAAAACCACCAATAAAGAGATTTGATTTGTTAATTCAAATTTAAATCTTCAGATAATTAGATTTGATCTTATTTAATCTGCCAAATAAATCTAATTAAAACATAGCTAAAAGATAACAAAAAATCTGATTGAACCACAACCAAAATTTTCGCTCAAAACAATATCAACTATATATGACCTGCTGACAAATGGTAGATATTGCACACATGTTAGAATATATTATGTCCCACACGTATCATTTCTTCACTAAAACATCTTATATATTCCATGTTGTTTTGCATAATAAAAGAATAAATACTATGATTTGATAAAGAATTTGGTACATTTCCCAAATATGCATCACCTTTTTTAGCACTTCCTTTTTTATATCTTGCAAATAAAAAAAACACATTTCCCATAACTTATCCTTTCATATGGTGGCGTTTAGCTAATACCCGTTAGTGTTTGTCCATTATAGAGAAGTTGTCTTTTTTTATCATATATTCAATAATATAAATATTCAAGACTAAATATCTTTTTTCATTTAGGTTCCAATTTGATCCCTTCATTTCTAAAATGACCATTTTGATCATTTAACTATGTAAATTAAATCACGTTAGTCATTTACGTCTAAGCTTCAATAACAACGTCAATTTTTGTGACGGAAAAGTCTATCACTAAAATAGCAATTATGAATTTTTGAAACATTGTTCATCTTCTTGGTTAAAATCAAGAACACTAAAATACAAAATAATGGACAGTCATATTCCTTACTTTGTTTTGTTCATCACTCTATTCATCTATTGTTGAATCATAACAAGAATCATTGTCCTTTTCATTATGAATGTGTTTGTTTAAGATTTACTATCGATCATCGTCTTCTTAATAAATGTTACCAGAATAATTAATCCAATTAATTGTACAGTTGGTTGGTTAGAATTTTATCGATTTCATATTACACAATAATCAATTCTTTCAATCATCTTCATCTTCCACAATTCTTTAGTTTATATAATATTTAATACAAGATTGATAAAATTTGATTAACTTTTCATGGTCTCAATAAAAACAAGATTGACAAAGCAAAGCAAGACAAGGGAGGGAGGGAGAGAGACATATCATTTTGTATCATAACTTTATCTTCATCCTTTCTTCTTCCTCCAACCTTCCAAATTTCAATACTTTCATCCCTTCTTCCTGTTCTAACGCAAGAGAGCAAGGCAAGTTCAACATTAACGAGAGGTTGTTTCATCAAAACGCATGCAGATGTGAGTTTTCTTTCTTTTTAGTTTTATTTGTTTTCCTTTCCTTTCTCATGAATAATAAAAGATGATATCGATAAATCTATTATGTTTATTATACATGGTCTATACATAATTATTTTAACTTCAAATAAACTCTTACTATTAAACAAGCCGAATTTACGAGTAGATTCTAACTAAAGAAAACAAGTTGAGGTAAAAGTAAATCCTAAGACAGACAACTTTAGTTACAAAGATTTAAAACCAAAACAAAATATTTTAATCAACTAAAACTAAGTATTCTATTTTTTGAACAACAAAATATATAATTAAGGTTAGGAAAAAATAATAACATAAAATAGGATTATTATCAAGCCACTTAAAAATAAAATGTCAAAATTTACATCAATATGAATTGATCACTTCTCAATATTCCCCCCTATATTGGTCAAATATGTTAAACACGCTACATAACTACATAAGTGTGCTTCTTGTAACATGCTGGGGGAGGTTGGGAAATTATCATTCAATTTATGGATTCAGAAATTGCCCATAATCATCTATAACATGAAATGTAGCAATTTCATACTATGTAACCTAGTAAATATGAAAATTATATGTACAAATATTGGCTTTTGCATCTCCTGAAAAGCATTAATTTAGAGCTTTGGGGTTGGGATTGTCTCTTGTGGTGTTGTTGGAATTGGCTGCTGAGGTGTTATTGGGATTGGCTGCTCTGGAGTTGTCTGCTGAGGTGTTGTTGGGATTGGCTGCTCTGGAATTGTTTGTTGTGGTGTTACTGGGATTGGCTCTGGAGTTGTCTGCTGAGGTGTTGTTGGGATTGGTTGCTCTGGGATTGACTGTTGTGGTGTTGGAATTGACTGCTCTGGAGTTGTCGGCTCTGGTGTTGTTGGGATTGGCTGCTCCGGAGTTGTCTGCTGAGGTATTGTTGGGATTGGTTGCTCTGGGGTTGTCTGCTCTGGTGTTGTTGAGATTGGCTGCTCTGGAGTTGTCTGCTGTGGTGTTGTTGGGATTGGCTGCTCTGGGATTGTCTGTTCTGGTGTTGTTGGGATTGGCTGCTCTGGAGTTGTCTGCTGTGGTGTTGTTGGAATTGGCTGCTCTGGTGTTGTTGGGATTGGCTGCTCTGGAGTTGTCTGCGGTGGTGTTGCTGGAATTGGCTGCTCTGGGGTTGTCTGTTGTGGTGTTGTTGGGATTGTCTGCGCTGGGTTTGGCTGTTTTGGGGTTGGCTGCTTTGGGGGTGGCATGTCGCCAGAACTGTAAGGAATTCTAGTATTCTTAATCCAATCATCTCCCTGAAAGAACAAAGATGGATTGAAAGTATTTGCAGTTTCTGGTGTAAGATTCTTAATCCCAGGCCATTTTACACGCTTTGATTTATCAGAACCAGGACCAGTATTATTAACCTCGGCATAATAACAAGTGTCCATGCCACTAAGTTGTTTATCCGGTTCTTCCCATGGCATAAACCCCTCAGGCTGAATCACCCCGTCGATGTAAGTATCCATGATAATAGTCCTCGCATAGTGCTTCCATGGACGACCGATAAAAGCTTTGTAGGTGACTGGAACATTCGGAGGATCAGAAACAATGCGGCTACTTTGAATTACTATTCCTGATGGTTGGTTTTCTTCTGCCCTGGCTTGTGCAACTATAATGCATTGTTGGTAATCTAATGGTTTTCTAACGATGAATGTGCAGTTCTGGAAAACGGCTTGTGCGTTGCCAAACACATAATCAATCGTGCCTGAAATTGTACAATCACGATAAAATTGACGCATAGTGTGTGCATATAATGTGTCTTGATATCCGTGTATTGAACACTGGTAAAAAATTGCCTTGTCGCCTTGGACTCTTAAGGCGCAAGCTTGATCTTTTAGTGGTCCTGCTGAATTCTCAATTCCTATACTCATTGCAACAAAAAAATCTCCTCCAACAGCTGCAATAGACATGCATAACCATCAATATATTACTAGTTTTTTTTCATAATATTAAAATGCACCCATAAACACACCCTTTTTCATACTTGTGTTAGACAATTGATTAACCAAGTGTAAGACTATGATTAATTCTATTGAATAGATAGTTAGTTCAATTCACTTTGTAAAATTTGAATGAAGTAACTATCTATTCAAATGAATCGACCGAATGTCATACAAGTGTACGGAAAAAAAGTGTATGTGAAACATTTTTCAAGAATAAAAGATTTACGTACCGAGAGTGGGGGTTGCATAAGTTGCAATTCCATCTTTCATGTTTTTGTTGCCAGTAAGTATTGTTTTCATATCACCATCACCAACAAGCACAACATTAGTCATTAGTATGGTAATGTCAACATACTCATGATAAATACCTTTCTTGATATAAATAACAAAAGGTTTTTGGCCATTTATTGGCACTAGCTTCAAAGCTTCATTGATAGTCTTAAACTGTCCACTACCATCTTGAGCCACAACGACATTAGCCTTAAGTTTATTTTGAGCCACTTGAAGGAGTCTACGAACACCGGCACTCGAACCATCACCAAACCAAGAAGGAACCTCGTTAACATCATCATGAGCAACAACTTGTTCGCCAACATAACCTTTATAATCTTCCATAAGACGACGTTCATCTTTTGTTACATTAATTTCCTTCACAGCATTTTGCAAATCCGTAACGACATCAAGTGCATTACTACTCATACGCCTCGAAAGTTGTAAAATGCCTTTCATCTTCATACCTGCTTTACTAGTGATGTTCGAAAAACCATCTAAACATGTTTCTTGATACGTCATTGCACCACTTAACCAAACTCTTAAACTCACGAGAATGCTGTCTAGATTGTTGAGATTAAAACTTGTTATTCCCTCAAGTGACCTTTGGAATTCGCCGATAGAGAGATCCATTAACTTCAAGCATGTTTGAAGTGCCATTTTCGTCTTAGGTTCCTTCTCAACCTCTTGCAAGAGCTGAGTTTTCTCAATTCCCTTTTTGATCTTCGCAACGGTGATATTGAAAGCAAATTTCATGAGTTCTCTCGAGTCCGTTGTGCTGCCTACTTCTGACAATAGATTTTCCTCGCATTCTTTTTTAAAACTTGTTGGACTACAAAAGGTTTTCACGGCTTTCTGGGTTGAATTTATGCGACCTTTACCGTTGCCATCTTCGGTATTATTCACGCCAACTGTCACAGCAACCACCATAGCCACTAGTAAAAAGCTCGAGGTGCATATTATGACGATTCTCTTCTTTCTTTTATTATCTTCCTCACTCATCTTGATTTATAGCAGCGCACAATTTATTGTCCGTGTGCTTTCTATTTCTGTATAATCTTGATTATATAGATTTCTAGCTAACTCTGAGTCTTCACTTTAATTATGAATTTGGATTGTCCGAGTTTGTACTCTATAGAGGGAAATGGTTTTGTTGATGAGGCAATGACAATCTTTGTCAAACCTTGAAGGAATGTGCAATTCTGATTGGTGTCCAAAGTAGAATTATGGTTGAGTGAAGATTAATTAAAGAATGGTTTAGAAATTGTTATGGTGAATGTGAGGTTTAGATGCAATAGCTAGGTGAACTATGTTTTCTATAAATAAGGATTCGCAGAAGCCACATAATTTATGGAACTTTCAAGGTTTGTGTTTTTAGATTAAGCTAATTTTAAGGTGGAATTAGTGAACAGGGTCTTTCATTTTGCGACATTAATTCATGTTTGTGTATGAGCGCAGATCTTCTCTATTTTTTGAAAGTTGAACACTTTTATTAGAAATTTTTACAAAACTCAATTAGTGTTACTAATTTTAGAAATATATCTTTACTTTTTATTTTCATGAAAAGACGCATTTACATTTTCTATTTACCATATAGCAATTGATGACCATTTCTTTTAGAAATTGAAGACTATATATACTTCATTTTACATTTTACATGGATATTTTTCTTTCTATATCAAAAGGTTAATATTGAAGTAAACTAAGTACTTTTTATTTTGTAGATTGCAAAATTAATCATCTTAAAAATTATGTTTATAGTTCTAAAAAATACAATATTATTATGCATAAATTTTTTGATTATTTGTAAAAGATCAATTGTCTTTAGTGGTAGGAAGCAAAAAGTGTCACATACGAATAATATAAAAGCATGTTAATTGTTATAATACGTTTTTTCATATTTTACCAATTTACTTGACCTGACTTTGAGGGCAATTGTTTATCCCACAATAAAATGTCTCATCCTTAATCCCACAAGTGAGGAAATCTCAATCAAGTACACACATGTTACTCACGCGTACACCACAACATTTGTTAGCCTAAGTATTGATATTCCCTCCTATGAGCAAAACACGTTGCGTTTAAGAGGGACGATGTTCATGCTAATAAAATTGCTAAGGTTAAAATTTAGAATCATATCACTAAGACCATCTAAAACTCTATCAAAATCAGAGTCTCTACAATATATCTCACTGTCTTTCAATATATGATATTTAAACACCCAAGATTTGGCCCAGAAAGCCACAAAGTGTATAAGACAGCCTCTACTGCCGAGTACAAACTCAATCCCCCAAGTCTAATAGGTAAAGAGACCACCTTCCATTGAAGATCCTGAAGAAAGAACCTCTATCAGCTATAATTTTTGATCAACCTCCCTTTGCAACTCTGTTTTCAAACCAAATAGTCGTGTCCTCCATGTGAGTCAGTTGACATATTCTTAGACCAAAAAATAATTTTGTGATACCTATGGAGAATCAAAGTAAGAGAATCTAACTTTGTGGATCCCATAACTATAGGAGAAGATTCATTAACTGAACAACCCTGACAACTCTCTTCATGAACAACCCTGGGATAAAACATTTATCTCGACTAACGGCCTCTCCAAGCAATTCCATCCCCAACACTGACCTCCCGTTGTCTGAAGGGAACAAGTCCCCACAAAATCTACTATCATCGAAGGTCAAAAAAACTAAGTCTTATGAATATTCAATTCAAGGCTCAATCTTGGACCATCTCCCGAATGATATAAAAGGCTTCAGCCACCTCCTTTAAATCTCCTACAATTGTTTCATCATCAAGATAACATGCATGAAGAAGAAACTTGCAATTATGTCTGATCTTATGAGTAATAGGGTGTAAGGCAAGAGAAAAAAGGAGTGGTCCTAACATGTCGCTTGTTGCACTCTAGTGGTTGGCATAATATGTCTTTTCCTAAGGTACAACCTCACTAGCTAGCCATAAAGAAGCTCAACCCACAAGGAAATAGATGAGCATCTCATCCCACCCAACACAGTAGTGTCAATCGGTCTATCATGTTGAAGGAATTCACGAAATCGACCGAGATCGTAGTAAAAAAAACATCTTCATATCGCTTGTTCAACACAAAATGGCCACAAATACGTCGAACCCAAATTGAAATTCATTGAGATATTGTGCATATTTTTACCAACTCATTTGATAGCAACATTGGATATCAGATGCCTCTAAATATAATTTACCGCAATAGGGTGTATCCCATCATGAGACTTTAATAACGACGCAAGAGTGTGAAAGCTACAAAATATGTCAAACTCATTTGACATCTTCTTCCTGGTCATTTAACAACAAGAGTTAGTGCACATAAAAGATCTCCTACCACAATCGAACGTTCTCTACACATTATGTCTAATAAGTGTCAGACGCATAAACCATATTTACCACATGTTGTCCCTTTAGAAAACAATTTAATGCACCTGAGAATAATCAACTTCAACCAGAAAAAGGAGTTTCAGAAACAAGGTGGCCGGTACGGAGAGAGGTGATTTGTACATGTGTTTAGCCTCCAAAACCTTCATTGTATTTAAATTATAGGGGGTTACTCAGAATGATCCCAACACTCTCACAACAGTGTTAAGTGGTCATCTGCTACCTTGCGTAACCATTGTTACTCATCTTTTTATCTTTCTCCTTAATATGAACTCCCCCATAATTTAAACCATTTTGTTCAGAATTGTTCAACACACTATCAACTACTTTGGCACCATTTACATCGCTCCAAATCGCCAAACACATCTAAATAGGTGATTTTGCAAGGGCTTCCATTCCTTAACATACAATCCAATTTATGAGACTTGGCCAATTTTAAAAAGAAATTCAAAAGTATTAATTTATCGTTATGCCTAAATTCCAGAAACAAATTAAGTTGGAAAGAAAATAAGAACAAGATCCCTCTTAAACTTCTTGAAAAATATTATACTATCATCTTTACAACTTTTGTGATAATGGGACTTTTTGACTTAATACATTGCATCTTAAGTTTATAAGCTTAATTGCACAAATCTTTAACAACGAAAAAGAAAGAGAGGTTTTATTTGCACACTCAGTTTATAAGCTTTTGTTTTATTGAAAACGCTCATTTTAACATTCAATATAGTGTGAGACTTTCAAGTTATACTTGGCACACCATATTAACATCACAATCAACACTCTTTTCATGAGGAAGATAACTTAGATAACTGGAGCAAAAAGTTGGTTTGCAGTTAAGTCAGATTAAAAGCACAAACTCAAAAGAGTAGTCACAAAATTAAATAAAACAATAAAAAATCAAATTGATAACGAATATGGTCATCAATAAATCACAGGATTACAACATAAAAGAGAGAGATACAAAGAGAGCACCAAGAAACCAATCTAACGATGAAGAGAAGATTGGAAGTGGTGGTGGGCTTCACGCGCAGAGTAAAGAGATTTGAGAGTGTCTTTGTGAATGAGAACCATTTTCTTGATTTCTCTCTTTGGATTTCTCCGATTTTGTTTTTGAATGTTTGGGGGTTTAAGAGTCATTGATGAGCAAATGTGTAACACCCCACACATACATTGCCTAGGATATATGTATATGGTATTAGAATGGTACATAAACATCCATACATAAGCAGCGGGAATAGAAATATATATTAGTACAGATTACAACTTGCCGAAACGGTCAAGGCCAAAACAATACAATCCCAAAAGTAATAATACATGTCCAGAATACATAGAATATAGATCCAAAAAGAAACTGAACATCGCCATGAAACACCATCGCAAGACTAAGCCATCTTACCCTTTCCACGATCCTGCCTCGAACAACCTGAAAAATAGTAATTGGAATGGGGTGAGATTAATAAATCTTAGTGAGTCTCCCTATCTTAGGAGTTCTCTCAGTTCTACAGGATACATGCATCAAACAGATCCACCGAGAATCAGGGTTTTCTTTTCTCACCGCTTGGTACAATTACACAAATGGGAACATCTCCATTGGAAGTCCCTTGACTTTCCAATAAGAATAATAAACATATAGATAAATACAAACAAGTATGCAAACATGTACCCATGTACGAGAAATTCAGGAGTCTATCATTGCCCCTACTCAGGCTACACTATCACATCCTCGATGAATTACACCCATGCATCGCATCAATAGACTTGCATTGGTCACAACACGATGATTCAAATCTTTCCTAAGTGGAATTTCATCCGTGACAAGTTTCACTGTAACACTTTCGATGAGGCGTCACCACTCGTCCATCATCCAAATGCATGTGATTAACTACCAGTGTAAAAATGCCATCTTGAGAACACGAGCCCACCGGGCGAAAGCCTAATACTTTTGCCTACGTGACACCATTAGAGGTGATCTAGAACTCCACAAAGTGAAATTACCTATGTGGCATCACAATCCCACCATACCAAGCACGTGATGCAATTAACTGCTGGTGGAACGCTGCACAAGGACCCACACAAGCATATCACAATGCTAGCTAAGGTGCTTATGACATACCGAGCACGCAAATATGATCGCATCAAGTGTGGAAACGCCCAGCCATTTAGGCCCATAGCTGCATATCGCAACGGTATAAATGATACACATGGTCTAAGTCATAAGTGATTTACGTCCTAGTTGTTAGGCCTACTCCGATTCAAGCATACATCAAAACATGATATGTGTCAAGCCATAAGGCACACATCAATCCATACAAACATAACACCAAACGTTCAACCATAACGACGAGCAATCACAATTATTCCATACAATACTACATATCACATAATACATACAACAATCCATCCGAATGTTCAATCCGGAACAAACGGGAACATACGCTAAATCATGTCATAGCATTTATCATATAATGTGATTTCAATATAATCATATATATTCATGTCATAACGAATAAATAATCACATAAAGTATACACGCATTACACCACACATTTCCAAACGAATCACTAAGATCAAAGAGGCTTCTGATACTCACCATGGTACGGGACTGCACTCAAGGGATTTTAATAATACAATTCTGTCTAGGAGGGCGTGCTGAGAGGAGCCTCCCACGCTAAGCGCACTCTGAAAAATAACTAATTTCCAAGTCCCAGGAGGGCACGCTAAGCGGGGTGATCGCGCTAAGCGCGATCTGTGAATTCTCAAAATTCAACTTTCTAGAGGGCGCGCTAAGCACGACCTCGCACGCTAAGTGCGGTCTGTGAAATGCACAAAAAACCAGCGCAAAAACAATTATGCCATGGGGTTCCAAAATCCCATTTTCACCATCCAATATCAGTACCCATCATAAGAAATCACAAATTTAAAGTTAGTTATGTTATTCATCAATAAGAACTAACATGCATTCAACAATTTGATCTCTCAAACCCTAAATCCCCAACATGTGATAAACCCAATTTTCCCAAGTTTCTAATCTATGAGACTCACCTTAGATGTAGATGAAGTAGAAGTTTCAGAACAGAATAAAGATGATGATGGAACAAGAATTTGTGACATGTAAGAGATGGTGGAGATGAGCTTTAAATGGGTTTTCTTTTTTCCTCTTCTTTCACACCTCTTCTCTCTTTCTATTACTCAATCTGATTTTTGTTTTGAAATAATGAGAATAAAATAACCAAACAAACCCTTACTATCCTAATTTAAGTGGAAAAGACTATAATTCCCCTCCCTTGTATTAGTATCATCTCTAATTCCATTCATACTACTAATAACAAGTGTTCCGTACAATTATCTTTTACTAATCTTTCACAACATAATTAGTAGAAATAATTTCATTAGAAAGATAATTATATCGGGTATTACATCCTTCCCCCTTAAATTAGAATTCATTCTCGAATTCGAAAACTTACTAGAAAAGATGAGGATAATGCTCTTGCATCTCCGACTCGAGTTCCCAAGTAGCTTCCTTGAGACGAGATAATTCCCCCAACACTTTCATAAAAGGTATCTCCTTACTCCTCAAGGTCTTACTAGCATATTCCAGAATACAAACGGGTTGCGGATGATAGGAAAGGCCAGATTCTATCTCAATGGCATTTGGAAGATAGGATGAAAAGAGTCTGGCGCAAAATTTCAAAGTTTAGACACATGGAAAACATCATGTAGTCCGGATACTGAAGGAGGCAATGCTAACTGGTATGCAACTTCACCTACCCGTCTCATGATTTGATACGCTCCCACATATCTCGGGCTAAGCTTCCGAGTCTTAAACGGTCCTTTTAAATTTAATCTCAGAGTAACTTCCAAATACACATGATCACCTTCTTCAAATTCCAAGGGTCTTCTCCTTTTATCCGTATAACTCCTCTGGCGATCTTATGCTTTCTTCATCTTCTCTTGGATCATTTTAATCTTCTGTGTTGTCTCTTAAATTATCTCCAGTCCAAGGATTCCCTTTTCACAAACTTTTGACCAACAAAACGGTGATCGGTATTTCCTTTCATACAAAGCTTGGTATGGTGCCATATCGATACTCGATTGATAGCTATTGTTATACGCAAATTCAATCAAAGGCAAGTGATCCTTCCAATTTCCACCACTTTCCAGAATACATGCTCTCAACATGTCTTCAACTGTCTGAATAGTTCTTTCCGTTTGTCCATCAGTCTGCGAATGATTTGAAGTACGCAAATTCAAATTCGTTCCCATCTCATGGTGAAACGCTTTCCAAAATCACGAAGTAAACTTCAGGTCTCTATCCGAAGCAATATTGGACGGTACACCATGCAATCTTACAATTTTTACCATGAAGAGTCTTGTTAGGTGAATTGTGTTATGAGTCGTATTAACCGAAAAGAAATGTGCGGACTTCGTCAACCGATCTACAATCACCCATATAGAATCATATCCACATAAGGCACATGGTAATCCCATTATAAAATCCATAGATATGTTGTCCCATTTCCATATAGGAATTTCTAATGGTTGCAACATACCACCGGGCCTCTGGTGCTCTATCTTCATCTGTTGACAAATCCCACACTACTCCACATAGCTAGCAACACCCCTCTTCATATCGGGCCACCAAAAGCTCTTCCTTAAATCTTGATACATATTGGTCGATCCGGGATGAATGGTAAATTTACTCTTGTGGGCTTCGTCCAAAATCATTCTCTTCAACTCTACATCATTGGGCACACACACCTTGTCTTTGAACAGAATAACCCCATCGGTCGCTCGAGAGAAATCTAGAAGACTTTCCTTAGCTTGCAACTCTATGTCATTGCAATGCGTCTGCCATATTTTTCCCCGCAAGACATTCTCAACATTTAAGCTATTGATTAATATGCCAGTTGGTACCCATTCGAACTGTAAATCAAGGTTTTTGAATTACTCCAACAATTCAAATTCCAACACCATTAGCTCTGCAACTCGATTTTTTTCCTATCAGGGCACCCTCCACCTTTTTAGATTTTTCCGGATGATATTTCAAATTGAAATCATAATCTTTAAGATACTCCATCCACCTCCTCTGATGCATATTGAGTTCCTTTTGATCAAAGAGATACTTCAGGCTCTTATGATGATTGAACATTTCAAAGTGGACTCCACACAAATAATGTCTCCACACCTTATGTGTGAAAACTATTGCAACAAGCTCAAGGTCATGAGTAGGGTAATTCTCTTCATGTAGTCTTAACTATTTAGATGTATAAGCTACAACCTGGTCATCTTGTATCAACACACTACCTAACCCTTTCTTATATGCATCACAGAAAACTTCATAGGACCTTTTCGGATCTGGAATCACTAATACCAGAGTGGTAGTTAGTTTCTTCTTCAACTTCTGAAAACTTTGTTCACAATCGGAATCCCAACTGAAGGGAACTTCTTTTCTCGTAAGCCTCGTCATAGGTAATGCCAATTTGGAAAATCCCATAATGAACCTCCGATAGTAACCTGCCAAGCCTCAGAAACTTCAGACTTTAGTTGCATTTTTGGGCCGTTCCTAATTTATCATAGCTTCTACTTTAGACGGGTCTACGACTACACCACCACCAGAAATAACATGTTCGAGAAACTTAACTTCCGACATCCAGAACTCGCACTTTCTAAACTTCACAAACAATTATTTCTCCCTCGGCAAAGACAATACAATCCTTAAGTGTTCCATATGCTCTTCTACAGTTTGAGAATAAATTAGAATATCATCTATAAAGATTACTACAAACTGGTCTAAATATGGCTGGAATACACGATTCATGTAACCATTAAAATAACAGGAGCATTGGTTACTCCAAATGGCATAACCAAGATTTCATAGTGGCCATATCGCGTCCTAAATGCCGTATTTGATACATCTGAACTCTTGACTCGAATCCGATGATATCCTGACCTGAGATCAATCTTCGAGAACAAGCAGGCTCCTTTTAACTAATCTAGGAGGTCATCAATCTGCGGTAGAGGATACTTGTTCTTTATGGTCACCTTATTCAACTGGCGATAGTCAATACACAAGTTCATACTACCGTCTTTCTTCTTTACCAATAAAATAGGAGCACCCCATGGAGAAACACTGGGATGAACACAATGTTTTTCCAATAACTCTTCTAACCGATTCTTTAATTCTCTCAGCTCTACAGGAGACATTCGATACAAAGCGATAGAAACTGGAGCGGTTTCTAGAGCAAGATCGTTAGAGAACTCAACTTCTCTTTCTGGTGGAAGATAAGTGACATCTTCTGGGAAAACATCAGGAAATTCACACACAATAGGAATCTCATACACACTCCTCTCACGTCCAGGATCTGAAGTAAGAACCAAAAGGAAAGACTTCTCTTGAGTAAAAAGGCAATTGACCAAGTTAATTGTACCTTCGATCAAATTTCCAATAGCATTGACATGAGTTGTCTCTTTGACAGGAATGAAAATAGCTTTCTCTTTACAGCCAATGTACACTGAGTTAGCTGACAACCAGTCCATGCCCAATATTACATCGATCTTCTTGAGCTGTAAGTAGATAAGATCAATCAAGAAGTTACAATCATTGAAAGTAACTTAACAATCTTTGCAAACTTTCCGAGCTTCCACTACATCGTCTGTAGCAGACGAGATGAACATATGATTAGAAAGAGTAGTGGCTTCGAATTCGAGCCGTCGCACACACGAATTAGAAATAAAGGAATGCTTCACTCCATAATCCACTAAAATAAAAAAATGTTGATTATTAACAGAACACGTACCGACAACCCGATTTGTGTTTCCTTGGGCCTTCCTCGCACCCCAAGGTGTACACACGACATGCAATCTTCTCCTGAACATTATGATATGGACAATCCCTAATCAAGTGAATCATCACTCCACATCAGTGATACCTCCTTGTCTCCACCCAGACTTTCACGTTATGCCTCTTGTTTCACTTGTTACATAGAGGTGGTTGAACCGATCGATCATCATAAACTGACTTCCTTACTAGAGGAGAATTTCGAGGTTTCAGGTATTGCCCCAACTTCCTCTGATCTCTATGCATAGGCCTACTTTGTTCTCTTTCTTCCTTGACTCTTCTCAAACTATTTTCAGCAACATATCATTGCCTCAAACATTCAGCATAAGTAGATAATTCCCATTGAGACACACTATGAGCCATATCAGCATTCAATCCAAACAAAAAAGGATCAATCTTCCACAATTCATCAGGTGCATAGACAACTTGTCTAGAGTAAGCAGCCATGTCTTCAAATTTCTCAGCATACTTGGACACCGACACGTCGCCTTACTTGAAAAGTTGAAACTCACGTTCTTTTTGAGCACACAAGCTGTTTGGATAGTAATTTTCCGAGAAGGTTGTCTTGAAGTGTTGCCAATCTCTCGGAATCATATAGGAAGTGAAATAGGTAAATGCAGTATCCCACCACCTACCCGCTGGACCTTTCAGCATTTGAGCAACAAACATCACCTTATCCTCCTCAGTACACTGGATAGCCTGGAACACCATCTCCATATTGTAGAACCAATCATGTGCAGCTACAGGATCCAAGCCACCTGCGAACTCTGGGGTTTCATCCTGAAAAAGGCACGAAAATCTGGACCCACTGGAGCTTGTGGAACATGAGCAGGAGTGGATGGTTGTTGTTATTGCATGCCTTGCATCATTTTCATGATCATTTGGTTATGCTATTGAATTTTTTGCATCATCTGCAGCCAAGGTACATTAGCATCTCCAGCTTCAGGCTCAGTTTCCACAATCCTAATTAATGGTGTGAAGAAAATGCAAGAAAGGGGGAGGGGTTTGAATTGGTTTTCCTTTCTTGATAAACTTTCACTTCTAAGCATTATTCATTGAACAATGCTTCTGAGTGTTACTTCTAAGTAATGCTTCTAATTAAGTTAAGAAAAACATAAAATCTAAAGCATTAACAAAAGTAAAGAACACATGATATATCCTGGTTGACTTGAGAAACCCCAAGCTAAATCAGTCCACACTACCAAGGTGATTTCTCCTTGAACTCAAGGACTTAATCCACTATAACCAATCTGATTACAATCGCACGAGAAACCGCCAATGTCTAACATCTAATGAAATGCTCAGGGATCCAAATAGGATATAATGTTCATTAACCCAACAAAAATCGATTCTTGAGAATCTCCTATCAGGATTTCCTTCCAATGATATCCATCAGTGATCTCAGAAGACTGACCTTTACTCAGTCCCCTTTGAGATATGACTACCATTGATCCAATAGAATCCACTAGTATGTCATCTACAATGACTGCAACCAAAGTCTTCTTGAGAATCCTGACTTAACCGAGTCTCTCAAGGTATCATCAAATAACTATTTGATTTACATTTGTTTACAATAAAATGCTTCTACACAAGCTAGATGTAAATAAAATTAAGTACATTAGAAGAACCTAATACACACTAAAAGATACTACATTGTATTTATAGCTTTAATGTGTGGTTTTCTTTTCTTCAAGTATCTTCTTCTCGGACAACAACTCAAAGCACTTGAATTGCTGAAGTCTTCTTCTTCATAAGCTTCTGGAAGCTTTGTTGATCTTGATGTAGTAAAGAGAAGAACTTATTCATATTGATTCACCTTATAAAATTCTGGACAACATCCCTTGTTCTATTTTCTTTAATGATAACTTTAGAGCACAACATTTGTGTTGTGGATTTGTAACTGGAGCTTTCATGATCATCTTTATTATCTTCTGCGGATTAGCAAGCTTTGTGCAGCATATGAAATTAAGCACATTTTGAATCAATGATTTCATTGTAATCATTATCAACATGATTGAATAATCATTTTGATAACAGTTGTTCTTGTTGTTGTTATAGTGGTTGATAGCTTTTTGGTTATGTTCCAATAATGAAAACTTTCATTTTTAACATTGAACACCAACAACATTCGTCACGTTCAGCATCTTGTGACAAGCAACTGGCAACATTTAAACATATGATTCTTTTCTTATATAATCAAGTAAAATAGAGTCGTTGGCTATTTGAAAAAGAGTCGTTACAAATAATACTACTATGTCCTTTTCTCTTTCATAATTCAAGTTAGTGGAATAAAGCTTTTTCATATTGTGTACTATTGTACCATGTTACTATTATATTATTTCCTTTTGCACTTCAGAGGCTTCTGTGAGCATGATTTTAGAAGTGGGAGCATAACATAAGGTTTTCAGAACTTTATGTCTTTAGAGTCTTCAGAACTGCGTCTTCAGAGTCTTCAGCACTTGGTCTTGAGAACCCGTTGTAGATAACCTTGGACCTTTATAACTTCAAGTCTTTAGAGTCTTTAGACCTTCCGTCTTTAGAATCTTTAGCACTTGGTTCTTTAGGAATACTTTTCTTTAGAATCTTGTTATTATAAACACAAAGTCTCCAGCATCTGGACTTTAGTAGAAACGTTGTCTTGAGATCTTTTAACTTTGTCTTCTTTGAAACAAGTTGTCTTTTAAAAACTAAGTTTTTAGCATCTGAACTTCAGTAGAAACTTTGTCTTCATATCTTCTAACTTGTTTCTTTGGAACACACTGTCTTTTAGAAACATGAGTCTTCAGCATATGGACTTAAGTGGCAACTTTTGTCTTCAGATCTTCTGACTGTTTCCTTAGAACACGTTGTCTTTAGAAGCTTGAGTCTTCAACATCTGGAAGTAAGTAGAAAATTCTGTCTTCAAATCTTTTGACTTGTTTCTTTAGACAAACACCAAAGCTTACACTTCAGATCCTTCTGGAGTATCTTGCTATTGTTTAACAGAACTTGTGTAGCATAGAGGCGAAACTAATTCTCTTCTAATATCTTGGCCACACCATCCATCAGAAGTAGAACATATTTGTTAAGTACTCAATAATAAAAAACATTAGTACAAAAAAATTGTTCACACAAACATACTCATTTGTTATCATCAAAACTCAGAGATAAGATTGCATAACCAAATCTTGTTCTTACAATCTCCCCCTTTTTGATGATGACAAAACTATGTATTTTGATGACACAATTTTGTTCTTATAATAAGAAGAAGTGTAAATAGAAAGGTAAGGAATACTTATCCTTTTTATGATGCCCCCCCTGAGTCAATGATTTGATGAAGATCAAATATTCTGAATCTGAACCATTTGAGTAAAACTTCCTCTGGTTCCAATAGATCAGATATCGAGATCTTTAGAGTCTTGACTCTTGATACCAATAGAACCAATTGAGATCTTGAATTCATCAGAGCTTCTTTTTATTGAATATTCTATCCATATTTTTTTGATAGTCTTCAACTTCTGATTTGCTCAGGTCTTCTGGAGAGCATATGTTTTTGCTTTTGATTCTTATGTTCTGAATATCACATTCTCAAACATTTTACATCTTCTAAACATTATGATACCAAAATCTAGATAACTTTAACTTTCAAAAAGTTCTCAAATTCAAAACAATATTGGGTCTATATAAATTTTGAACATGTGTTCACAGAGTATACATCTTCGATTATATGAACAATCAATTATTAAGAACTTTAACAGAGTTCTTTCATTTTGACCTGTCTTAGAATGCCTATGGAACTTGCTCAAAGTTCCTCGGTTAATTAAACAAACAGACAAACAAGCATTAGTGGTAAATACAAATTTTATATCTTTTAATTATTATGATGCATTTCTTTTAAGGTTCATCCAAATTATTATACTTCTCCCCCTTTTTAACATCATCAAAAAGGTAATTATTCATGAAAAACATTAAAAGTTAATGAAGGTAATCTTTAAAATAGTCACATAATCAGAAGAACATAAACACAATTTTATAGTTTAGAAACAAAAGGAAAGAGAAAATCCTAGAGCCTAAGACTCAGAAGAAGAGTAAGAAATATTTTGCAGAATCAGATGTAGCATGTTCTGAACATTCTCATTGACAACCTTCTGTTCAATGATACTTTCTTTGAACGCTTTTTGTTCTCCTTTAATCTCAACAATTGCATTTTCCAGACGCGTAATGACAAGATCAGAGGATAAAGCAACCAGAGCATCTCCCTTAGACTTAGTAGCTTCTTCTGCCAATCTGGTTTCTTCAGCTTTTCTGGCTTCTTCTACCTCTTGAGCCTTAATCTTGGCTTCATATGCTTCTTTTAGTGCTCTAGCTTCTGTTTCTCTTTGTTTTTCAGCAATTAGTTCCAAAAATCAGACTCTTTCTCTTGTTTCTTTTCCTTCAGTTACCATTTAAACATCCCTAATTCCGGATGCTTCATCAAAAGACTTCATTCGTTCAACCTCAGAAGACATCCATTTCTTAAACTTCTTCCAAAAACCATCCATGTCTTGAGGCACAGTGCTTGTACTTGCCTCTGTCCTTAGCTTCACAACTCTTTTCATAGCCTTAGTTCTAAAAATGTCAATGCATTCATCCAAGGTTTTAGGAGAAGGTTTTTATAAACAACAAAGGCTAGGTTGGATTCAGGATGTCTTGGTTCAGAAGTTTGTTCTTGAGGATTTTATGGTAAAGGTTGTTAAGTCATATTGAAAAGTTTGGAACAAGTGAAAGGTTTAGTTGAGGAATTTTCAATAGATCCCTGATTATTAGAGATTGTCCTTTCAGACATTTCGAGAACAAAGGGAGAATTTGGATCAGGATGAATGATGGGTGAGTCATGGAGAGTGGTTTATTTGTTAAAGAAGGCAACATGAAGATTGGTATTAAAATTTGAAAAATGAGAAGTTTGTGGAAGTAATTGAGGTGAGGTTAATGGACATGTAGAAGTGTGTATTGGTTCTGATGTAGTGAGATATGGAATAGGATTTGAAGCAAGAACTTATGTGGGAGTGGTGGATTTAGAAATGATTGTTGTTGATGGTGGAAAAGACTCATTTGAAGTTACAGAAATTTCAGTTGTAGTGGTATTGAAAACAGTTGAAATATTTGCAATTGGAACAGAAACAAATGTGGTAATAATGGATGATGGAACAATAAATGATGTAAGCAGTGATGTTTATGTGATGGTGATTGGAATGGATGAGACTGCATCAATAATTTTAGAAATAGATAATGAAACAGATACAAAAGTATCAGCAGCGGACTTACTAGTTGTTATAAAAGTTTCATTTCCCAGAATGGCATCTTTCAGAAATCCAAACTCCTTTTTCTTTTTCTTTTTCTTATCTTGGTCAGAAGCATATGAGCTTCTCTTTATTTTACCAACAGAAAATTCAACACCATTAGCAGGAAAATTCGAGTAATTGAATTTTTACATATCATGTCCTTCTTGTTGCATCATTAGAACATATGCAGCCACGCTGGATACCAAATCTTGCTTGGAGAACAGAGGATAGTTATTCATAGGTATTCTTTTATGGTGATAACTCTCAGATGGTTCAATCAGAGGCTTGACCTTGAGTTCTTCAATCAACCCCATGTTCCTTAAGGTTTTCCAATTAAAGGAATCTCCAATGCTTGGAGTCAGATCCTCTTTATAGTTAACTTCTTCAATCGAAAACTTTACCAGTCCATTTTCAACAAAAAATATTAGTTAGAAGACGTCCACAAGGAATATTAGGAGATACCTTTTTGTTGGGAAGTGCAGTGGTCCTGGACTTTCTAATATAATCTCTCAGATAATTAAACAAAATGAAAGGAATATTAATCCTCTGTTTGGACAACAGAAGGTACAAGATGAACTTCTGATTGATGTTGAAATAATTATAGGAACTTGAAGGAGGTCTAGGGTTTATGTAGCCCAAAATAATCTTATGCCATACTTTGATATTATCATGAAGCTCTTTGATTTTGTACTTGGATTTCTCAGCAGAGAAATTCGTAAACAGTAGTTGATTTAGAGATTTGTTTGCAGCCTTTGATTTATTGTTCAATCCATATACACGTTTTCCTTTCAAAAACGTAAATCCCAACCGTTTTGCAATGGACTCTTCAGTGATGATGATTCTCTATGCAATAACATCCGAAACAATATGAAAGTCATCACAATCAGCATTTTTCCAGAAATCTATCATTAGCGCCTCATAGACAGGACCATGAAACCTTTGGAAATAGTTGTCCAAATCTTGAGCCTTTAATTCTTCTTTTAAGTCACACCTATTTGCAGCAAGATGTTAGAACATAGTTTTATTCTACAACCCTTGTAAGAGTTTTGATGATAACAAACACTCAAAGAATGATTAAGCTCCCTAAATAAGTATTTTGTTTTGTAGGGAAGTTCTGATGTAAGAAACATAGAAGATGAGTTAGATTGTTGTTTAAACTCTGATTCAACATATCTTACATAGAAAGCAAAATATATGTAACACGCTTATATAAAGAAGTTCTGAAGCTACAACTTCTGAGTGCACTAAACGCTGCGAACAAGAACTCTGTTATTCTATTTCGTACAGTTATGGAAAGATGTAAAGGAGTCCTAATGGTAACATTCATCTTCTGATGTAATCTTTAGCAAGCATGATCTGAAGCGTTACATTTCATTCATGGTTATTCAAAAGTAACGGATGAAAGAGGACAAGAATCTCTATGTTTGGAAAGTTCATTAACTACTATTTATTAACATTCCAAAAGGACTTATCATGCGTTGCCTATATAAACAAGACTTAAAGGAGAATTTGTTTACGATTTTTGTTGTGCACTATAAACGAGAAATATCATCACCTTCAATATATTGAATTTAATTTGTGTAATACATCACTTGTGTGATACTACTTTTTTAGAAAACACATCTTGTACACGCTTTCAAATATTGTATTGTGTAATACCTTGAGAAAACTGGGTTATGGTTTAAACTCAAGAAGACATTGGCAATTGTCATTGTACCTTTGTAATCAAGTTTGATTAGTGGATTAAGACCTCGTTGAGAGAGGCGAAATCACCTTGGTGGGTGGACTGGAGTAGTTTGATTTCAAACGGACCAATATAACCAACGTGTCTTTTGTTTTTAAGTTTTAAAAACCCCAATTCAAACCCCCTTCTTGTGTTTTTCAATTCTTCAATTGGCATTAGAGAGCCTAGTTTTGAGTGCAAACACTTAATCGTGTCAGAAAAAGATCCAAGCAAGAAAAACACTATGGTGGTACCAAGTCAGAACACCAGCAATGATTATCATGATGAGAAAGATAGAATCAATGGAAAACCTCCAATCATTGATGGTGAAAACTTCAATTACTGGAAGGACAAAATCGAAAATTTCTTTCTAACTCATGACACGGATCTCTGGGATATGGTGACTAATGGGTACATACATCTAGTTGACGAAAGCGATTAGCAGATTGACAGAAAAAGAATGATAGATCATCAAAAGAGAGAATTCAGAAATCATCACAAGGCCAGAACAATTCTCTTGAGTGCTATCTCGTACACGGAGTATGAGAAGATCAAAAACAGAGAATCAACAAAACACATGTTTGACTCCTTGAGAATAACGCATGAAGGAAACACGCAAGTCAAAGAAACCAAAGATCTTGCGCTCATTAAGAAGTATGAAGCTTTCAAAATGGAAGAAGATGAAACCATTGAAACAATGTTCTCAAGATTTCAAATTCTGGTTGTTGGGCTAAAAGTTATGGATAAAGGGTACTCAACTGCAGATCATGTAAAGAAAATCATCAGAAGTTTATCCAAGAAATGGAGACCCATGGTCACAGCTCTAAAACTGGCAAAAGATCAGAACAAAATCTCTCTTGAAGAACTTGTCAGCTTCCTGAGAAGTCATGAGATAGAATTAGAAGAAGATGAGCCCCAGAAGCAAGGTAAGTCTTTAGCTCTTAAATTTAACAAAAAATATGAATCGAAAGTTTTGCAGGCAAAAGAAGAAAACTTTGGTGGATCCTCATCAGAAGAAGATGAACAGTCTCTTCTCTCCAGAAGAGTCAATCAGCTATGGAAGCACAGACAGAGGAAGTTCAGAACCATTTCTTGGATACAAAAAATCAAGTATCAAAGATATTGTTTTCTACGAATGCAATGAACAAGGTCATTACAAGAGCGATTGTCCAAATCTTCAAAAAGAGAAACCTAAAAAGAAGTTCTTTAAATAAAAGAAGAAGAGCCTCATGGAAACATGGGATGACTCAAAATCTTCTGAAGCTGAAACAAAATCAGAAGATGAAAGAGCCAACGTAGCCCTAATGGCCTATGTATCAGATGGCACTAGATCATCTTAAACAGAACCAGACTCAGAGGCATAAGAGGTATTCTCTAACTTTTATAGATCTTAATTAGAAGAAAGTTTATCAAAAATTCTTGAAAGATATCAACAACTTCGAGTCATAAACAAGAACCTGAAAAAGGATTTAGTTTCTGACTCTGAAGAAACTAAGAAACTGAGAACAGAAAACTCTGAGCTTAAAGAAACAAATTCTAAACTTGAAAATAAATTACAAAAGGCTCAGAAAGAAACTGTCTCAGAAGTTCCTAGTAACTTTGATAAGATCATAAAAGAATATGATCATAGCTTTCAAAAACTTTCTTGCTAAAAACATAAATATGAGCAAGATGGCTTCAATGATCTATGGAGTTAGCAGAAATGACAGAAAAGGAATATGATACAAGGGTAAAGTATCTTAACCTAAGAAGGTTAAGGATATGATCATAAAACACATACCCCTTTATTCTCACTTCACCTATGGGCACACGCATGACATAAAGTATACGAGTAATGGTTTTTATGCTAAACCAAAATTCGAACATAATTTTGGTCACTCTAGCAAACAAGGACCCAAAAAGATATGGGTACCTAAGGACAAAATTGTCTATGTTGCAGATGTCTTTAACAACAAAATTGAAACACCAATCTTGGTACCTGGACACTGGATGCTCTCGACACATGATGGGAAGAAAGCATATGTTCCAAAGCCTGGAGCTTAAATCTGGAGGCTATGTAGGCTTCAAAGGCAATCAAAAAGGAAAGATTATTGGCTCTGGAACTATTGGTAACGATACACTTCCTTCTATAACTAATGTTCTGTTAGTAGATGGATTAATGCATAACTTGTTATCCATAAGTCAATTAAGTGATAACGGTTATGATATAATCTTCAATCAAAAGTCCTGTAAAACAGTTAGTCAGAAAGATGGATCTATCCTATTTAATGGAAAGAGAAATAACAACATTTACAAAATAAAACTTTCTGAACTAAAAAGTCAGAATGTAAAATGCCTATTGCCTGTTAATGATGAGCAATGGGTTTAGCACAGAAGATTGGGGCATGTTAGTATGAGAAGAATATCTCAGATCAACAAACTCAATCTGGTCAGAGGACTTCCTAACCTGAAGTTCAGCTCAGATGCTCTGGGTGAAGCATGTCAAAAAGGCAAGTTTGCAAAACCTTCTTTCAAAACAAAAAATGTTGTTTCTACCTCTAGACCATTAGAACTTATGCATATAGATCTATTTAAACCAGTGAAAATTGAATTCATTAGTGGCAAGAAGTATGGATTAGTGATCGTAGATGACTATAGGAGATGGACATGGGTAAAGTTCTTAAGTCACGAGGATGAGTCACATTCTGTGTTCTTTTCTTTTTGTAACCAAGTCCAAAATGAAAAAGATCTTAAAATTGTTAAAGTCAGAAGTGATCATGGTGGGGAATTTGAAAACAAAAAATTTGAATTATTTTTTAATGAGAATGGCATCTCTCATGATTTCTCTTTTCCTAGAACTCCTCAACAAAACAGAGTTGTAGAACGAAGGAGTAGAACTTTACAAGAAATAGCCAGAACCATGATCAACGAGACTAACATTGCTAAGAACTTCTGGGTAGAAGCAATTAACACATCGTGTTATATTCAGAATAGAATCTCCATAAGACCTATTCTGGGTAAGACTCCATATGAACTATGGAAGAACAGAAAGCCTAACATTTCTTATTTCAAGCAATTCAGATGTACTTGTTTTATTCTAAACACTAAAGATCATCTGAACAAGTTTGACTCTAAAGCACAAAAGTGTCTCATGTTAGGATACTCTAAATGTTCAAAAGGTTATAGAGTATATAACACAGAAACACAGATTGTGGAAGAGTCTATCAGTGTCAGATTTGATGATAAGTTTGGCTCCCAAAAGTCAAAGTAGGGTAATTTTTTGCATATATAGAAGTTCAATTTACAAATACTGAAGACATTACATCAGAAGTTCCTTACAAAGAATCACAATCAAATCCATAAGAATATGTCACAAACATTACAACAACATCTGAAGAGCCCATCCAGAAAAGTTAATCCAGAAACAGTTTAGCTCATCCGGAAAACAAGATTCTGGGAAAGAAAGAAGACCCAATCAGAACAAGATCTACATTCAGAAATTATGAAGAATCTCTCATGGGATTAGTGTCTCTGATTGAGCCAACTTCCATTGACGAAGCTCTTCTAGACAATGACTGGATACTTGCAATGGAGGAAGAATTAAACCAGTTCACCAGAAACGATGTATGGGATCTAGTTTCTAAACCAAAAGGGTTTAACATCATTGGAACCAAACAGGTCTTTAGAAACAAGATAAATGAACAAGGAGAAGTTGTCAAAAACAGAGTGTGATCGGTGGATCTGGAACTGACTGTTTAAAGCTGGTTTGCGAAATGTCGCGGAAGCAAGAGTCGCCACCGTCTTTTATTTTCTCCAACATGGACAGGACAAAAGCACAACAAAATTCCTTATGAGATAGTTTCTCGGTTCGGGAGGTAGATTTATAGAAAGGGAAGGTGTTAGCACCCTTTCTATCCATGGTTATCCATGGGCTCTTAGATACCTGCTCATTTGTGTTTTCAAAATGTTTGATTTTCAATTGTGAGTGGGTTTGAAAAAGTTTCGTTTAAAGATTTCTGAATAACTCTTGTATCAGTCCTCAAGAGTGTTTGAAAAATTGTTTTGAAAGCTTTTTGAAAAGTGTCGGTGTGAAAAGAATTTTGTTTGTTTTTTTGAAATAGAGCAAGTATCTACGAGTCATCTACCTACCCTAAGGAATTAGGCTGTGTAAATGTCCTTAAGGTAGTGCCATCCCACCATTGAGAGGTAGGTAGCACCACCGTTGGAGGTGTTCGGGTCAATTCGTTTGTAGGGACAGTGTGGTCACCGAACAACAGTAGGACACCTCAGAAGCTACCCTTATGCCATTGATCCTTTTTAATTCCGAGGCAACCTTTCCGAGGCGACTGGATCATATCATGGACATAAGGACTTACTAAAACGTCCTGTACTCGACGACCACAATTTGAGCTTGTAGGGACAGTGTGGTCACCAGAGCAACAGTAGGACACCTTAGAAGCTACCCTTATGCCATGTTCATGGACATAAGGACTTACTAAAACGTCCTATACTCGACGACCACGTTTTGAGGGGCAAGGCAACAGTGAGGCGTACCCTAAGAGTGGTGTGTGAATTGGTGTATTGTTTTCAGTTATGTTTTATCTTGTCATGCATTATGGTGATCTACGCTTTGATTTTATTTGGGCCATTCATTCTTTCATGCAAAATTTAGCAATTAAGGGGTGCGGAAATTAAAGTACGGAAAACGTAAATCCTACGTGTGATACGGTGGGAGAACTGACTGTGGTTTTGCGTTTGTTTTTGCAAATGTTTCGGTTGAGCAAGAGTCGCCACCGACTTTTTATTTTATCCTAAGGAAAGGTTTAAAAAGCACAGCAAAAACCTTTGAGATTTTTCTTGGGTTCGGGGAGTAGATTATAGAAAGGGAAGGTATTATCACCCTTTCTATCCATGGTTATCCATGGGCTCTTAGGTACTTGCTTAGATCAACTTGCCTTGGTTTTCAATTGTTTGAAATGTTGCTTTGTGTGTGGTTTTGAAAAGGTTTTGAAAAAGATGCCTTGTCTAGGCTACCCTTGTAACAATTCTTTACTTGAATGTTTTACAAAAGGTGTTTGTCTTTTTGAAAAGATGTTTCAAGGTTTTTTGAAAGTGTGGTTTGAAAATAGGCAAGTGTTTTCTTTTGCAAATTGACAAGTACTTAAGAGCTATCTACCCTAAAGTTCTCAAAGATTTTTGTTATGTTTTTAACCCTTTTAACAATTTTGTTCCACCATTGCATTTGGTGGACAATCTTGTGTTAGGAAGTGAAAGGGACGGGCGCGGGTCATCGTTTAGACCATAATTGCAATAGTGTTAAATGTCTTTGGGCAATTTTTCTTTGAAGGGGACTTGATCATTTTAGGCAACTTTTCGAAAGCGTCATCGAGGGACTATGATCATTTGATTGTTTGTTTTTACCCAAAGAAACCTAACATGCAACATGGCCCATTTATTGAAGGCAACAAGTGGAATACCCTAGGGGTGCAAGTGTGAGATGTGTTGTCCATTTTCATGCTTTGATTATCTTGAGATTAGGTCAAACTATTTTGTTCATTTTATTTGCATACAAACTCTAATTCTAGCATGGTATATTTAGAAAGCGTTTAAAGTGCGAAAAGTAAAATTCCTACACTATTACAACACAATATGGGAAGGGGGGTACAAATGTTCAAATGGGGGGATATTTAGACAAAGAAATTAAACCTAGCTATTACATCATTTTTTTTGGAATATTTACAAGATAATTAAAGGCATGAATTAAATGGAAAATAAAATAAAGATGTAAAAATGCAAAAAGGGTTTTCATATGTATGGAAAAAGGATATTTTTTATGTCCAATGAACAAAATAAAAAAAGTAATATTTTTGGAATTTTTGTGTTTTAAGGGTAAAACCCTAATTTCATTAAATAAATATATTAACTATTTAATATGTATGATATTTAATAATTATATGCAAAAAATAAAATAAAATGGAGTATATTCATAAAAAAAGTATTTTTCATATCAAATATTAATAAAAATAAAAATGTATATATTTTTGTATTTTAACCTAAATATACTAATAAATAAATAAATATATATATATATATATATATATATATATATATATATATATATATATATATATATATATATATATATATATATATATATATATATATATATATATATATATATATATATATATATATATATATATATATATATATATATATATATATATATATATATATATATATATATATATATATATATGTATTAATTTCTAAATATGTATTATATATATAAAAATAATAATATTTAATATTTATAAAAAAAGTATATTTTGCATAAAATATTTTCAAAAGAAAAATGAAATAAAAATCAGAAATGAAATATATTTACATTATTTTTTCTAGTTTTCTAAATAATAGTATATATATATTATGTATAAATGTCCATATAAACAAATAAATACTTAAAAAATGTAAAAATGGTGTAAAAAATATTTTTCATGTTTTTAATATTATTAGCAAAAATAAATAAGCCAAAATGAAAAAAAGAAAAATCAAAAATCATGAAAATAAACATAATGGGCTCAGGGGGTATGAAAATTAAAATAGGGTGTGAAAAGAAAAGACACAACAAGCCCAGCCCATGAAGCTTCTTCTTCAACCTCTGGCCAGAAAATGTCAAAAAAACGCGCGCCTTGTTCACTGATTCAAACATCCTGATTCCTAGCTTTTTAATGAAAACTCACAACATCAAAAATGTTCAGCATCAAGAGACGAATTCAGGGATATAAAGAACTTGTCTTAACTCTCTAAGATGAGGGAGAATTTCTTCTCCCCCAATTTCTGACCTAGTTTTTTATCAATGTTCAGACTCAAAATTCTTGCAGCACACATAATATAAATGAAATCTAATTACATGGACATGTTCAGGGCTATGAATGTGACATATTCTCTTCACAAACCTAAAGCTAATAATGCCTAATAAGAGAGATACGAGTTCATGAACTTACCTGTTCAGTTGAAGTTCTATCTGGCAATGGAGAAGCTTTCAGTGCAAAGTGATGATTGGTATATCTTCCTTGATGTCCAGGGATGCTATTCCAAGATTTACTTTGTCTTGAAACCTTTTGAATCGTGCTAGAGCACTTCACCTACAAATCAGAAAAGTGAAAATGGCCAAAAGGATTAGAGGAGTTACAGGTTGCTTCTAATGCTTTGGATAGTTTGGATTGAGGGTAGGGAAGGTGTTTGAAGTGGTTTGGGCAAGAATGCTTGAAAGGATTGAGAGTTGGAACTCAATCTGCAGAGGTTGCTCTGTTTGGGCAGTTTTAGAGTGATTCTGAGTTTGTCAAGGTATTGGAGGCCAAAGGCTCGTGTTCTAGCTTGTGTTTGATGTTTGGAATGTGCTTGATAACTTTTTCTAAGGCTTGGTTGACTGATATCAAAGTTGGTGTATGTTATGATATGTTTCTTCACACTTAAGCAAGAGATGGCCACCTTGTGTTTCTAGCCTGTACAGGCCCCCATACTATGCTGCATAACTCAGTCTTGATCAGTGCAATTAGTCCCTAAACTTGTGCCAATTAGATTTGAATTGTACTTCTTGGATTTGCATTATGACATAAAGCTTGCTTTTGCAAAAATGGAAGAAATGCTTTATCTATTTTGGGATTAATCCATCATGCAATGCTTGAACACATAGAACATGGTCTTGGCACAATGAATATGCATTAAATTTATAAGTGTTGAATGGTTTAGAGGCCTATAATCAAGTTGCATGCTGATTTGAGAAATTTGCACAAGTTATGAACATGTACATGACCAATTCAAAAGTGAGTTTTTGCCATATTGTGAAATTCGATTCTCTCAAGTTATGAGGTTGTTTGATGAGTTCTTTGACATTTTGGAAATCTTGGAATGTGTACTACAATCCATCTTTGAAATGAAAATTGAAATTCCAAGTGGAAGTGTATGGAAAATGGTCTTGAAGTTAGGTAGAAAACCTTGCCAAAATAGGTTAAAATTTCACTAAGTTAAGAATGGTTTAGTACCCTTATTCCAAAAATTGTAACTTGAGATACAAGCCTTATTTGGGAAAACTTTGTGAATCAAAGTTGTAGATTATGAAACAAGCTACAACTTTCATGTTTTGACTTTTGCTTGAATCCAAATGAATCTTGGTGAGAAAGTGGGGCAAAGTTGGGAAAAAATTAGGGTTTTTCATAACTTAGAAAAATTCTAAGTTATGAAAAATTCTCATTTCTAACCCTAATTTGCATTTTTTGATTTCTTGGTGAACAAGTTTCATGATTTGGCATGTTTTGATGAAAAATGAATCTTGACTCTTGATTTTGACCAAAAAGTCAAAGTTTGACTTTTCAGTATACAGTCAAAATTGATCAATTGACTGAGAAATTCAACTGTCAATCTTGTGCATTTGGGATCTTTTGAGTTTGTTGAGCATGTCAAGATAATTTCATGGGGTCCTTGAGTCCATATGTGAGCTTGGTTTGCCATTGGCTAGGTCAAACAGTCAAAAATTGCCTTTGTGCAGTCAAAACCCTAAAAATGACCATTTTGCCCTTTTGGTGATCTGATCAAATTTCTTGTGGAATTATGGTCCAAACTTGATCAAATGGTCCATGTGAGTTTATAATGTTGATGTGGGTCAATTTCCATGAGGTTTGACTGTCAATTGACCACAGTTGACTTTCTCCCTAATACAGCTGATTTCTAGGTCAACTGTCCAATTGACTGGGCAAAACTTGGAATCAAGACTTGAAACTTGATATGGATAAACTTGGGAGTCCAATATGAAGCAAGAAAATCATCTTAGGCATTTTAGGTCAAAACATCTTTGTGCAAACACAAACCCTAATTTGGGTCAACAATGCAAGGAGAAGTCTTGAGCAGATGAAACCCTAACTGGATCTTGATCTTCAGGGACTTGGTGATGAGAAATCAATGAGAAATGGGAGGGCAAATTTTGGGGTACAACACTACGCTATTACAAGGCGCGGGTCTATACATCGCCAAATCTTTACAAAGACCCGTTTTAAGTAAATAAGTGCGGAAAATAAAAAAAAACAGTAAAAAGGTCCTATTTACTATTACATATCCAGAGCAATTACATAATAATCGAACAAATTAAATACGCGCGAATAAAGAAAAGGGAATTAATTTTTTTGTCTTTTTTTTGGTAATTAAATGAAATTGAAAACTAATTAATTATTTTAATTACAAGAAAATATTTTTTGACCTTTTTTATGTTTTTATGAAATAAAATAAAAAAAGAATATGAAAATGTCAAAAGAAAAAGCCTAAGTCTAAATTTGTTTTTATTTATTGTGAAAAAAGTTTAAAATTAACTAATTAAACTAATTAATTTGTTAGTATTTTATTTACAAAAATAATTACTAAAGTGAAATTAATAATAATAATAATAATTACATTTTTTTTGTTTTTTTCTGAATTTATGAAAATAATTATTTGTGAACTAACTAAATAATAATAATAATTAATAAAAGGAAAGAAAATAAGAAAAGAAATGCTAAACCAAGGAGGTGAAGGCCGGATTTTGGAGGTTTTACTCAAAATCATCCTTAGGCATCAAAAATTCCATCTAAGCCCATGGTTGTGATCGTCCATGTCTCCTGATCACGTCTATGCTTATGGTTTGTCCCAATTTCACCTGTAGACAAAATACCTAAAAACAAAACCAACGAACCCTAGGCACGGGTATTGTTATACGAAGCCTAAAAATGAAATTGAATATAGCAGTTACATTGGAAATTAGGCATGGAGTATGAATATGCTATTATTTTCCAGAAAAAGTGCAAGAATGGAGAAACATGATTTCGTGTACAGGGGTGAGTTTGAGATAACTTATAGCGCTTGGTAGTGGACCTTAGGACGCGTTTGTGGTTGCTTTGGCTTCAGGGAGTGGCAAGGAAGAAAGCCACGTGCTTGCTTTGATCTGAAAATGTTTGCAACACCGCTTTAGATCTCTCACTTTTTTGGACAAATTTTGAACTTTTCCTCTGGCCGTTTGTGCACACTCTCCTTTTTTTCTAGGGTCTGAATGAGGCTTACAAGGCTTGTATATATAGGCTTGGATGAGAATCAGTCACATTAAGGAGCTTTTAAGCCTTGCAATGAAGTTTTGATTTTCTCCATAATCACCATTGAAATAACTTGCCATATTTGCTCCAAATTTGAATTTTTTTGCTTGAAATAGGTCTTGAACGAATTTGGTATATGTTTTATGGTGTATCAAAGCTATTCAAACCACCAAAAATCCTCCAATTAATTTTCTTGATTTTTATTTGAATTTTAAAGATTTAAAATGAATTAAATCAAATAAAATTAAACAAAAATAGAAAAATTAATTTTTATTCTTGAAATAAAACATGGGACACGTGGGAGGTATGGAAAAGCTGAATCAAGTGGAAAAAGTGGGCCCCTTTTGTCAAAAATGAAGTTTCAAGGATAATTGACTTTGGCCCTTTCACAAAAATTTCCCAACTTCTCCAATGCATATCTTGCTCAATTTTGAAGCTATGAAAATGTTCTTGGACATTTTGGAAAGGTCTTGAAGTCCTCTAACCAATGCCTTTGGTCCCATGTCATTTTGATTTACCAATATCAAGTTATGGTCTTTGACTTAAAGTGCCTTTTTGTTGACTTTTGAAAATGACCTATAATGTTGAAATTGATAACTTTTTGTGAGAGAATTTCTTGGACTTGGAATGTAAAGATGAGTTGTAGGAAATGTATTCCCCTTCAAAATGAGCATTGGATGGGATTTTTCTGATGAACCATGAAAAAGTTATGCCTTGGTCAAGGTACAATTGACTTTTCAACTGTCCAAAAATAGAAACTTTTGACACCTTGATGATTTTTGAGCCATGCTTGAGGAATCATGATCAAGATTTGACCAAATGATGATTGTGGCTTCAAAATAAGATGTTGAACAAATTTTTTGACTTTTGACTGCCAAATGACCATTTTGCCCCTACAGTTGATTGTGAAGCAATTAGGGTTTTTGACTATGCAACTTGACCTTGTGAGCCTTGAAACTTGACATGTAGGTGCTTGACAATGTTTATAGGCATGTGGGACTTGATTGGACCATTGAAAACCTCAACTTCCTTGAAGGAAGCAAAACCTTAATTTTTACTGGCTTAGGAGGATGGTTGACTGTGCAATCCTTGGAGTAGCCTTGAACCATTTGAGGTGATGCTTGGCAAAACTTTTGAAGAATATGGGAGGGAAAATTTTGGGGTACAACAGTTGCCCCTGTTCAATCTTCTTAGACCTGAGGATGTAGATTGGCTTGTGTGCCTTTCGTGATCCGAGGGTGGAAGATGATTGAACACTAGAGTACCCAGAAATTTGCACTCACATAGTAGAGTATCAGCAGTGTGATGTCGGGAATGGGCTTACAGATGCCATTTGGAGAGATGATGGGTAGGAGGATGGTCTTATAGATTCCATCTGGAAGTGTGACAGAACCTTGTCGGGAATGGGCTTATAGATGCCATTTGGAACTGTAATGGATAGTTGAATCTGAATAAGAAATAGAATAGCTTCCGTGTCTGGGGCATATCTAGTCTATATCTAATTGCTGACGTATGAACGAGTAGTAGAATGACCGCCGGGTCTGGGGTATATCCATACTGCATGAGTAACAGAATGTCATCTGAATCTGGATCGTATCTGGACTGAACAATAGAATAGCATCCTGGATGGAGCATCTCTAAGTTGTCTTTAGAAGTTTGAATCTGAATAAGCAATATAATAGCGCCCGGATTTGGAGCATCTCTAAGCTATATCTCAAAGGAAATCTGGAATAAGTATCAGAACGTCGCCATGCCTGGGTCACATCTGAACTATCTTTAGAAAGAGTCTTGTATAAGCAAGAAAATATCATCCATATCTGGAGCATGTCTAAGCTATCTCTGAAAGGAAATATGGAATGAGTATCAGAACGTCGCCATGCCTGGGTCACATCTGAACCATATCTAGAAGGAGTCTTGAATAAGCAAAAGAACAGCATCCATATCTGGAGCATTTCCAAGTTATCTCTGAAAGGAAATCTGGAATGAGTATCAGAACGTCGCCATGCCTGGGTCACATCTGAACCATATCTAGAAGGAGTCTTGAGTAAGCAAAAGAACAGCATCCATATCTGGAGCATTTCCAAGCTATCTCTGAAAGGAAATCTGGAATGAGTATCAGAACGTCGCCATGCCTGGGTCACATTTGAACCATATCTAGAAGGAGTCTTGAATAAGCAAAAGAACAACATCCATATCTGGAGCATTTCCAAGCTATCTCTGAAAGGAAATCTGGAATGAGTATCAGAACGTCGCCATGCCTGGGTCACATCTGAACCATATCTAGAAGGAGATCTCTGAATAAACAATAGAACATCCTCCGTGTCCGGAGCATCTCTAAGTTATATCTGAGAAGAAATCTGGAATAAGTATCAGAACATCGCCATGCCTGGGTCACATCTGAACCATATCTAGGAAGGAATTTTGAATAAGCAAAAGAACAGCATCCATATCTGGAGCATTTCCAAGCTATCTCTGAAAGGAAATCTGGAATGAGTATCAGAACGTCGCCATGCCTGGGTCACATCTGAACCATATCTAGAAGGAGTCTTGAATAAGCAAAAGAACAGCATCCATATCTGGAGCATTTCCAAGCTATCTCTGAAAGGAAATCTGGAATGAGTATCAGAACGTCGCCATGCCTGGGTCACATCTGAACCATATCTAGAAGGAGTCTTGAATAAGCAAAAGAACAGCATCCATATCTGGAGCATTTCCAAGCTATCTCTGAAAGGAAATCTGGAATGAGTATCAGAACGTTGCCATGCCTGGGTCACATCTGAACCATATCTAGAAGGAGATCTCTGAATAAACAATAGAACAGCCTCCGTATCCGGAGCATCTCTAAGTTATATCTGAGAAGAAATCTGGAATAAGTATCAGAACGTCGCCATGCCTGGGTCACATCTGAACCATATCTAGAAAGGAATTTTGAATAAGCAAAAGAACAGCATCCATATTTGGGGCGTTTCCAAGCTATCTCTTTAATCTTTTTAACGTAGACATGCCTGACCGGATACAGGTATCGAATCCACAATCAATCGCTCACGGACATGCCCTGGCTAGATACAGGAATCAAATTTGGGATTGCGATAGTTGATAGTAATCATCTTTGTATTGACTTTCCTGAAAAAAGGCAAAACATTAGTTATATGCAATGTCATGGTGCATGGAATGCACGGTGTCATGACGTTTATAACCAATGGGATTGTAGAATGTGATGTTTATATCATGTATGAAAATGTGATGTTTGCGAATGTATTTATTGTCTAGGAAAATAAATCCTTGACGAATGCCGGGAGCTAATCCTGGGCTGATGTTTGAAGAGTAGAGAATTCTTCGTTTCCGCTGGGGAAAATGATTGCAAGCATAAACCGGTAGGAGGAGATGACCCCGTTAGGGAATAAGCTTGGAGAGATTACTCTGCGGGGAAAATTACTCTAGAGATCTTGCTGGGGAAAATATTCTATGGGAAGAGAGGTACTTCGCTGAGATGTTGTATGAGAACTCCGCCGGGGATACCATTGTTGAGTTACGCTTTGGCGATTTGAGGAACTCCGCTGGGGATAGGAAGACTTCGCCGAGGATGACCTTTTCGTGGAAATTAGCTGAGGATAACCCAGTTATAAGCTCTGGCGAAGAATAACCTTCTGAATAAAGACGGGGAGAGATATGCTCTGCAAAGGATAAGCTTCCAGAATCTACTGGGGATAAGCTTCCTACTGGGGAGATTGATTCAACTCTCCTGGGGAGACTTTGGACTGTACTGGGGAGGGGCTCCGCTGGATGTCTAGATTCTGCCGGAGAACAATCTTAGATCAAGACTGTCGGGGATGCTTGTTGAGGATGTTTGTAGACTCCGCTGAGGAATGTTGAGATCTTCTGGGGGTAATCCAACTTCCTTAAGGCTGACGGAGTATAACTCTGCTCGGGGAGAGTATCGCTGACCTGCTGGAGATATTGTGCCTTGTAGGGCTTATGGGAATCCAACTCTGCTTGGGGAGAATTGTTGAATCTTGGCTCGCTCTCTGGGGAATTAAGGCATCTTGGTTGTTCTTCAGCCGAACTTACCTTGGTACCTTGGTGAACAGAGCAATTAGATCGCTTAGACGACTCATTATTGCCCCAGTTTCAGTGGGAGAAGGCACCTGTGGGGGTAATTGACAAATCTTCTGGTAGACAGGTGACGATATGCCAGGACATAGTCGTATGCTTTGATCCCTAATTTTTGCCTGGACCGCCCTTTCGGGTTTTCAGTCCACCGGGATACCCATTTTTGCCCAAGCCGCCTTTTCAGGTTTTCGACTTGCCGGGTGTACAGATTTTTTCTTCATTTCATCCCTTATTTTTGCCCGAACCCTTTTGGTTCGTCGGGAAGCCCTTATTTTTGCCTAGGTATGTCAACCTAGCGGGTCTTTGATTATGTGCAGTATTTTTTCGACTATGTCCATGCTCTCAGGATGTAGGGAGATGCCCCTGTTATTGATATTGCATTGCCGTACCACTAGAAGATGTCTGATCAGGAAAGATTCGTTGTCGGAATGCCCCAGGTGATCCAGATGGAGATTTGCCCTAAGCTGGTTGGCCTTTTTGAGAGATTCTCCGAATCTTGATTTAACTGCCCCAGATGATGGACAATGATCATGCCTGCCCCTTGGTTGGGAGTGCTTTTTCCCATAAGATATTCTTCGTGCAAATTTCTTTGCTGTTCAAACAAATAGTCATATGTGCAAGCAATGTTATTTCAAAAATGCAAAGATTATGTCTGTCTTGAAGATTTCGAAAAATGCATTTTTTCATAAAAAACAAGTGAATTTTGTAAATCGTGATGTCAACTCGTTATTTTACCACAAGCCTTAAGGAGTTAAGATACCTTTCGTAACAGTATGCCTTCGAACTAACCCATGCTTCAGCTAGGACTTTTAAGGGTTGTAGCGTGGCCTGGTTCACGGTTTAAGAAACAAAGGATAAAGGCTCAAATTTATTTGTACCCACCCGTTCTTCGTGATGTTCTTCCAACCTAAACTCAGCTAATCGTGCGTTAGACCTTATTGAGTCTTTGCTTTGATATAGTGATGGTTCGGATACTGACAGTTTATTTTGACCAGGCAGTCATTTCTTTGTTGAGGGTTTGTAGGACCTCTTTCTTTTTGATTTTGTTATCCCTATTTTTTTTGCCTGTACTGTTTTTTTTGTGGAATTACAGTCAGCGGGATGCCCCAGTTTTGCAAGTCTCCTTCATAGGTTTTGACTTAATGGGCGTTTATTTTGAGGGGTAATGACTGCCTGTCTTTATGATTATTCGGAACCATCACCGTCTTTTGTTTTGTGAGGACCTCTTTGGTGCTATTCGTTGTGCACTTGGATCAACTGAGAGAACTACCCTGCCCCAGGTTATGATTAAGGGTTTTAATTTTCGAAAAGAAAAACTCCTACTTCTTTGGCTCGAAGGGGTCGACGAGGGATTATCTTCCTTATAACTCCAGTGTTTAGGAATTGAAACAATGCATGTACCTCATCAGCGGGGTTCGTTCAAAAGCATACTGTAAATCATGGTATCGTTTTCGTCATCCTCCCTCAAGAGGCTTAGAATTATTAACCGAGAGTTGTACATCACAAAAAAATATGAAGGCAATGTGAACATAGTGAAAATGATTGGATTAATTCAAAAACAGACATATGCCGTGCATTAATGAAATAAAAGAGTTCGCTATGACATTTAATTGTTCGTATAAGCAAAAAATTACAACTCGGAAATTCAAATAAACAAAAGTCTTCAATGATTGGGCAAAGGAGCATGGATTATGTTTGGAGTCTCTGACGCTTCAAACTGAATCTCTCCGGCGTCGATCATGTTATGAATCTTGTTCTTCAAAGGCCAGTAGTTGTCCGTAGTATGACCCGGGCTATCGGAGTGGTATGCGCACCTCTCATTAGGATGGTAGTTGGGAGCAGAGGTGTTTGGATTCCGGAGAGGAGCCCTCAATGTAATCAACCCTGCCTTCAACATTTGCTGTAGCGCTTGATCCAGTGACATGTTGATTTTAGTGAATTGTCTCTTGGGTGCGACCTCCTTACGTTGATGCCCCTATCCTTGTTGAGCAGGCCTAGGATTAGAGATCTGTACTGCCCCTACATGTTGATCATGGCGACCCTTTTGGCTGTACGCAGCATTGGCCTCTTTCTTCCCAGTGTAAGGCTTTTTGTGAGTATCAGAAGGTGCAGCTTCTTGGATCTTTCCAGCCTTGATGCCAGCTTCGATCCTCTCCCCGGTCAAGATCAAATCGGTAAACCCAGCAGAAGAATTCCCAATCAGATGGTTGAAGAAGGGACCAGACAGGGTCCCCAAGAACATGTCAACGAGCTCACGGTCAGTCAAAGGCGGCTGCACCCTTCCAGCCAGATCTCTCCACCTTTGTGCATATTCCATAAAACCTTCACCCGTCCCAAGTGACATACCCTGGAGTTGGGTACGCGTAGGAGCGAGGTCGGCATTATACTAATACTACTTATAAAAAGCAGTAGCCAAGTCCTCCCAGTTACGAATAGTGGTTCCGTCCAGCTGATAGAACCATTCGAGTTGAGTCCCTGAAAGACTCTCCTGGAAGAAATGGATCCATAGATTCTTATCTGTCGTGTAGGGCTGAATCTTCCTTGCGTAGGAACGGAGATGCAACTTAGGACAGGAAGCCCCGTCGTACTTTACAAAGGCAGGTGCCTTGAACTTGTGAGGGATCACCACCCCAGAAGATAAACCTAGGTCCCCAAAGTCCAGCCCAGGCACACGTTGAATCTCCATAGCATTCAACCGGTCTTCCAGCTGTTTGTACCTGTCCTCCGCAGGAGGGTACTGCTCATCATTGAAGTCTGTCTCAGTGTCAGAGACCACGGGACTAAGAACCCTTCCCTCTTGGTGACTTCCTTCCCCAACAGATGGATTAGTCCGCTCAGCTTCATTCTGCAGTGTGTTCCCAGATCTGCGTCTAGGGTTGAACAAAACAGTCCTCTTCTTCTTCTTCTTCTTCAAGAGAAGAGTCTTCAATTCCTGTTGTCCTTGTGCTAAGCTCATGACCAGCTCCTGAAACTGGGCGTTCTGGGCCTGGAGGGCCTTGATAGCTTGTGCATTGGATGACTCAGGATTCATGATGACTGCTGAAATAAACAGCGAAGAAGGTAAGCAACCTGAAGAGAAAGGGTACCTGTTATGCAATGATATGTATGATATGCATGCGATGTTTTCAAGGATCTCGCGGGGTAAACAAGAAAATCGTTAGAATTTGAATCCGGTTGCTTGATTGAAGTCACTTCATATTGTGGAGAGTCCTTCTTCAAGAGTCAAGGCTCACCATATCGAGTGGGTCATAGCCCCTGACAACCTTGGCTAGAGGAAAATAAATCCTCTTTTCCCCTTGCTAGACGTTTGATTCATCATGACCTGCATCACAAGCCCTTGAGATCCTTGAAATGGGTTAGTCCTTATGCAGGATGTATGCAATGGTATGATGTTATGCTATGCATGGGGTAATGTAGGTAAACCCTGTTATGAGTCCAAATTAAGGACTATAAACAAAACCTGCAAGAAACTCAAGTGTCAGATAACAAGCATGCAAGTAGTCAAGTTTTAAGGCACACAAGTCACACCACAACCCTTAGAGTTTAGGCCAGCATGAGGTCTAGGTATTACCCTATTTCAGTTTGTTGGTTAGGACCTATCCTATCAGAAGTAACCGGGTTCTAGAGGATCCCAATATCACTGACTACCCTCAATCGGTCATAACTCCAGCATCGCAACCTTTTCTTGCGGCCAGAACCATCACGAGAGTTTAGCCTCAATGGGCGTAGCATACTGCTACTGTTCTATTGGCCAAGTTGGGTCATTTAAGGTTCTAAGGTCGGTTGGTGCTTAATGACTCCTCAGAAGACCCATATTCTCCTCGTTGCGACACAAGGGATATCGGTACAAACCAAGGCGCCACACCAACGTAGCCACTGCTTCACCCATGTCGGTCTACGCCGGACAGGTCCCTCACAGCTTATGCTACCTAACAGGGTATCCCCAGATCCGGGTTAGGATCTATGTAACTACGATGCAACCCACAATAATAAAGCAAACAAAGCACAACAATTGAAAACACAATTATGAACTATCCTAAGGTACACCTCACTTTGAGAGTCCCCAGCAGAGTCGCCAGTTCTGTGATCGGTGGATCTGGAACTGACTGTTTAAAGCTGGTTCGCAAAATGTCGCGGAAGCAAGAGTCGCCACCGTCTTTTATTTTCTCCAACATGGACAGGACAAAAGCACAACAAAATTCCTTATGAGATAGTTTCTCGGTTCGGGAGGTAGATTTATAAAAAGGGAAGGTGTTAGCACCCTTTCTATCCATGGTTATCCATGGGCTCTTAGATACTTGCTCATTTGTGTTTTCAAAATGTTTGCTTTTCAATTGTGAGTGGGTTTGAAAAAAGTTTCGTTTAAAGATTTCTGAATAACTCTTGTATCAGTCCTCAAGAGTGTTTGAAAAATTGTTTTGAAAGCTTTTTGAAAAGTGTCGGTGTGAAAAGAGTTTTTTTTTTTTGAAATAGAGCAAGTATCTACGAGTCATCTACCTACCCTAAGGAATTAGGCTGTGTAAATGTCCTTAAGGTAGTGCCATCCCACCATTGAGAGGTAGGTAGCACCACCGTTGGAGGTGTTCGGGTCAATTCGTTTGTAGGGACAGTGTGGTCACCGAGCAACAGTAGGACACCTCAGAAGCTACCCTTATGCCATTGATCCTTTTTAATTCCGAGGCAACCTTTCCGAGGCAACTGGATCATATCATAGACATAAGGACTTACTAAAATGTCCTGTACTCGACGACCACAATTCGAGCTTGTAGGGACAGTGTGGTCACCAGAGCAACAGTAGGACACCTTAGAAGCTACCCTTATGCCATGTTCATGGACAAAAGGACTTACTAAAACGTCCTATACTCGACGACCACGTTTCGAGGGGCAAGGCAACAGTGAGGCGTACCCTAAGAGTGGTGTGTGAATTTGTGTATTGTTTTCAGTTATGTTTTATCTTGTCATGCATTATGATGATCTACGCTTTGATTTTATTTGGGCCATTCATTCTTTCATGCAAAATTTAGCAATTAAGGGGTGCGGAAATTAAAGTACGGAAAACGTAAATCCTACGCTATTACAAGGCGCGGGTCTATACATCGCCAAATCTTTACAAAGACCCGTTTTAAGTAAATAAGTGAGGAAAATAAAAAAAAAACAGTAAAAAGGTCCTATTTACTATTACATATCCGGAGCAATTACATAATAATCGAACAAATTAAATACGCGCGAATAAAGGAAAGGGAATTAATTTTTTTGTCTTTTTTTTGGTAATTAAATGAAATTGGAAACTAATTAATTATTTTAATTACAAGAAAATATTTTTTGACCTTTTTTATGTTTTTATGAAATAAAATAAAAAAAGAATTAAAAATGTCAAAAGAAAAAGCCTAAGTCTAAATTTGTTTTTATTTATTGTGAAAAAAGGTTAAAATTAACTAATTAAACTAATTAATTTGTTAGTATTTTATTTACAAAAATAATTACTAAAGTGAAATTAATAATAATAATAATAATTACATTTTTTTTGTTTTTTTTCTGAATTTATGAAAATAATTATTTGTGAACTAACTAAATAATAATAATAATTAATAAAAGGAAAGAAAATAAGAAAAGAAATGTTAAACCAAGGAGGTGAATGCCGGATTTTGGAGGTTTTACTCAAAATCATCCTTAGGCATCAAAAATTCCATCTAAGCCCATGGTTGTGATCGTCCATGTCTCCTGATCACGTCTATGCTTATGGTTTGTCCCAATTTCACCTGTAGACAAAATACCTAAAAACAAAACCAACGAACCCTAGGCACGGGTATTGTTATACGAAGCCTAAAAATGAAATTGAATATAGCAGTTACATTGGAAATTAGGCATGGAGTATGAATATGCTATTATTTTCCAGAAAAAGTGCAAGAATGGAGAAACATGATTTCGTGTACAGGGGTGAGTTTGAGATAACTTATAGCGCTTGGTAGTGGACCTTAGGACGCGTTTGTGGTTGCTTTGGCTTCAGGGAGTGGCAAGGAAGAAAGCCACGTGCTTGCTTTGATCTGAAAATGTTTGCAACACCGCTTTAGATCTCTCACTTTTTTGGACAAATTTTGAACTTTTCCTCTGGCCGTTTGTGCACACTCTCCTTTTTTTCTAGGGTCTGAATGAGGCTTGCAAGGCTTGTATATATAGGCTTGGATGAGAATCAGTCACATTAAGGAGCTTTTAAGCCTTGCAATGAAGTTTTGATTTTCTCCATAATCACCATTGAAATAACTTGCCATATTTGCTCCAAATTTGAATTTTTTTGCTTGAAATAGGTCTTGAACGAATTTGGTATATGTTTTATGGTGTATCAAAGCTATTCAAACCACAAAATATCCTCCCATTAATTTTCTTGATTTTTATTTGAATTTTAAAGATTTAAAATGAATTAAATCAAATAAAATTAAACAAAAATAGAAAAATTAATTTTTATTCTTGAAATAAAACATGGGACACGTGGGAGGTATGGAAAAGCTGAATCAAGTGGAAAAAGTGGGCCCCTTTTGTCAAAAATGAAGTTTCAAGGATAATTGACTTTGGCCCTTTCACAAAAATTTCCCAACTTCTCCAATGCATATCTTGCTCAATTTTGAAGCTATGAACATGTTCTTGGATATTTTGGAAAGGTCTTGAAGTCCTCTAACCAATGCCTTTGGTCCCATGTCATTTTGATTTACCAATATCAAGTTATGGTCCTTGACTTAAAGTGCCTTTTTGTTGACTTTTGAAAATGACCTATAATGTTGAAATTGATAACTTTTTGTGAGAGTATTTCTTGGACTTGGAATGTGAAGATGAGTTGTAGGAAATGTCTTCCCCTTCAAAATGAGCATTGGATGGGATTTTTCTGATGAACCATGAAAAAGTTATGCCTTGGTCAAGGTATAGTTGACTTTTCAACTGTCCAAAAATAGAAACTTTTGACACCTTGATGATTTTTGAGCCATGCTTGAGGAATCATGATCAAGATTTGACCAAATGATGATTTTGGCTTCAAAATAAGATGTTGACCAAAATTTTTGACTTTTGACTGCCAAATGACCATTTTGCCCCTGTAGTTGATTGTGAAGCAATTAGGGTTTTTGACTGTGCAACTTGACCTTGTGAGCCTTGAAACTTGACATGTAGGTGCTTGACAATGTTTATAGGCATGTGGGACTTGATTGGACCATTGAAAACCTCAACTTCCTTGAAGGAACCAAAACCTTAATTTTGACTGGCTTAGGAGGATGGTTGACTGTGCAATCCTTGGAGTAGCCTTGAACCATTTGAGGTGATGCTTGGCAAAACTTTTGAAGAATATGGGAGGGCAAATTTTGGGGTACAACACAGAGCATGGCTGGTGGGACAATGTTATAGTCAGCAAGAAGGGATAGACTATACAGAAACCTTTGAATCAGCCGCCAGGTTAGAATCTATCAGGCTTTTAATTTCTTTTGCAGTAAATAATGGCATCACTCTTTATCAAATGGATGTTAAAAGTGCATTTTTAAATGGTTACATTGATGAAGAAGTTTATGTACACCAACCCCCTGGTTTTGAAAATTCAAAACATCCATAATATGTTTATAAACTTAAGAAATCACTATATGGTCTGAACAAGCTCCCAAAGCTTGGTATGAAAGACAAAGTAATTTTCTGTTAGAAAATGATTTTACCAGAGGGAAGGTGGACACAATCTTATTCTGTAAACTATTTAAAATGACATTCTGGTTTGTCAAATTTACGTAGATGATATTATTTTTGGATCTACCAAATCCTCTTTGGGAAGCGAATTTGCTATGTCTATGCAAGCAGAGGTTGAAATGAGCTTGATGGGAGAACTCAAGTTCTTTCTGGGTATTCAAATCAATTAAACTCCAGAAGGAACCTACATACATCAAAGCAAGTATGCCAAAGAACTTCTGAAGAAATTTGACTTGTCAGAATGTAAGCCATCCAAAACTCCTATGCATCCCACATGCATTTTGGAAAAGGAAGAGGTAAGTAAGAAGGTAGAACAGAAGCTCTACAGAGGTATGATTGGTTCTCTCTTATATTTAACAGCTTCAAGACCTGATATTCTGTATAGTGTCTGTATTTGTGCTAGATTCTAATCAGATCCTAGAGAATCTCACTTAACAGCTATTAAGTGAATTTTCAAGTATATAAAAGGTACTACTAATCTTGGTCTTTTCTATAGAAAATCCAAAGAATACAAATTAGTAGGGTACTGTGATACTGACTTCGCTGGAGACAGAATAGAAAGAAAAAACACTTCTGGAAGCTGCCAATTTCTAGGAGATAACCTAATATCGTTGTCCAGCAAAAGGAAATCCATAATTGTATTGTTAACTACTGAAGCTGAATATATAGAAGCAGCTGGATGTAGTACACAGATGCCCTCGATGAAAAGTCAACTTGAAGACTTCAACATATATGAGAGTAACATTCCTATCCTCTGTGACAATACTTTTGCTATTTATCTTTCAAAAAATCCCATTTTACATTCTAGGGCTAAGCATATAGAAATTAAACATCATTTTATTAGGGACTATATTCAAAAAGGAATTCTTTCGTTAAAATTTATAGACACAGACCATCAATGGACTGATGTTTTCACTAAACCCCTTTCTGAAGATAGATTTAACTTCATTCTGAAAACATCTCAGCATGAAATTATGCCCAAAATGATAATTTTGTTTGTGTATACTTTAACCCTCAGAATTTTTGTTTGCTTTATTTTTTGTGTGAACATTTGATCAACAGTTCTTCAGAAGTAAGAAGGAAAGTTATATCAGGATCTATCTAAGAAGATCTGAACATTCTCCAAACGATTCATTTCAAAGATAGAAGCATGCATTTCATAATATCAACATTTGTCAACTTTACATAAGGTTTTCCTCTAAGGCTAAACACGTGTTCAAATTCTGAAGAGACTGAAACGTTGAGTTGATGCATTGAGGCTCGTGTCATATTGGTATCTGTTTCATATCTACAATATCCCTCTTTTTCAGGAATCATTAATTCATGTAATCATTTTATTTAAATCTTTTTCTTGTTAATTAATTCTTCTATTTTCTTATATATATTTACTTTGTTCACATTCACTATTGCATTTTCACTCTCAATCCCTCTTTCTCTCTTAAATTTGTTCAATATTTTAAAAACCCTAAAAAGAGTCTGTGTGAACAAATGGCTTACTCTCAACAACTTGCTTAAGGCTCTCAAAGCATTCCCGACTCTTCTTCCTCAACAGCAGAAAGGTACAAAGAACCCTTAAGAACTCTCCTCACACCCATTGATTCACTGGAAGTTCTGTGTGAGCTCATTGTAGATTTCGTCAGCATGAAGGAAAACAGATACGATTTAACCCCTGATGTTGAGTACCAAGGATGGACTAAGTACTTTGATCGCCTCCTAGGTCAAGTTTTTCCAAGACTTGTTAAATAGTTCTGGATTCACGCTTCAACTTCAAATCATCAAGTTACTTCTTTCATTAGGGGAAAGAAAATCGTCATCTCTGAAGATCTCATTGGGCAACTAATAGGTCATGACGGTGGAGATATTCGTTGTAGTGATATGGCTGAAAAAGGCTTTGACCTAACCAAGATATCAAAGGAAATATTTACTTTTGGCCAACCATCTAACAAAATCAAAGATCTGAAGGATTACCTCCGAATTTGGTCTAAAATCATTTTGGGTTGCATCAATCATAGGAAGCCTACAAGTTCTCCAGATTACATCAATATTGATCAGCAGTATCTTCTGTACTTCATAGCCACCAAAGAAAAGGTTAATCTTCCACATCTTCTGTTCAATCATCTGAAGACCAGCGTCAAAGAGACAAGAGAAGAAGAAAGAACAAAGAGAGATTGGATCCCTCTAGGAAGACTCATTTCAGATATTCTGACAGAAAACAAACTGATAGAACATCTGACTGAGGCTCATCAAGCTAGCACTCTGGAAGCTTGTGTTGGTAAACCTCTCAACACCAAAAATCTGAAGAAGATGAAGATTATTGAAACTATCAAGAAGGATCCAACAATCACCACCAAGGAAGTCACTACCACTAGAAGAGTACCTCTGAAGGATTTTCCTCTCTTCACTCAAACAAACGCTTCTCTAGATATTATTATCATGTATCTGGATGCTTACAAGAGGGACGAGACAAATCCAGATGTGAACATCTATGATCTGAGACAACAACCTCTAGGAGTTGCTCCCAAAAAATCAAGGAAAAGGAAAGCAACTGCAGAAGGAACTTCTCAAAAGACTCCCAAAGCTTCCAAAAAGAAAGGTAACCCCTCTTTTGTTTATGTTATTGAATCAGTACTATTATCAACATCTGAAAACCCTTCATCTCCAAAACCCACAGAAGATCCATCACCTCAAACCTTTGATGACTTTGACATAGACTTTGACACCTCATTATCTCTACATAACCTTATGAACAATCCACCTTCTACCCATCTTGACCAAAATCAGCCTAAACTTGCACAAGTTCTCTCTAATATTGATCAATTTGATCTACTGTTTGAAGCTCCCCACATTGAAAATCCAAATCTTGACTCTGATACCACAACATTCATCCCTGGAATCACCTTCCCTCCATGGTCTCTCAACCACCTACAATTCCCTCAACATCTTCTCAGAACCTATCCATTCTAGATCTTCCATCTCCTTATCAGTCCACTCCACTAAACTCACAAAATTCACCCATTTTCCTTTCTGACTCTCCCTCTCCAAATAACTACCCAGAAGATCCTCTTAGAACTGTTATATACTTAGAAGCTTTGGACAATATCGTCACAAGATCTCAGAAAATTGTCGTTCCAAAACCAAAACCAAAAATCTCCAAAGCAGATGTTGGTAAATCCTTGCTAATTTTTGAAACAAAAATACAAGAACGGGTTAACTCTCCGAAGCTAGCTTGCATAGAGAATCTCAATCCAGCTGCTTCTGATTCTCATTAGAACCAATTCAGAAAATGGTTCAAATCTAAATCTCTGAAATTAAAGGAGCTTAGTTATGAAATCGCTCAACAAAACTTCTACGATTGCTTGAATATCTTCAAGGATCAAGTTCTGCGACACTGGGAAAAAAAGCCACTCCTTCAGCTGGACAATACCCCTTGGGAAGATCATTAGCCATCAAAATGTAATGAACCATCCTCTGATCCTCTTCCTCTGGTCATGTTTCAAGATAAAGGCAGGGAAGTTGAAGAAGCTCCTGGGTCAGAATTGGCTGCAGTTTGCTCTGAAAAGTGGTCCCTTCTACTGAAATACCCTCTTCTTCTATTGTGCTGCAAACTCTGGAGGAGATGAAGAAAGAAAATTTTGTGTTTAAGGAAAGGATAAACAAGCAGGATGAAACTTACAATGAAATTAAGGAGATGCTTGGAAAACAAGAGGAATCAAACAACCATATTAAGAGTTTATTGGAAGCCCTGTTCATACGACTTCCACCACCTCAAAATTAGTTCTGAAATTTGTTTTCTTCATTGTGTTTTTTATTTGTTTCCTTAAATATTTTTGAATACAAAATGCCTTTTATTGTCTAAAGTGTTTTTATTGCTTTTTGATTCTTGACAAAAAATGGGGAGAACGTAAGATATTTCGAATATAACAGTATCTAGACTCAGTATCAAAAATTTTGAATATCATAACTTCTATTGTTTTTCATCTGAAAGCAAAATAGGAACAACCTCTGTTGAGAACAGTTGTGGACGCATCAAAAATCTTTTCCTCAAAAACTCAGATCAGAACAATCTACAGGGAAGTATTTCTCCTCTATCTGAGTATCTAACTCAAGGGGAGACTTTAATGCTTTATGTTCATTACATATTTGATCAAAATATCCAAGTTTTTGTCATCATAAAAAAGGGGGAGATTGTTAGAACATAGTTTGATTCTACAACCCTTGTAAGAGTTTTGATGATAACAAACACTCAAAGAAAAATTATGCTCCTTAAATAAGTATTTTGTTTTGCAGGGAAGCTCTGATGTAAGAAGCACAGAAGATGAGTTAGATCGTTGTTTAAACTCTGATTCAACACATCTTACGTAGAAAGCAAAATCTATGTAACACGCTTATATAAAGAATTTCTAAAGGTACAACTTCTGAGTGCACTAAACGCTGCGAACAAGAACTCTGTTATTCTGTTTCTTACAGTTATAGAAAGAAGTAAAGGAGTCCAAACGGTAACATTCATTATCTGAAGTAATCTTTAGCGAGCATGATTTGAAGTGTTACATTTCATTCATGGTTATTCAAAAGTAACGGCTGAAAGAGGACAAGAATGTCTATGTTTGGAAAGTTCATTAACTACTATTTATTAACATTCCAAAAGGACCTCTCATGCGTTGCCTATATAAACAAGACTCGAAGGAGAAATCGTTTACGATTTGTGAAGTGCACTATAATGGAGAAATATCATCACCTTCAATCTTTTGAATTTCATTTGTGTAATACATCGTTTGTGTGATATTGTTTTGTTAGAAAACACATATTATACACACTTTTAAATATTGTATTGTGTAATACCTTGAGAAAACCGGGTTGTGGTTTAAACTCAAGAGACATTGGAAGTTGTCATTGTACCTTTGCAATCAAGTTTTATTAGTGGATTAAGACCACATTTAGAGAGGAGAAATTACCTTGGAGGGTGGACTGGAGTAGTTTGAGTTCAAGCGAACCAGGATAACCAACGTGTCTTTTGTTTTTAAGTTTTAAAAACCCCAATTCAACCCCCCTTCTTGTGTTTTTCCATTCTTCACAAGATTGTCAAAATCAACCATTAATTCTTTAAGAACAATCAACTCCGCTAGTTTTAAGTTGCAATGAACTTGATAACTTTTCTGCCTAATATGATTGACATCAATAGGATATGCGGAAGATGAAGGAACCTCGGTTGATGAAGATGGAGCGATGGTTGATAAAGACGAAGTTATTTAAGATGACAGAACCATTGTTGAAGATGAAGAAGCAATAGTTAACGATGTTGCGTCAAATAAATTTAGGGCTTGTTCCACTTCATTAGAAAAGTTAATAGTTTCTTCTTGATCAGGAGTCATCATCGCTGAAAGAGGATGAAAATGATGAAGACGGTTGTAGAAGAACTTTTGAAGAGAATGGAGAACTCCGAGAGAGATGAGGAACAATTGAGAGAAAACGGTTTTTAAGGTTTCTAACAAGTGTGGGGAGTGATGTGAGTGTGTGTTTTTGTGTGTTTTAAAAAGAATAAAAGAAATAATACGGGTAATTAATAAAGGTAATCATTACAAATAAATTCAAGAAATTGTACATTGTTCATGATCTAGCTTAGGTAGCGTGTGATGATTAAGAACAAATAAGGGTTACACGCGTTGTTGTACCCCACAATTTTCCCTCTCATTTTATAAAGATTCTCCTCACAAGACTTCTTGGACTCCAGACCAGATTAGGGTTTGCTCAACTGAAGACCTCTCCTTGCACTGATAACCTGAAATTAGGGTTTGAATTTGCACAGGGATTTTTGGACTTCCAATGCCTCATGTGACTTTCATACTCCATCTTGGACCTCTAATATTTCTCATACCAAGTTTCAAGCCTTGAATCACTTTTTTGCCCAATCAATTGGACAGTTGACCTAAAAATCAGCTGTATTGGGGAAAAATTCAACCATGGCCAATTTATAGTCAAACCTCATAATTTTTGATCCACATCAACATTATAGGCTCATATGAACCATTTTATCAAGTATGGACCACAACTCCTCAAGAAATTTGATCAGATCATCAAAAAGGCAAAATGGTCAAAATTAGGGTTTTGACTGAGAAAGGGCAATTTCTGATTTTTAACCTAGCCAATGACTAATTGGGTTTAAGAATGGTTTCAAGGACTCAATGTAACCATATTGACCTAATCACAAGGTTCAAAAGATCTCAAATGCATAGGATTGACAGATGAATTTTCCAGTCAACTGATCAAAAATCAACTCTACACTGAAAAGTCAAACTTTGACTTTTTGGTCAAAATCAAGTGCCAAGGGTCATATTTCATCAAGATGTGTCAAAAAATGAAACTTGTTCACCAAGAAACTTAAATTTAGAAATTAGGGTTTAAGTTTGAAATTTTTCATAACTTAGAAATTTTCTAAGTTATGAAAATTTCTTATTTTTTCCCAATTTTTCCCAACTTTTTCACCATGATGCATTTGGATTCAAAGAAAACTTCAAACATAAAAGTTGTAGTCCTCCACAAAATCTACAAATTTTATTCACAAAGTTTTCCCAAAAGATGCTTGTATCTCAAGTTATGATTTTGTGAATAGGGGTCAATAAACTTTTTAACTTAGTGAAATTTTGCCCTAGTTTAGGCAGATTTTTAACCTAACTTCATGGAAACTTTTCACCTAGTTCCAAGAGGAATCTAAAAATGAATTTCAAGGATGGATTATATATCATGTTACAAGATTTCCAAAATGTCCAAGAACTCTCCAAGATCATTTATGGTTAGGGAGAATCGAAGAAATGAAAATGGAAATTTATCACTTTTGTGCAAGGCATTTTTCACAATGGTTCAAGTTGCAAATCAGTTTCAAACATGCTTGTACTTGGTTTTACAGGTCCTTATCCATTCTACGCTCCATAATTAAATTCAAACACATCGGATAATGGCCTTGTTCTAACTTTTGAAGCATTGCACATTGAATTAATCAAAAAATAGCATAAAGTTCACATTGCTACTTTGATAAAGCTTGCTTTTTCCAACTTTGTTTATCTTGAGCCATGGACCTAATCTTTTGCTGCAAACAATATCCACAAACTTCAGGCAAAGTACACCAACTTTCATCAGACCTTAAGCTAGCCTGTACAGGCCTTTGGCTTTGTCACTTCACCTTTTCTTCAAAAGCAAGCAAACTTGCAAAAATCAAGCAAGCTTGTGTATCTGATAAAACCAAGACTTTGTATCATTTCAAACAACCTCAGAATATTGTTGTAAGCCTAAGACACTAATTTCCAACTTCTCAAACACCCTAAAACACAAAAATCCCACTTTTCTGCCCAAACAAGGTATCATCTGCAGAACCTTTGCCACTTTGAAATTGGCTCGTGCGTTTTGCTTTGTAATACTTCAAACATATTCCCTACAACACACCTGAATATCCAGGCCCATGTCCAGCAACTGTGAGTCCAGTTTCATACTTCACCATTTTCATTTTGCAAGTTTGCAGGTTGACTTCTACAAGGAGATTCAGGCAACTTCAAGGCAAGCTGAGCATTGGGATAGCTTGAGGGAACTTCAAGCAAGCTCACACGACCTTCAGGCCTCACTCAAAGTTCCCACATTTCCATATCCAAACTCAACTGAACAAGGTATTTGTCAAGTTTTTATTTCTCTATTTAGGCATCATTAAGCTTAGGTTTGTGAAGCAAAAATGTAGTCCTCAACATGCTTAAGCTGTACATATGCGTAGATTCCATTTATATTAACTAAGCTAGGAGTATTTGAATGTTGAACATGCTGAAAAAATTAGGTCAGAAATTAGGGCCATTAAAATTCTCCTTGATCTTTTAGAGTTAGGTCATGTTTTTTATATCATTAGAATCGTGAGTTAATATGCTACAAGTTTCATGTTGCAATATTTTGTTTTTATGCACGTATGCAAGAGATACAGGTTGAAGAAGAACGCGCGCGTTTTGGTTGTCTGGAGGTCAGGGACGAAGCTGTCTTGGGCCAGGGCCTTGGGCCTGTTTCTATTCACACCACTCATTTTACTTCTGCACCCCCCTTTGCATATTTTTATATTTTTTGTATTTTCTTGCATAATTTATATTTTCTGACTTTATTTTTTTTTTCTGAACATTAAAAATCCCAAAAATATTTTCTTATTTTTTGCATTTTTATTTTATTATTTTTATTATTTTTTGGCATAAAAGATAGTTTATTAGTAATAATATAATTTATTTTCTTAAATAAACTTGTAAATAATATACATTTTTATTATTTATTATTTATACACTTAAAATATTATTTTCATACATATTTCATTTTTTAATATTTTTGTACATATTATTATTATTTTTCTTGAATAAAAATGAATAATATAGACACTATTTCTTTTGAACAAAAATTAGAGTTTTCATCCTTTCAAAAATAATCAAACATTCTTTCTTATTTTTAGGACTTAAGTAAACTTATTTTTACATACATAAAACAATTACAAAAAAACATTTTTGCATATTTACATTTTATTGCATATTTAAATATTTGCTTATTTATTTATTTGTACAATAAATTCAATTTGGTTGTAATAGTAAATTAGGGTTTTATTTTGTGCAAATATTCCCCATTCAAAACTTGTATCCCCCCTCCCATAATATTGTTGTAATAGTCTAGATTTACTTAACGCATTTTATTGCTTTCATATACCATGATAGTAAACTAGGGTTTTGAATGAAAAGACCAAAAATCAAACAAATAGCATGACCTAAATACAAGACAAAAATACATGAAAATGACAACACCTTACACACAACCCCCCTAGGGTTTCATCCACTTTGTTGCCTTAAAAAATGGCCATGGTATGCATGCTAGGTATCTTGGCAAAACAAAACAAAACAAAAGATCATAGTCCCTTGATGATGCTATCTTGGTTGCCTAAACAAAGGTGATCTTGATCCCTCAAAACTTGCTAAATATACTTGGCACCATTGCTATCATGTTCATACGATGACCCACGCCTGTCCCGTTTAACATCCAAAGATAGGGTTGTTTACCAAATACAATGGTAAAACAACAATATCAAAGGAATAAAAATGTGTAGGAAAGACTTTTGAGTAGATAAGCTTCTAGTTACTTGATCAAATTTGCAAACAATCCTTGCTATTTTCAAACAAACACACACAATTTCAAAACATTTCCAAACAAACTTTCAAACATTGAAACATTTTTCAAAATACAAACATCTTTGTATACATTCTTACGAACAAGAATCATTACAAAGATTTCCTAAACAAAGACCTCTTTTCAAAATACTTTCAAAGCCACACAAAGCACCATTTCAAACAATTGGAAAAGCAAAGCAAGTGATCTAAAACAAGTAACTAAGAGCCCATGGAAAACCATGGATGAAAAGGGTGCTGACACCTTCCCTTTTCATAATCTACCCCCCGAACTCAAGAAAACATCTCAAAGGTCTTTCCTGTGCTTTTTTACCTTTCCTTTTTGATAAAATAAAAGTCGGTGGAGACTCTTGCTAAACCGAAACATTTGAGAACACAAACGCAAAACCTCTAGTAAGTTCTCCCACCGTATCACAGAACTGGCGACTCTGCTGGGGAAAAATCCTCGAAGTAGGGTTACCTTAGGGTTTAGATCACATTTATTTGCTTACATTGTTTGACTTGTTTGATTTACATTTTGGTTCTTTGTTTGGGTTTGAATCCTCCACCCGGATTTGGGAAACATTATAGGTAAATAGTAATACGTTGTGGAAACTGTGCGGGGTATAACGAGATGGTCTAAGCAATAGCTATGTTAGTGTGACATATTTGCGGGTTCCGGTAGCCTTTGAGTCAATAAGAGAATGTGGGGCCTCTGAGTGATGTCATGAAGCACTAATGGACTTTTAGAACCTTTACTTGACCAACTTGGCCTTTTAGGATGTAGTGAGATGACCGACTTTGGTGAAGTCCGAAGTTGGTAGATACTCGATACTACACTCATTGAGGGTTGTTTTCTTAGAATATTTCGGTTGCCAATAAAGTGGCTAAACTAAAACAATGAACACAGAAAACAGTCCAGTGATATTGAGCTCCTTAGAACCCGGTTACTATTTCTAGGATAGGTTGAGCCAACAAAGCTTCAAGAGGGTACTTACCTGTGAAACCCCATACAAGCCTAAACTAGAAACTTGTGTGATTTGCTTGTACATATATACTTGTGCATAACATCATCGACATCATGAAGCATCATATGCATCCACTAACCATTTCAAGGATTTTGGATTTTCATCTTTGTTCCTGTTTTGTAGGTAATGGATTCACTTCGCAGGAAAATTGTCCAAATCAGCCTTGTAAGAATTCCTCCACAACTCAAGGAGCTAGCTTCAAGGATTCCTGAGAATTCTCCATTCACCGAGAGACATGGTCGTCTACTCAACCTAGTCACTTCCAACACTGAGGAGGATATGCTGATATTTCTATTCCAGTTCTTTAACCCTTTGCATCATTGCTTTACATTTCCTGACTACCAACTTGTGCCCACTTTGGAGGAATTTTCTCAACTCTTGAGGATTCCTATTCTCAATCAACTACCCTTCAATAGTACGAAAAGAGATCCAAATCCAGAAGAGATTTCTCAAGCCCTACTGTTGTACCCCAAAATTTTCCCTCTCATATTTCTCAAAATATTTCAAGAAAGATCCTCAAGTTGCTCAAGGTAGTCCAAGGTATGGCCAGACAAGCTCTCTCCTAAGGCAGTCTACCTCAAATTAGGGTTTCATGTTGCATCAAGATGCTTGAGTCCAAGGGACCCCAAATGGTCAACATTGTCCTAATATGTTCTCAAGATCATCTATGTCAAGTTTCAAGCCCTACAAAGGAAATTTGCTCAGTCAATTGCTCAAAGGCCTGAAAATCGACTGTGCTAGGGCAACAGTCAACTGTGGCCCACATACAGTCAAACTTCAATATTTTTGGTCAACATCATAATTTTGAAATATATTTCATCATTTGATCAAGGATTGATCATGATTCATCAAGGATTGCTCATAATTCATCAAGAACCAAAAGTTGCTAAATTAGGGTTTTGCAAGAAAAGTCAACTCAACTTTGACCAAGCATAACTTTCTCATACTTTATGAGAAATGACCCATCCAAAGCTAATTTTTAAGAGGATGAAATTACCTAAAATCCATCTTCATCTCCCAAGTTCAAAATATGCATTCACAAGAAGTTATGAATTTGGACATTATAGGTCATTTTGAAAAGTCAACAAAAACACCCTTTTTGTCAAAGCTTCATACATGAGCATGGAATATCAAATTGAGATGAGATTTTTTTTTTGATTAGAGGACATCTCAAGCTTTCTAAAAAGTCCCAGAACACCCTCATAAGGTTAAAATTGAGAGAGATATGCATTGTCAAAGTTGGACAATTTTTGAAAAAAATGCATGAAGCAAATATTGACCAAACTTGGATTTTTCCAAATGGGCCTATCTTTTCAAGTTTTAAACTCATTACTAACATGGTCCACGACCTCTAAGCCCACACATACATTTTACTACTATTTATGCTATTTATTTTGATATTTTATTCATTAAAATTCAGAATTAAATAAATAAATAATGGAAATAATGTAAATTTTGATGTGAATCCATTTTGGGAAAGTTTTATGCTGGTTTATGTCAATTGATTTCGTGCAATAACTTTTCAAATATGTCCAGGTTCATCCACATGTGAAAATGGCATAAAATTATCAAATATGGCATTTTTTTCAAATCTTGATCATGGTCTTAAAACACAACATTATGAGGGAGATTCTTTCCATAATTTCTTGTCTCCTCATTCTCCTCTATAAATATAGAGCCATACAAGCTTGAAAGGGACGAAAATCCTCTCTAAAAAGCTCTCAAAAAGCACTTCAAAAAGCTCTCTAAAAGCTCTTCAAAAAGCTCTCCAGAAATCAAAGAATTGGTGCAAGTCATATCTCGAGGTTCCGGTCTCTATCAATTGACATCAAGCCTCAAACCATCCTCTTGAAGTCCTCAAGAGTCTTACAAGGCCCAAGAGAAATCCATCACACGCCTAGCACGCCCCCATTTGACAACACCTGTTTGGTAAAATTTTAAACTTTGAATCTCTAATTTTAATCACATTTTATGGTATCCTAACGTTTGTTTGAGTTTATATAGAACAGTTATGGATGGTTGAATCATAGGTTCCACGCAAGAATAAAAAAATACCATAGTTAGAGCATGAAGCTTTCGAAGATTCGGGCCTAGGGATTTCTGATGATTGCACCCCCTGTTTACTTTTGCTACTAGGCCCATCTTTATTTTCATGTTTTATTCGTTTTATTTATTTCTTTTAATCCCTTTTATTTTTTATCAATAAACAAATATAAAAATCACATAAAAATAGATTTAGGATTTTTTTCTTAATTAAATTTTAATTTTAGGTAAAACTTTAATTTCTTTTTGTAAATAACTTAAAAATAATAAGAATAAATATGTTTTATTACTAACTTAAATATATTTTATTTTTTCCTAAAATAACCAAAGAAACCAAAATAGGTCATGTAATTATTTTTATTAATTAATTTAATTAACTAATTAATTACATATTTAATTTAGAAAACTTATTTCTTTTATTAAAAACAACAAAAAAACAATTTTTCTTTTAATTAGGTTAGAAGGGTCAAAACCTTAAATTATCGTCGATCTTAATTCTTCTCGCGCGCTTTATTTTTATTATTTACCATATTGATGTATCTGCCTACAGTTTGTAATAGTTGAATTAGGACTTTTACATTTATCGCTTTTACTTTCAAAGGGTTTATTTTTGGCTATGTAAATACCCGAAGCCTTGTAATAGCATAGTTTAATTTCTGCATTTTAAATTCCGCAAATTATTAACTGTTAGATGTATGAATAATTAGGGTTTGCATGACAAGAATGTATGTTAACTTTAAAACAGTTAGATCACCCTAAATGTGCAAAGATAAATAAATTGAAATTGAATCATTCGCACATGCGCACTCCTAGGGTACACTCCCACTTGGTTGCCTTTGGTAAAACGGTCATTGAGTATAGGATGTTTTAGTGGTCGTCCTTTTTTGTCCAAAGATCACAGTTGCCTCGGAAAAGTTGCCTCGGATATGGGTTCCTCGGATAAATGATCTAAGAAATTAGGGTTACTACTAAGACGTCCTAACATTGCTTTAGTGACCGTACGTTCCTTTCGAATTGGCCCTCAAACTCCAATGACGGTGCTACCTACTCACTAATAGTGGGATAGTGCTGTCTAAAGGAAACAAACATAGAACGATTCTTTTTTTGAGTAGGTAGATTAGTTCTTAAGTACTTGCTCATTCCAAACAAATTTTTCACATTTACACTCCTTTACAAACAAAGTTTTCAAAAACACTTCATTACACTCTTGAAGACAGAAGCAAGAGTTAAATCGAAGTTAAAACAAAAACTTTTCAAAACCCACAAACACAAAGAAAACAATTTTTGAAAATGATGAGCAAGTACCTAAGAGCCCGTAGATAACTACCGATAGAAAGGGTGCTAATACCTTCCCTTTCTATAATCTACCCCCCGTACTCAGAAATATCTCGAAAAAGGAATTTTTTTGTGCTTTTTTCCTTTCCTTGTTGGATAAAATAAAAGACGGTGGCGACTCTTGCTTACCACGAAATTTTGCGAAAACAAACGCAAAACGCAAACCAGCAAATTTCCTTAACGAAATAGGGAAACCACGTCCCGGTTCTGGCCACCGTATCACAGAATTGGCGACTCTGCTGGGGAGCTAATAAGTGGGGTGTACCTTAGGAATAGTTCATCATATTGTTTTCTATTGTTTGATTTGATTGCTTTATCTTTGTGGGCTTTGTATCGGAGTTACTATAGATCCTAACCCGGATCTGGGGATACCTTTTAGGTAAGTAGCAATAGACTGTGAGGGAACTATACAGCGTATACCGATACAGTTGAAGTAGTAGCTACGTTGGTGTGACACTTTAGTTGGTACCGATATCCCTTGTGGAGGAACAAGGAGAGTATGAGGCTGCTAAGGGGTCATTAAGCATCAACTGAACTTAGAACCTATAATTGACCAACTTGGCCATAGAAAAGTAGCAGTATGCTACACTCATTGAGACCATACTCTCGCGATGATTCCGGCTGCAAGAAAAGGTTGCTAAACTGGAATTATGACCGATCGAGGATGGTCAGTGATATTGAGATCCTCTAGAACCCGGTTACTATTACTAGGACAGGTTGAACCAACTAAACTAAAAGAGGGTAATACCTAAACTCCATGCCAGCCTGAAATTTAAGGGCTATTGTGTGACTTGTGTGCTTTCAACTTGAACTACTTGCACATGTTTGTTATCTAACAACTTGAGTTCCTTGCAGGTTTTGTTTACAGTCCTTATCCAATACCTTGGATTTCTTGCCGGATTTACTTGTTTACATTACCTCGTACTTTTGCTTAAACGCATAACATACACATCATAACATCATGCCTTAACATTTCCTTAACCATTTCAAGGATCTCAAAGGTTTGTGATGCAGGTTATGGTAAATCAAACGTCTAGCAAGGGGAAACGGGGATTTATTTTCCTCTAACCAATGTCATCTAAAGATCAAAACACAATAATTTGAGTCGATGGCTATGACCCACTCGATATGGTGAGCTTGACTCTTGAAGAAGGAATCTCAACAAACGCGAAGTTTCTTCAATCAAATTCTAACAGTTTCTTGTCTACCCCGCGAGATCCTTGAAAACATTGCATACATATATCATACATATCATTGCATTACAGGTACCATTACAGGTTTCTCATCTTCTTCGCTGTTTATTTCAGCAATCATGTCTTCTGAAACACCTACTGATCAAGCCATCAAGGCTCTTCAAGCTCAGAATTCCCAGTTTCAGGAAATGTTCTTGAACTTGGCCAAGAGTCAACAAGATTTGAAGACTCTTATCTTGAAGGACAAGAAGAAGAAGAAGAAGAAGAAGAAGAAGGTGGTCCTCTTGAATATGGGTCACAGATTCGGGAACAATTTGCGACAGGAGACTGATTTGTCCCATTCATCTGGAGGGGGAGAGAATCAAGAGGAAAGAAAGGGTCCTAGCCCTGTGGTTTCTGACAATGACACGGACTTTGATGAAGACCAGTATCCTCCTGTTGAGGATAAATATAAGCAACTTGAAGACCGGCTCAGTGCAATGGAAATTCAGAAGATACATGGGTTAGACTTTGGAGATCTGGGATTGGCATCTGGGGTGGTGATCCCTCACAAGTTTAAAGCTCCTGTCTTTGCTCAGTATGACGGGGTATCCTGCCCGAAGCTACACCTTCGCTCATACGTCAGAAAGATTCAACCCTATATTGCTGATAGAAATCTCTGGGTTCATTTCTTTCAAGATAGTCTGTCAGGGACTCAACTTGAATGGTTCTGTAAACTGGAAGGAGCTAACGTCCGCAATTGGGAGGACCTTTCTGCTGCTTTTTACAAGCAATACCAGTATAATTCCGACCTTGCTCCCACGCGTACTCATCTTCAGGGAATGTCTATGGATACAGGCGAAGGCTTTAAGGACTACGCTCAGAAGTGGAGAGATCTTGCTGGAAGAGTCCAACCCCCTTTGTCTGATAGGGAGCTGGTGGATATGTTTCTTGGGACTTTGTCTGGTCCCTATTTCAATCATTTGATTGGCAGCTCGTTAGTGGGTTTCACCAAACTGATTCTGACTGGAGAAAGAGTAGAAGCTGGGATCCTTAGTGGTAAGATCCAGAAAGATACCTCTTCGAGTACAGAGAAGAAGTCATTTGGTGGAAAGAGGGAAGCCAATGCTGTGCGCGGCCAGAAGAGGCATAGCCAGGCAGACTACCACCAATATGTGGGGGCAGTGTTGATCTCTAATTCGGCACGCACACAACAACCACAAGAACGAAATAATCAGCCAAAGGGGGAAAGAATTCAAAGGCAGTTCACCCAAATCAACATGCCATTGTCACAAGCATTGCATCAATTGTTGAAGATGAATCTGATTACGGTGATAAACCCTCATCCGAACCCTAAGACTTCTTCTCCTAACTACAACCTAGATGCAAGGTGTGCTTATAATTCCGGTAGCCCGGGGCACGATACTAACGATTGTTGGGAGCTGAAATACAAGATTCAGAATATGATTGACTATAAGGAGATCGAATTCGACCCTCCTGAGACTCCCAATGTGATCACTGCTCCCTTGCCAAAATATGGGTAGGATTGAAAGCACTTTTGTTCATTTGAATTCTGAAGTTGTATTTTTCTTTGCTTATTCAAACAATTATTGTCATGTCAAACTTTTTTATTTCATTAATGCATTACACGTGTCTGTTTTGAATTAATTGTTTTCACTATGCTTAAATGGCTTCATATTTCCTTTTTGTGATGTTCAACTCTCGATTAAAAAACTCTAAGCCTTTAGAGGGAGGATGACAAAAATGATACCACAATCTCTACATTATGCTTTTGAATAGACCCTGCTGACGATGTACATGCGTTGTTTCAAATCCTAAACAGTGGAGTTATAAGGAAGATAATCCCTAGTCAACCCCTTTGAGCCAAAGAAGTTGGAGTTTTTCTTTTCACACAAATTAAAACCCTTAATCACAACCTGGGGAAGGGTAGTTTTCTTAGTTAATCCAGGTGCACAATGAATGGCATCAAAGACGTTCTCCCAAACTAAGAGACGGTGATGGTTCCCTATAATCGTCAGGACAGGCAGTCGTTATCCCTCCAAATAAAAATTAAGTCAAAACCTATGAAAGGGACTTAAGAAAAAAAAACTGGGGCATCCCGCTGACTGTAATCACAAGAAAGAAACAGTTTAGGCAAAAAGACAGGGATAACGAAATAAAAAAGAAAGAGGTCCTACAAACTCTCAACAAAATGATTTCCTGTTCAAAATAATCTGTCAGTATCCAAACCATCACTAGAATATCAGAGCAAAGACTCAAAACGGGGTCTAAATGCATAATTAGCTGAGTTTAGGATCGAAGAACATCACGAAGAACGGGTGGGTACAAATAAAATCTGAGCCTTTATCCTTTGTTTCTTGAACCGTGAACCAGACCACGTTATAACCCTTAAAAGTCCTAGCTGTGGCATGGGTTAGTTTGAAAGCATACTATTACAAAAGGTATCCTGACTCCTGTAGGGCTTACTATAAATCCTGAGTTGACATCACATTTTACAAAAATTCACTTGTTTTTATTGAAAACTGCATTTTCAAAGAACTTCAAAACAGACATAAGCTTTGCATTCTTAAAATAACATTGTTTTCATATGACTATTTGTTCAACAACAGAGAAATTCGCACGACGAATATCTAGTGAACAAAAACCTTTTCAATAAAAAGGGTCACCTCAAGTGGAAAAAACACTTCCAACCAAGGGGGACGGCATGAGCATTGTATATCATCTGGGGCAGTCAAGTCAAGATTCAAGGAGTCTCTCAAAGATGCCAAATAGCCAGGGGCAGATCTCCACCTGAATCACTTGGGGCATTGGACATGAATTCCAACAACGAATCTTGTATGATCAAACGAACATCTTCTGGTAGTATGGCAACACAACACTACCGATAATGACAACTCCCTACACCCTGAGAGCATGGACATAGTCAGAAAATACTGCGCATGAACAAAGACTTGCTAGGTTGACAGGCCTAGGCAAAAATAAGGGCATCCCGACGAACCAAAAGGGTTCGGGCAAAAATTAGGGATAAAAACAAAAAAAGATTTGTACACCCGGCAAGTCGAAAACCTGAAAAGACGGCTTGGGCAAGAAAGGGTATCCCGGTGGACTGAAAATCTGAAAAGATAGTCCAGGAAAAAGTTAGGGATTAAAGCGTACGACTATGTCCCGTCATCTCGTCACTTGCCTACCAGAAGAAGATTTGTCATTTCAATCGGCAATTACCAAACACCTCATAGGTTGGAATAATACTCGATCCAAAAGGCCTCCGCAGGCACTTTCTCCCGCAGATACAGGAGCAGAAAAGTCTCAATGCAAAGTCATTGTCATATCCTCAGCCCGCGTCCCAGTAACATCTACACTCCCCGCAGAGTAAGAAAAGGACAATGGTGTTAATTCTCCCCAGTTGAGGCTCGCAACCACAAATGGGTAGGTAAGATTCTCCCCAAGAAGAGTTTATCTATCACCAGTACTGGAAGATTATCCCCAGTGGAGTCTGGAAGATTATCTCCAGTAGAGTCTAAAAGATTATCCCCAGTGAAGTCGCCATTGGAAAATCATCCCCAGCGGAGTTCATTCCTTTCACAGACAGAAATTCAATCCCCAACAGGGTTCACTGTCACCAGCAACAATAATTCATCCCCAGCTGAGTTTTATTTCTCCAAATCAGTAGATCTTCTAGTAGAGTATATACTCCCCACAGAGTCATTTCCTCGTCAGTCCATTCCCCAGCGAAGTTATTCTCTCCTGCAGGATTATTCTCCTAATCATCTCCGGTCGTTATCTCCAGCTAGCGAAACTCTTTATTCTCCAACAACAGTCAGGGATTTATTTTCCCAAACTCGGATGTACCACAATAGCATTTCATGTTCATATATTATGACATGCGCATACATATTGCATACAGCATAATTTCATTTATTTTGAGAACATCATCATACAATGCATGTCATGCATCATATACGATTAATCATGTACCTTTTCAGGAAAGATGGTTATCATCAACAACTTCCAGCAAGTTCAAGATTAACTCCGGAAACTAAACAAAGTAATTATCTGCACGATCAAATGCAGCTTTACACGGGTTCGTCACGAAGAAATCTTACACGGGTTTCTCCTAAATGCAACTTCACACGGGTTTATCCTGAAAAATATTACACGGGTCCTTTCTCATATATTTCTGGATAAAGTTTTATACGAACTTATCACAAAGTAACCTTACCCAGGTTCCTCCTGAAGTTTTACACGAACTTATCACAAAGTAACCTTACCCAAGTTCCTCCTAAAGTTTTACACAAACTTATCTCAAAGTAACCTTACCCCGGTTCATTCTGAAGTTTTACACGAACTTATCACAGAGTAACCTTACCCAGGTTCCTCCTTACAATTTCCCGATGTAGTTTCACCCAGACTCATCCTGAAGCAACCTTACCCAGGTTCCTCCTTACAATTTCCCGAAGTAGTTTCACCCAGACTCATCCTGAAGCAACCTTACCCAGGTTCCTCCTTACAATTTCCCGATGTAGTTTTACCCAGACTCATCCTGAAGCAACCTTACCCAGGTTCCTCCTTACAATTTCCCGATGTAGTTTTACCTAAACTCCTTGCAAAGCAACCTTACCTAGGTTTCTTCCCGGTTCAGATGCAGTTTTACCTAAACCCCTCATGGAGCAACCTTACCTAGGTTCCTTCTCAGTTCAGATGTAGTTTTACCTAAACCCATCATGGAGCAACCTTACCTAGGTTCCTTCTCAGTTCAAATGTAGTTTTACCTAAACCCATCATGGAGCAACCTTACCTAGGTTCCTTCTCAGTTCAGATGTAGTTTCACCTAAACCCATCATGGAGCAACCTTAAGGTTCCTTCTCTTTCCCGATGTAGTTTCACCTAGAATCATCCTGAAGCAACCTTACCTAGGTTCCTCCTTAGTCCCGATGCAGTTCTACCCAAACTCTTCACAAAGCAACCTTACCCAGGTTCCTTCTCGGTTCAGATGCAGTTTTACCCAAACTCCTCACAAAGGTTCCTTCTCGGTTCAGACGCAGTGTTATCCAAACTCCTCACGAAGCAACCTTACCCAGGTTCCTTCTCATAACCCCCTATCCAGGTTTCTTTTCTCTTATCTCCAGACAGCAGTCCACAACACTGTAAGACCCAGACCTATCAAACACGATCAGTTTCACCTTTCCCTAGTAGGTTGCGGTGCAGCCTTTACACAACTAGATACGCAGTTCACTTCCGCTTCCTCAAGCCGGAGTTAATTCCTCAGTTGAATAACAGATGACTGAAGTTCCTAAATGTCAGCAGAGATGATTCCTCAGTTGAACAATGGATGACTGAAGTTCCTAAATGTCAGCAGAGATGATTCCTCAGTAGAATATAGACGACCGAAGTTCCTAAAATTCAACAGAGATGTTTCCTCATGGGAATACGGACGATCGAAGCTCCTAAAATTCTACTTCTCTCAACAAAGATCAGCCCTCCCCAGCGAAATCTTCCTCAACGACAGGTATACAAGCTCTCGCTAAGGAATCTCTTATGCAATCGAGACTCCTTCAGATGGTATCTTTAAGCCCATCCCCTCGTCAGCAATTTCCAAATGGCATCTTTAAGCCCATTCCCGACATCGCAAGACAGATACTACTTCATGCGAGTGCAAATTTCTAGGCACTCTAGTGTTCAATCATCTTCCACCTTTGGAACACGAAAGGCACGAAAGCCAATCTACATCCTCAGGTTTAAGAAGATTGAACAGGGGCAGCTGTTATACCTCAAAATTTGCCCTCCCATATTTCTCAAAATATTTCAAGAAAGATCCTCAAGTTGCTCAAGGTAGTCCAAGGTTTGGCCAGACAAGCTCTCTCCTAAGGCAATCAACCTCAAATTAGGTTTTCATGTTGCATCAAGATGCTTGAGTCCAAGGGACCCCAAATGCTCAAAATTGTCCTAATATTTTCACAAGATCATCTATGTCAAGTTTCAAGCCCTACAAAGGAAATTTGCTCAGTCAATTGCTCAAAGGCCTGAAAATCGACTGTGCTAGGGCAAAAGTCAACTGTGGCCCACATACAGTCAAACCTCAAGATTTTTGGTCAACATCCTCATTTTGAAATATATTTCATCATTTGATCAAGGATTGATCATGATTCATCAAGGATTGCTCATAATTCATCAAGAACCAAAAGTTGCTAAATCAGGGTTTTGTAGGAAAAGTCAACTCAACTTTGACCAAGCATAACTTTCTCACAATTTATGAGAAATGACCCATCCAAAGCTCATTTTTAAGAGGATGAAATTCCCAACAATCCATCTTCAGCTCCCAAGTTCAAAATATGCACTCACAAGAAGTTATGAATTTGGACATTATAGGTCATTTTGAAAAGTCAACAAAAACACCCTTTTTGTCAAAGCTTCATACATGAGCATGGAATATCAAATTGAGATGAGAAATTTTTTTTGATTAGAGGACATCTCAAGCTTTCTAAAAAGTCCCAGAACACCCTCATAAGGTTAAAATTGAGAGAGATATGCATTGTCAAAGTTGGACAATTTTTGAAAAAAATGCATGAAGCAAATATTGACCAAACTTGGATTTTTCCAAATGGGCCTATCTTTTCAAGTTTTAAACTCATTACTAACATGGTCCACGACCTCTAAGCCCACGCATAAATTTTTCTACTATTTATGCTATTTATTTGGATATTTTATTCATTAAAATTCAGAATTAAATAAATAAATAATGCAAATAATGTAAATTTTGATGTGAATCCATTTTGGGAAAGTTTTATGCTGGTTTATGTCAATTTATTTCGTGCAATAACTTTTCAAATATGTCCAGGTTCATTCACATGTGAAAATGGCATAAAATCATCAAAAATGACATTTTTTTCAAATCTTGATCATGGTCTTAAAACACAACATTATGAGGGAGATTATTTCCATACTTTCTTGTATCCTCATTATCCTATATAAATATAGAGCCATACAAGCTTGAAAGGGACGAAAATACTCTCTAAAAATCTCTCAAAAAGCTCTTCAAAAAGCTCTCTAAAAGCTCTTCAAAAAGCTCTCCAGAAATCAAAGAATTGGTGCAAGTCATATCTCGAGGTTCCAGTCTCTCTCAATTGACATCAAGCCTCAAACCATCCTCTTGAAGTCCTAAAGAGTCTTACAAGGTTCCACGTAAGAATAAAAAAACACCATAGTTAGAGCATGAAGCTTTCGAAGATTCGGGCCTAGGGATTTCTGATGATTGCACCCCCTGTTTATTTTTGCTACTAGGCCCATCTTTATATTTATGTTTTATTCATTTTATTTATTTCTTTTAATCCCTTTTATTTTTTTTATCAATAAACAAATATAAAAATCACATAAAAATAGATTTATGATTTTTTTCTTAATTAAATTTTAATTTTAGGTAAAAATTTAATTTCTTTTTGTAAATAACTTAAAAATAATTAGAATAAATAGGTTTTATTACTAACTTAATTATATTTTATTTTTTCCTAAAATAACCGAAGAAACCAAAATAGGTCATGTAATTATTTTTATTAATTAATTTAATTAACTAATTAATTGCATATTTAATTTAGAAAACTTATTTCTTTTATTAAAAACAACAAAAAAACAATTTTTCTTTTAATTAGGTTAGAAGGGTCAAAACCTTAAATTCTCGTTGATCTTAATTCTTCTCGCGCGCTTTATTTTTATTATTTACCATATTGATGTAACTGCCTACAGTTTGTAATAGTTTAATTAGGACTTTTACATTTATCGCTTTTACTTTCAAAGGGTTTGTTTTTGGCTATGTAAATACTCGAAGTCTTGTAATAGAGTAGTTTAATTTCTGCATTTTAAATTCCGTAAATTATTAACTGTTAGATGTATGAATAATTAGGGTTTGCATGACAAGAATGTATGTTAACTTTAAAACAGTTAGATCACCCTAAATGTGCAAAGATAAATAAACTTAAATTGAATCATTCCCACATGCGCACTCCTAGGGTACACTCCCACTTGGTTGCCTTCGGTAAAACGGTCATTGAGTATAAGATGTTTTAGTGGTCGTCCTTTTTTGTCCAAAGATCATAGTTGCCTCGAAAAAGTTACCTCGGATATGGTTGCCTCGGATAAATGATCTAAGACATTAGGGTTACTACTAAGACGTCCTAACATTTCTTTAGTGACCGTACGTCCCTTTTAAATTGACCCTCAAACTCCAACGACGGTGCTACCTACTCACTAATAGTGGGATAGCGCTGTCTAAAGGAAACAAACATAGAACGATTCTTTTTTCGAGTAGGTAGATTAGTTCTTAAGTACTTGCTCATTCCAAACAAATTTTTCACATTTACACTCCTTTACAAACAAAGTTTTCAAAAACACTTCATTACACTCTTGAAGACAGAAGCAAGAGTTAAATTGAAGTTAAACCAAAAACTTTTCAAAACCCACAAACACAAAGAAAACAATTTTTGAAAATGATGAGCAAGTACCTAAGAGCCCGTAGATAACTACTGATAGAAAGAGTGCTAATACCTTCCGTTTCTATAATCTAACCCCCGTACTCAGAAATATCTCGAAAAAGGAATTTTTCTGTGCTTTTTTCCTTTCCTTGTTGGATAAAATAAAAGACGGTGGCAACTCTTGCTTACCGTGACATTTTGCGAAAACAAACGCAAAACGCAAACCAGCAAATTCCTTAACCAAATAGGGAAATCACGTCCCGGTTCTGGCCACCGTATCACACCTACACTTGCACTCCTCTGATGTCACAATACATTGGGAAACCAGAAGTGGTGTCAAAGGCTTCCTGTCAAAGTTTCTGTTTGAGAAGGCCCAAAGCTGCTGGAATTCTTTGGACTTACAAGCTTTTGAGGAGATTGTAGCTCTTCTCATCTATGGGATGGTCTTGTTCCCTAACCCTGATCAACTTATAGATGTGAGTGCTGTCAAAATCTTCATGGCTCGCAACCCGGTGCCTACTTTGCTTAGGGATATCCTCTACTCTTTTCACACTCGTACAATGAGGAAAAGAGGTGTTCTCATATGTTGCACTCCTCTACTGGCAAGATGGTTTATTTCTCATCTTCCCCAATCAGTTTTGAAGAATGAGCAAGGTTTTAGGTGGTCACAATGATTGATGACTCTTACACATTCAGATATTCATTAGTGTTCTCGATCAAAAGAGAATGTCATTATTATTGACCGTTGTGGGGAATTTCCTAATGTCCCTCTACTTGGCATTAGGGGAGGCATCACCTACAACCCCTGCTTGGCTCTGAGACAGTTTGGGTATGCCCGAAGGGATGACCCACATGACATGCTGATTCTAGACTTGGTTTTTGACTTCGACAACAACGATCAAGGACTTCGACAAAGGTTTATCCGAGCATGGAGGATGCCAACAAGGTAGACAGTAAGATCTTGGGACACAATAATTCCATCCCCCTTGAGCCTTACCTCAAGTGGGTACGAACCCGCGCCCAAAGTCTTATGATGCCTTACCCCTCCATTCTCCCTGTGATTATAGAGCCTGTTATGGAAGGAGAGGTTCCATACACCCTCCTACATCTTAACATGCCAAAATCACTCAAAGATCTGCAAAGGAGTTGGATACAACTAAAGGGAGAGCGCGATACTTTTGAAGCCCCATTCTACGCAAGCGAGAAGAAGGTTTTGGAACTCACTCGTCAACTTCACGAAGAGCAGACTCTCAACACCTACATTGCACCAAAGAGGATGCGCAACGTCTTTTTACCCTAGAATTTTGTATTATTTTGCCCATGGGGCATTGATGTACTAACAATTCTATCTTATTAATATGACGTGTGTTTCTTTTTTGTTTAAAACAAATTTGAATTTCTGAATCCTTGAATACATTACATGAATACATATCATTCATCATATGCATAAACATGTCTTCACACCAAGTTTCCTCATCTCTCTGCTGTTTATTTCAGCAAGATGGATATTGAACAAACGGTCAAAGACCTACAAGCTCAGAATTCACAATTTCAACAGCTACTTCTGACCTTGGCCAAGGGGCAGGAGGAGCTCAAGACTCTACTAGAAAAGGAAAAAGAGAAAAAGAAGAAGAAGAGAGCTGGTGTGGCTACCTTGGGCAGAAGATTTGAAGGTCAAGCCAGAAGGGTCCTAGATTTTTCATCAACCTCTGAGGAAGGGGAGAGAAAGGGTAAAGAAACTACCGTGCCCTCAGATTCTGAAGCTAAAGAAGAGGAAGATGAGGACTACTCTGAACAACAATACCCTCCTGCAGATGACAAATACAAAAACTTGGAAGAACTTCTGGCAGCTATGGAGATACAGAGAGTGCCTGGGCTGGACTTTGAAGAGTTAGGGTTGGTATCTGGAATTGTAATCCCTCCTAAGTTTAAAGTATCTCTATTTTCTAAGTACGATGGGGTGTCTTGTCCCAAGATGCACCTACGATCTTATGTCAGGAAAATTCAACCACATTCTTCTGACAAAGACTTGTGGGTCCACTTTTTCCAGGACAGTTTGTCGGGGACGCAGTTAGATTGGTTCTACCAGTTGGAGAGGTCTAATGTGCATAATTGGGAGGACTTGGCAGCCGCCTTCTATAAACAATATCAATATAATGTGGACTTAGCACCAACCCGTAATCAATTACAGAGTATGGGCATGGTCTCAAATGAAGGTTTCAAAGAGTATGCCCAGAAATGGAGAGACTTGGCAGGACGAGTACAACCACCTCTATCTGAGAGGGAGCTAGTAGACATGTTCTTGGGAACTCTGTCAGGGCCTTTCTTTAATCATCTGATTGGAAGCTCCTCTGCGGGGTTCACTGAGTTGATTCTAACTGGTGAGAGAGTTGAAGCCGACATAAAAAGTGGGAAAATTCAAAAGGATGCATCTGCTTCCGCTGCCATCAAAAATACTTTTCCGGCAAAGAAGGAAGTATCAGCTATTTACTCCCAAAGAGGTCAAGGAAGAGTTGAGCGCCGGCCAGCGGTGGGGGCTGTAATGATTCAGAAGTTTGCAGTTGATCAGCCCAGAAACAATCAACCCAGAACCAACCAAACAAGGGTGGAAAGGCCTGTACGGCAATTCACCCGGATAAACATGACTCCTGCTCAGGTTCTACCCCATCTCTTGAAGTTAAACTTGCCAGTCTGAAAGAGGCCCCGAAGAATCTGTATACTGCTTCTCCGTACTACCATTCGAACGCCAAGTGTGCTTATCATTCAGAGAGCCCGGGGCACGACACCAACAATTGTTGGGCCCTCAAGAATAAGATTAAGGATTTGATAGACGCTAAAGAAGTTGAATTCGACGCCCCTGAAAAGCCGAATGTAATCTCTGCTCCAATGCCAAAGCATGGCCACAATGCCCATGCTGTTGAAGAGGATTTGTTTGTTGCTACTGTTGATGATTTGATAACTCCGCTACCGATAATCAAGTTGAATTTGCTGAAGGATGGGATTTTCCCAGGTTGTGAAGAAGATTGCTGCCTTTGTTCATCCTTACCAACCGACTGTCCATTGTTGAAGTTAGGCATCCAACGCCTAATGGATAACCAAGAAATACTTTTTGAAAAGACTCCTGTTACACCGACTCCTATCAATGATGTTTCAATAATAACCATATTCGCCAATCTTTCCAAGGTTTCCAAAAGACCTGTTAAGATTACATCCGCTCCAAAGACTACACCTTTGAAGATAACCATGCCCGGGCCCGTCTCGTACAAGTCCGACAGATCAGTATCGTGGAACTATAGTGGAGAAATCTACTACCACGGTATTAAACAAATTGAATCAACTGAAGAGAGTTCTGATGAAGAGATTTCCGACATTGGAAATATTGCTGGAACGAGTAAAATCACCCGCAGTGGAAGAATTTTCTCTCCAGAGATTGCCCCTCCAAAGGCAATATTTGGACACTTAGCTTCTCCTAAGGTTACCCTTGCACCGGTAATCATATCTGCGAGAACTCCAATTATTGAAGAAGTTGTAACTCCTGTGGTTGTCCCCTCTACTATGCTGATGATAGAGGGAAAGGGATCCAAGAAGAGCCCGTCAGGACGAGGGCTCAACCATTGGTCATCCCTGAGACCTCTCAAAAAGAAATGGAAGAGATTTTGAAAATAATCAAGAAAAGTGATTATGATGTTGTGGAACAACTGGGGCAAACCCACTCAAAGATCTCTATGTTAGCCCTGCTGCTTTGTTCAGAAGCTCATGCTAAAGCTCTGATCAGATTTTTGAAGACGGCCCATGTGCCACAGGAAACCTCAGCGGATCAGTTCCAGGAATGTGTAGCTAGCTTAACAGTTGACAATGGTCTAGGATTCTCCGATGCTGATTTAACATCCAAAGGGAGAAAACATAATGACACTTTGCATGTTTCGGTGGAATGCAGAGGGACTACCCTAGCACACGTACTGGTAGACACTGGTTCATCGCTGAATGTCTTGCCGAAGAAAGCCTTGGATAGACTGGATTGTGAAGGTTTAACCTTGAAGCCCATCAATATAATTGTCAGAGCCTTTGATGGTTCTAAAAGGATGGTCAACGGGGAGGTGGACATCCCGATTAAAGTGGGAACTGAAACCTTCAACTCCATATTCTATGTGATGGACATCTGTCCTTCCTATTCTTGCTTGTTGGGAAGACCCTAGATTCACAATGCTGGAGCCGTCACTTCTACTCTGCATCAAATGCTCAAGTACACTGTCCAGGGGAAAATTATAACTGTTCATGGCGAAGAGGAATACATGATAAGCCATCTAAATTCTTTCCGCTATGTAGAATTGGATGGCGAATTCATCGAAACCCCTTTCCAGCATTTTGAAGAGGTAGCTCAGGAGATTGCGGCAACCAAGACAGTGTCTTCTGTATCCATGATTACCAGACCTCCGCCTTGGATGTCGTCTCTCAAAGATGCAAAGGCTGTGATTGAAGAAGGAGGAAGCACAATCTGGGGGCAGCTTCCAGACTTTCCTTACAAATCAGATAAATTCGGCTTGGGGTTCACTTCTTCTGCTCAAAAGGCTGTACGCCGCACCCGTACTGGAGGGCCACCAGTGAAGATCACCCATCATGGAGTCAATGCTTTGGAGGATAGTGAAGAGGAGAGCAGCCTGGAAGACTGGATTTTTCCAACTGTTGATGGAGGACTGTGCAACTGGGAAGCAAAAGACTTTGTTCCGATTACTTTCATACCGCAGTAATTTATCTTTCAAACATTTCTGTTGGTTTGTAATAATTCTCAAACAATTCGTACACTTTTAACCTTGTGCCTTACCCGAGGCACATAGGTCCATTTGTAAGGGTTTGATTTTTCATCTTCATATGCCATTTTAATGAGTCATGGACATTTTCACATATAAAATTTTGTGTTCATTGTCATTCTTTTTACATTTTATTTGTTTAAAGGTGGATATCCCTTACACACACCCACACTCACAAATGCAGGTACCCTTCCATTCCGGATTCCATGGGTAACAATTCTGCTATGGCCTTCAGTGACTTTGAGGATCTGGTCTACCATGCCGAATACGAAGGTGAGGAAGATTGTGAGGTGCCGGGAGAATTGGCTAGACTACAACAACAAGAAGAAATGGCTATTCTACCTCATGAGGAGATGTTAGAGATGATCAACTTGGGTACTGACAAAGACAGAAAAGAAGTCAGAGTGGGTGCCAACCTAGAGCCAAGTGTCAAAGAGCGCCTAATTCAGCTGTTACATGAATATGTTGAGATCTTCGCCTGGTCATATGAAGACATGCCGAGACTCTATACAGACATTGTGGTACACCGTCTACCCATAAGAGAAGACTGTCCACCAGTCAAACAAAAAGTCCGCCACATGAGGCCCGACATGTCAGAAAAGATCAAAGCAAAAGTTATGAAGCAGTTCAATGCTGGATTTCTTGCTGTTACTTCCTATCCACAATGGGTTGCTAACATTGTGCCCGTGCCTAAGAAGGACGGAAAGGTGAGAATGTGCGTGGATTACAGAGTAAACAGGGTCAGCCCTAAAGATGACTTTCCACTTCCGCACATTGACATCCTGGTTGACAACACAACTCAGCACAAGGTATTTTCTTTCATGGACGGATTTTCAGGTTACAACCAGATCAAAATGGCACCTGAGGACATGGAAAAAACTACTTTTGTTACACAGTGGGGTACATTCTGTTACAAAGTGATGCCATTCGGACTGAAGAATGCCGGGGCAACCTATCAATGCGCCATGTTATCTTTGTTTCATGATATGATACATCATGAGATAGAGGTCTATGTAGATGACATGATAGCCCGATCACAAACTGAAGAAGAACACCTCGACCATCTGCAAAATCTGTTTGTCAGGTTGAAGGAGTACAAGCTCAGACTGAACCCTAAAAGTGCACTTTCAGAGTTCGGTCCGGTAACCTCTTGGGTTTCATTTTCAGCAACAAGGGCATCGAGGTTGATCCTGCCAAAGTCAAAGCTATACAAGAAATGCCTGCTCCTCACACTGAGAAGGAGGTCAGAGGTTTCTTGGGATGCCTAAACTACATTGCTAGGTTCATTTCTCACCTAACAACTACCTGTGAGCCAATCTTCAAGCTGTTGAAGAAAGATCAGGTAGTTAAATGGAATGATGAATGTCAAGTTGCTTTCGATAAAATTAAGGAGTATTTGCTGGAACCTCCTATCTTGATGCCACCCGTCGAAGGAAGACCGCTAATCATGTATCTGACCGTCCTAGAAAATTCAATGGGGTGCGTACTGGGCCAACATGACGGGTCTGGCCGAAAAGAGCATGCCATTTATTACCTTAGCAAAAAGTTTACCGACTGTGAAACAAGATATTCACTGCTCGAGAAAACTTGATGCGCTTTGGTATGGGCTGCTCGCCGGCTAAGGCAGTATATGTTAATTCATACCACTTTGCTGATATCTAAGATGGATCCGATCAAGTACATCTTTGAGAAGCCTGCTTTGTCTGGAAGGATAGCCAGATGGCAGATGATCCTAACGGAATACGATATACAGTACACGACCAAAAAAGCTATAAAGGGGAGTGTGCTAGCTGACCATCTAGCTCATCAAGCTGTCGAAGATTACCAATCCATGAGGTTCGACTTCCCCGACGAGGATATCATAACATTGGAAAACATTGAAGAGAATAGACCATATGACAGACCTGAACAAGGATCCCGATGGACCCTGTACTTTGATGGTGCCTCCAATGCACTTGGTAACAGTATCGGTGCGGTACTCATCTCCCCATAAGGTTGCCATACTCCTTTCACCGCCAAACTTTGCTTTAACTGCACCAACAACATGGCCGAGTATGAAGCTTATATCTTTGGTCTCAAGGCTGCAATAGACCTGGGAATCAAATCTTTGGTTGTGTTTGGAGACTCAGCTTTGGCCATCAGTCAGATCAAAGGAGAGTGGGACACTAAGCATCCCAATCTCATCCCTTACAAAGAACATGTCTTGACATTTTTATCACATTTCGAGCAGATTACCTTCGAGCACTTCCCGCGAGAATAAAATCAGCTAGCAGATGCTCTAGCTACAATGTCATCCATGTTTAAACTTAACTGGGATAATGAGGCTCCCCAAATCACCATTAAACGGATGGAAGAACCTGCACATTGTCACGAGATTAATACCGAAGAAGTAGTGGGCCGACCTTGGTTTCATGAAGTCAAAAGGTATCTCGAGGCTCAAGAATATCCTGAAGGAGCTTCAGTCAATGACAAAAAGTTCTTGAGGAGATTCTCTGCCAAGTTCTTCCTGAGAAATGGTATCCTGTACAAGTGCAACCACGATTGCATTCTGCTCCGTTGTGTGGACAAGATTGAAGCTGAGTAGATCATGGCTGAACTGCACAATGGTACCTTTGGCACTCACTCTAGCGGGCATACGATGGCTAAGAAGATCCTACGGGCAGACTATTACTGGTCTACCATGGAAGCTGACTGCTATCAACATTCCAGGACTTGTCACAAATGTCAAATCTATGCGGACAAGGTACATATACCTTTAGTTCCTCTCAATGTCTTAACAGCTCCTTGGCCATTCGCTATGTGGGGGATCGACATGATTGGGGAGATCAAGCCTACAACATCCAATGGACACCGTTACATTCTGGTGGCCATTGACTACTTCACCAAGTGGGTCGAAGCAACTTCCTTCGCATCCGTCACAAATAATGTTGTTGCCCGCTTCATCAAGCAGAACCTCATTTGCCGATATGGTATCCCCGAAAGGATCATCACTAACAATGGTAAAAACCTTAACAACACTATGATCACCGCCTTGTGCGAGCAGTTCCAGATTCAACATCACAATTCATCTCCCTATCGGCCAAAGATGAACGGTGTTGTCGAAGCTGCGAACAAAAATATTAAGAAGATCATACAAAAGATGACAGTCACCTACAAGGACTAGCATGAAATGTTACCGTTTGCTCTCCACGGGTACCGTACCACGGCGCGTACATCAATTGGGGAAACACCATACTCTTTGGTTTATGGCATGGAGGCTATTTTGCCTATCGAGGTTCAGATTCCCTCCTTGAGAATCATGAAGGATGTTGGTTTGAATGAAGACGATTGGATCCAAACCCGACTTGATCAATTGAACTTAATTGACGAGAAGAGACTTACTGCTGTTTGTCATTGTCAGACGTATCAAAAACGGATGATCAAGGCTTTCAACAAGAAAGTCAGACGACAAGTATATCAAGTTGGAGATCTTGTGATCAAGCATATCATCTTTCCACAAAGTGATCCCAGGGGCAAATGGACTCCTACCTACGAAGGACCATTTGTGATCAAAAATATCTTTTCTGGTGGGGCAATGATCTTAACCACCATGGACGACGATGACTTGCCTCACCCTACAAACGCAGACATAGTCAAAAGATACTATGCATAAATGACCCGCTAGGTTGACGCACCTAGGTAAAAAAAAGGGCATCCCGGTGAATCGAAAACCCGAAAGGGCGGTTCAGGCAAAAGTTAGGGATAAATAAAAAAATCTATACACCCGACAAGTTGAAAACCCGAAAGGGCGACTTGGGAAAAAAAGGGTTTCCCGGTGGATCGAAAACCCGAAAGGGAGGTCCAGGAAAAAGTTAGGGAATTAAAGCGTATGACTATGTCTCGTCGGATCAATTTAAGGACAATCTCTTCACGGACAAGCTCCGGGTTTCTGATCAACTCAATCATCTTCGGACGAAGCAACGAATGGACAAGATATCCAGAGTTACGAAGGCTATAGCAGAATGGGAACCCCATGGAATTTTTACACATAGCCATCTTTCTTTGTATAATTTTTTCTCATTTTTATGACAACGTTCTCTTACTAGGATGTTTGTCTCCTTTGTACAAAATACTTGCACAAAGTTAATACAAAGATACTTCAAAGTGCAGAAAACTATTTGTCTTTTCCTTTTTACACTTGTGTTTTATTTGAAAACGTCCAATGATTTATTAATGAGCATATGCATTTGAATATAATCACTGTTTACAAATAAACGATTTGGAAAAGATTAATTACTGACATGTTGAAAGTATAGGAAAACGTCTTTAGGCTATTCCAGGGACAATCCCTACAGTACATCATCTAGATCCCCAGCGGAGCTAAATTTCAAAATCCCCATCAGAGTTAAATTTCAAACTCCCAATCCCCAGCGGAGGTAAAACTTTCTTCCTCAGTGGAGCTAAAACTTCAACCTTTAAACCCCACTGAAAATCCTCCAGTTTCCTCAAATTCCCCTGCGAGTTATCTTAAAACCTGATAATTTCCCAGCAAGTTGCTTTGAAGCCTTACAGCTAACTAGATGACAACTTCAGATAATTTCCCAGTAGATTGGCATACAACCCAAACTCCTGATCTCCCCAGCAGGATAGCTATTCCCCCACAGAGTCTTCATCATTCCCCAGTGAAGTCGCCAAAGTTTTCATTACTCCTCAACAGAATGAAGATTCTCATTCTTAGTTCCCCGCAGAAACCATCAAAGTTTTCCCTATTCCCCAGCCGAGTAAGGATTCCCATTGTTTAATCCCCAACCATGGTCATCAAAGTTCTCGGGATTCCCCAAGCAAGTTTCTCAAGCAACACTTGGCATTATTATCACAACATAATGTTTATCATCCTCCAACTTCAAGGACAGGAAGGATCCCTACATCCCCAGAGGAGTCAGGATTTTTCTTAATCCCCAGCAGTCAAAGGATTTCTCATCCTCAACAGTCAAGGATTTATCTTCCCCGGCAGCAGTCAAGGGTTTTGTTATCCCCAGCTGTCAAGGATTTATTTTCCTCAACAATACAGCGAATCAGCTTGCATGCACATACATTACACTCATATGTCATAAACATTGATAAAACACATTTATTGCATCATACATTTCATGCAACATAACTTTATGTTTCAGCTAACATTTTACCCTTTTCAGGATAAGATTAACATCTATCTTTAACAAATATTCAAAGATTTAAGATACAATACGGATACACTCCAGACGCGGAAGTCATTCTGTTACTCATTCAGATCTCTTATTCAAAGATACAGTACAGATACACTCCAGACACAGAAGACATTCTATTACTCATTCAGAATTCAAAAGTCAAGATACAGTACGAATACACTCCAGACACGAAAGTCATTCTATTACTCATTCAGATCTTTTATTCAAAGATACAGTACGAATACACTCCAGACACGGAAGTCATTCTGTTACTCATTCAAATTTCAACTTCAGATACAGTAAAGATACACTCCAGACACGGAAGTCATTCTATTACTCATTCCGAATTCAAGGTCAAGATACAGTTCAGATACACTCCAGAAACGGAAGCCATTCTGATACTCATTCAGACTTCAACATTCAGATTCCAGTCCAGATACGCCCCAGACGCGGTTGCCATTTTGTCACTTATTCTGACTTTTTCCCCATCCCAGAGATGCTCCAGACACGGATGCCATTTTGTCGCTTATTCAAATTTCAAATTCAGATACACTCCAGACACATAAGTCATTCTGTTATTCATTCAGATTCAAGTATAGTTATAGCTCGGATACGCTCTAGACACGGACGCCATTCCATTGCTCATACAGATTCAATCTCCAGATACAGTTCAGATACGTTCCAGATACGGACACCATCCTGATAATCATTCTTTTGACTTGCAACATACAATTCAACAAACATTCTTGGATGGCATCTACAAGCCCATCTCCGACAAGATTTTGTCATATCTCCAAATGGCATCTTTAAGCTCATTTCCTCAACTACAATTTGACGAGTGCAAATTTACGGGCACTCTAGTGTCCAATCATCTTTTACCTTTGAGTCACGAACGACAAACTCGCCAATCTAACTCTTCAGGTTCAAGAAGATTGAACAGGGGAAGCTGTTGTACCCCAAAATTTTCCCTCTCATTTTATCAAGATTCTCCTCACAAGACTTCTTGGACTCTAGACCAGATTAAGGTTTGCTCAGCTCAAGACCTCTCCTTGCACTGATAACCTGAAATTAGGGTTTGAATTTGCACAGGTATTTTTGGACTTCCAATGCCTCATGTGACTTTCATACTCCATCTTGGACCTCTAAGGTTTCTCATACCAAGTTTCAAGCCTTGAATCACTTTTTTGCCCAGTCAATTGGACAGTTGACCTAAAAATCAGCTATATTGGGGAAAAAGTCAACCATGGCCAATTTATATTCAAACCTCATAATTTTTTATCCACATCAACATTATAGGCTCATATGAACCATTTGATCAAGTTTGGACCATAACTCCTCAAGAAATTTGATCAGATCATCAAAAGGGCAAAATGGTCAAAAATACGGTTTTGACTGAGAAAGGGTAATTTATGATTTTTAACCTAGACAATGACTAATTGGGTTCAATAATGGTTTAAAGGACTAAATGTCATCATCTTGACCTAATCACAAGGTTCAAAAGATCTCAAATGCATATGATTGACAGATGAATTTTCCAGTCAACTGATCAAAAATCAACTGTACACTGAAAAGTCAAACTTTGACTTTTTGGTCAAAATCAAGTGCCAATGGTCATATTTCATCAAGATGTGTCAAAATATGAAACTTGTTCAACAAGAAACTTAAATTTGGAAATTAGGGTTTAAGTTTGAAATTTTTCATAACTTAGAAATTTTCTAAGTTATGAAAATTTCTTATTTTTTCCCAACTTTTCCAAACTTTTTCACCATGATGAATTTGGATTCAAAGAAAACTTCCAACATTAAAGTTGTAGTCCTCTACAAAATCTACAACTTTGATCCACAAAGTTTTCCCAAAATATGCTTGTATCTCAAGTTATGATTTTGTGAATAAGGGTCCATAAACTTTTTAACTTAGTGAAATTTTGCCCTACTTTAGGCAGATTTTTGACCTAACTTCATGGCAACGTTTCACCTAGTTCCAAGAGGAATATAAAAATGCATTTCAAATATTAATTGTAGAGCATGTTACAAGCTTTCCAAAATGTCAAAGAACTCTCCAAGATCATTTATGGTTATGGAGAATCGAAGAAATGAAAATGGTAATTTATCACTTTTGTGCAAGGCATTTTTCACAATGGTTCAAGTTGCAAATCAGTTTCAAACATGCGTGTACTTGGTTTTACAGGTCCTAATTCCTACCACACTCCATAATTAAATGAAAACACATTGGATAATTGCCTTGTTCTGACTTTTGAAGCATTGCACATTGAATTAATCCAAAAATGGCATAAAGTTCACATTACTACTTTGATAAAGCTTGCTTTTTCCAACTTTGTTTATCTTAAGCCATGGACCTAATCTTTTGCTGAAAAAAATATCCACAAACTTCAGGTAAAGTACACCAACTCTCATCAGGCCTTAAGCTAGCCTGTACAGGCCTTTGGCTTTGTTACTTCACCTTTTCTTCAAAAGCAAGCAAACTTGCAAAAATCAAGCAAGCTTGTGTATCTGATAAAACCAAGAATTTGTATCATTTGAAACAACCTCAGAATATTGTTGCAAGCCTAAGACATGAATTTCCAACTTCTCAAACACCCTAAAACACAAAAATCCCACTTTTCTGCCCAAACAGGGCATCATCTGCAGAACCTTTGCCACTTTGAAATTGGCTCGTGTGTTTTGCTTTGTAATACTTCAAACATCTTCCCTACAACATACCTGAACTATCCAGGCCCCTGTCTAGCAACTGTGAGCTCAGTTTCACACTTCACCATTTTCATTTTGCAAGTTTGCAGGTTGACTTCTACAAGGAGATTCAGGAAACTTCAAGGCAAGCTGAGCATTGGGATAGCTTGAGGGAACTTCAACAAAGCTCACACGACCTTCAGGCCTCACTCAAAGTTCCCACATTGCCATATCCAAACTCAACTGAACAAGGTATTTGTCAAGTTTCTATCTCTCTATTTAGGCACCATTAAGCTTAGGTTTGTGAAGCAAAAATGTAGTCCTCAACATGCTTAAGCTGTACATATGCGTAGATTCCATTTATATTAACTGAGCTAGGAGTATTTGGATGTTAAACATGCTGGAAAAAATTAGGTCAGAAATTAGGGCCATTAAAATTCTCCTTGATCTTTTAGAGTTAGGTCATGTTTTTTATATCATTAGAATCATGAGTTCATATGCTACAAGTTTCATGTTGCAAGATTTTGTTTTTATACACGTATGCAAGATCTACAAGTTGAAGAAGAACACGCGCATTTTGGTTGTCTGGAGGTCAGGGACGAAGCTGTCCGGGGCCAGGGCCTTGGGCCTGTTTCTATTCACACCACCCATTTTACTTCTGCACCCCCCTTTGCATATTTTTATATTTTTTTAATTTTCTTGCATAATTTATATTTTCTGACTTTATTTTTTTTTCTTCTGAACATTAAAAATCCCAAAAATATTTTCTTATTTTTTGCATTTTTATTTTATTATTTTTATTATTTTTTTGGCATAAAAGATAGTTTATTAGTAATAATATAATTTATTTTCTTAAATAAACTTGTAAATAATATACATTTTTATTTTTATTATTTATACACTTAAAATAATATTTTCATACATATTTAATTTTTTAACATTTTTGTACATATTATTGTTATTTTTCTTGAATAAAAATGAATAATATAGACAATATTTCTTTTGAACAAAAATTAGGGTTTTCATCCTTTAAAAAATAATCAAACATTCTTTCTTATTTTTAGGACTTAAATAAACTTATTTTTACATACATAAAACAATTACAAAAAAATATTTTTGCATATTTACATTTTATTGCATATTTAAATATTTACTTATTTATTTATTTGTACAATAAATTCAATTGGGTTGTAATAGTAAATTAGGGTTTTATTTTGTGCAAATATTCCCCATTCAAAACTTGTATCCCCCCTCCCATAATATTGTTGTAATAGTCAAGATTTACTTTACGCATTTTATTGCTTTCATATACCATGATAGTAAACTAGGGTTTTTAATAAAAAAACTAAAAATCAAACAAATAGCATGACCTAAATACAAGACAAAAATGCATGAAAATGACAACACCTTGCACACAACACCCCTAGGGTTTCATCCACTTTGTTGCCTTAAAAAATGACCATGGTATGCATGCTAGGTATCTTGGCAAAACAAAACAAAACAAAAGATCATAGTCCCTCGATGACGCTATCTTGGTTGCCTAAACAAAGATGATCTTGGTCCCTCAAAACTTGCTAAAGATACTTGGCACCATTGCTATCATGGTCATACGATGACCCACGCCCATCCCGTTTAACATCCAAATATAGGATTGTTTACCAAATACAATGGTAAAACAACAATATTAAAGGAATAAAAATGTGTAGGAAAGACTTTTGAGTAGATAAGCTTCTAGTTACTTGATCAAATTTGCAAACAATCCTAACTATTTTCAAACAAACACATACAATTTCAAAACATTTCCAAACAAACTTTCAAACATTGAAACATTTTGCAAAAGACAAACATCTTTGTATACATTCTTACGAACAAGAATCATTACAAAGATTTCCTAAACAAAGGCCTCTTTTCAAAATACTTTCAAAGCCATACAAAGCACCATTTCAAACAATTGGAAAAGCAAAGCAAGTGATCTAAAACAAGTAACTAAGAGCCCATGGAAAACCATGGATGAAAAGGGTGCTAACACCTTCCCTTTTCATAATCTACCCCCCGAACTCAAGAAAACATCTCAAAGGTCTTTCCTGTGCTTTTTTACCTTTCCTTTTGGATAAAATAAAAGTCGGTGGAGACTCTTGATAAACCGAAACATTTGTGAACACAAACGCAAAACCTCAAGTTAGTTCTCCCACCGTATCACACGCGTTAATCACTTCGTCTAACTAAGTGACATGATCAGTATACTCAGGGTTTGGATAACCAAAGGCTTCCATTTGATCAGAGATATTTTTGTGGCAAACATCCTCTGATAACTGAGTCTATAATAAAATTAGCATAAGTATAATAATTAAAGAGAAGAAGAGAAATGATACTGTCATATTCTTGAAGATCTTCCATCTATCTTTAACTTTAGATTTCTTTTAGATATAGCTTCTGATCAACTTCTATCTTCTTATGCATTCTTCAGAGAGGTCTTTCAGAGGTTCTGAATTATCTTCATATTGATTTTGCTTATTCCTTTGAGTATTCTCAGTTTTCTTATTTGAGAAGAATAACCTTCTTCTGAACTCTAATCTCTAATTTGAGATCTAGGATCAGTCATCTCTTTAGATGATCTCTTCATTCTTCTGTTTAGAATCACCCGTCTGACTTCTTGAGGGTAATCCTTAGAGCATAAATATTATGATCCTTTATTATCAGAACACCTAGTTGTTTGTCAAAATTCCTTTGAACAAAAGATTTCCTAGCGTCTTCTGAATTCTTAATTCCTTGAACAAATTGTAGAATCTGTTTTAATAGAAATATCATCAAACTTTGACGATTTTGACTAAAAATCTTGTTCTTGCAATGTTGAGCTAACTTATTTAGATTTAGTATTTGATCATACTTCTGATGAATCAATGAGCGTTCTTTCCTAAACAATGTTTGGTCTTCCGCAAGGCCTCCTTCGACAGAGCCAATGTTTAGATCTTCTGCATAAGATCTTCTGTCTGCATGAATAGACAGCTTTATCAAGAGCTTCTTATGTATCATCAGTCTTTCTTCTTTTGAAAAGATTCCTAATGAGATCTTATGAGAAAGTCAAGGGTGGACTTATTCGTTTCTTGAAAACATCTGATACTCTCAAGGAGTTTAATCAAAAGAATTCAACAAATATAACTTCTTATCTGGTGATTCATCCTTGTCAGCTTGTTCTTCAATTTTCTAGTTTTAGACAGTACTTGAAAATTGAATAACTATCACCTTAGAGTATTTCTTCACACAACATCTGGATCTTTATCTGACACTGTTAGGTGTTTGATATCCATCAATAACAGAATCAGACTCTGTTACCAATTGAAGGTGTGAAGAAAATGCAAGAATGGGGGTTTGAATTGGGTTTTCCTTTCTTGATAAACTTTTGCTTCTAAGCACTATTCATTGAAAAATGCTTCCGAGTGTTACTTCTAAGTAATGCTTCTAATTAAGTTAAGAAAAACATAAACTTTAAAGCATAAACAAAATTAAAGAACACATGATATATCCTGGTTCATTTTAGAAACCCCCAATCTAGTCCAATCCACCCTACCAAGGTGATTTTGCCTTGAACTCAAAGACTTAATCCACTATAACTAATCTGATTACAATTGCACGGGAAATCGCCAGTGACTAATATACAATGACGCGTTCAGGGATCCAAACTAAATATAATGTTCATTGACCCAAGAGAATCTGATTCTTTAGAATCTACTATGAGTATTTCTTTCTAATGATATACATCAGTGATCTTAGAAGGCTGACCTTCACTCAGTCCCCTTTGAGATATGACTACCATTGACCCAATAGAATCCACTACCAGGATTTAATCTACGATGGCCGCAACCAAATTCTTCTTAAGAATCCTAACTCAACCAAGTCTCTCAAGGTATCATCAAACAACTGTTTGATTTAAATTTGTTTATAATAAAATGCTTCTACACAAGTTGGATGTAAAAAAATTAATTACATCAGAAGATCCTAATACACACTAAAAGATATTAAATTGTATTTGTAGTTTAATGTGTGGTCTTCTTTTCTTCAAGTAGCTTCTTCTTGAACAACAGTCCAAAGCACTTGAATTGATGTCTTCTTCTTCATAAGCTTCTCTAAGCTTCGTTGATCTTGATGTAGCAAATATAAGAACTTCTTCATCTTGGTTCACCTTAGAACATTATGGACAACAACCCTTGTTCTATTTGCTTCAATGATTACTTTAGAGCACAACATTTGTGTTGTCGATTTGTAATTGGAGCTTTCATGATCATCTTTATTATCTTCTACGTCTTAGCAAGCTTTGTGCAACATATAAAATTAAGCACATTGAGAATCAATGATTTCATTGTAATCATTATCAACATGATTGAAGAATCATTTTGATAACATTTATTCTTGTTGATGTTATAGTGGTTGGTAACTTTTTGCTTGTGTTCCAATAATGACAACTTTCATTTTTAACATTGAACACCAACAACATTCGTCATGTTCAGCATCTTATGACAAGAAACCAACAATATTTAAACATATGATTATTTTCTTATATAGCCAAGAAAAATAGAGCCGTTGTCTATTTTAAAAAGAGTCATTACAAATAGTACTGCTATGTCCTTTTCTCTTCCATAATTCAAGCTAGTGGAGATGTAGTGGAATAAAGCTTTTTCGTACTGTGTACTATTGTACCATATTACTGTTATATTCTTTCCTTCTGCACTTCAGAGGCTTCTGCGAGTATGAGTTTAGAAGCAGAAAACTAACATAAGGTTTTCATAACTTCAAGTCTTTAGAGTCTTCAGAACTGCGTCTGCAGAGTCTTCAACACTTGATCTTGATAACTTGTTGTAGATAACCTTGGACCTTTAAAACCTCAAGTCTTTGGAATCTTCAAATATTCCATCTTTATAATCTTTAGCACTTGGTTCTTTAGAAATCCTTGTCTTTAGAACCTTGTTATTAGAAACACAAAGTCTTCAGCATCTGGACTTCAGTAGAAACATTGTCTTGAGATCTTTTAACTTTGTCTTCTTTGAAACAAGTTGTCTTTTAGAAACTAAGTTTTTAGCATCTGGACTTCAGTAGAAACTTTGTCTTCAGATCTTCTAACTTGTTTCTTTGGAACACATTGTCTTTTAGAAACACGAGTCTTCAGCATCTGGACTTAAGCGGCAACTTCTGTCTTTAGATCTTCTGATTGTTTCCTTAGAACATGTTGTCTTTAGAAGCTTGAGTTTCAGCATCTAGACGTAAGTAGCAACTTCTGTCTTCTGATTTTTTGACTGGTTTCTTTAGACAAACACCACAACTTATACTCCAGACCCTTCTGGAGTATCTTGCTATTGTTAAACAGAACTTGTGTAACACAGAGGCAGAACTAATTCTCTTCTAATGTCTTGGCCACACCATCCATCAGAAGCAAAACATGTTTGTTAAGTACTCAATAATAACAAACATTAGTACAACAAAATTGTTCAAACAAACATACACATTTATTATCATCAAAACTCAGAGATAATTTTATAGAACCAAATCTTGTTCTTACACTAGTTCTGGGCCTTCCGGGACATCTGTGTCCATCATCAATCTTCCTATTTTTCCTACACATAGAATCAAGTTGATCAGGCTTAATACCATAAGTAGAACGCAAAGAATCATGCCTACATTTACACATATGAGGTAAAAGTATGCTGACTTATAATGTTTTATGACGAAGCCGAGAATCGACCTACTCTGATACTAACTGTAACACCCCATACATACATTTCCTAGAATATATGCATATGGTATTAGAATGGTACATAAACATCTATACATAAGCAGAGAAAATAGAAATATATATTAGTAAAGATTACAACTTGCCGAAATCTTCATGGACAAAACATCACAATTCCAAAAGTACTAATCAATGTCCAGAATACATAGAATAAAGATCCAAAAAGAAACGAAACATCGCCAAGAAGCACCATCGCAAGAATAAGCCATCTTACCCTTGCCACGATCCTTCCTCGAATAACCTGAAAAATAATAATTGGAATAGGGTGATATTACTAAATCTCAGTGAGTATCCCTATCTTAGGGGTTCTCCCAGTTCTACAGGTTACATGCATCAAACAGATCCACCGAGAATCTGGGTTTTCTTTTCTCAACGCTTGGTACAATTAAACAAATGCGAACATCTCCATTGGAAGTCCCTAGACTTTCTAATGAGACTTACAAACATATAGATAAGTACAAAAAGTATGAGACCCCGTACCCATGTACGAGGAATACAGGAGTCTATCATTACCCCTACTCAAGTTACACTATCACACCCTCGGTGAGTTACACCCGTGCATCACATCAAGAGACTTACACTTGTCACAACATGATGATTCAGATCTTTCCTAAGTGGAATTCCATTTGTGATAAGTTTCACGGTGACACTTGCTAATGAGGCGTCATCAACTCATCCATCATCCAAACGCATGCGATTAACTTCCTGCAAAAAAACTCCGTCTTGATAACACGAGCCTACTAGGTGAAAGCCTAATTATTTTGCCTACATGGCACAATTAGAGGTGAATTAGAAATCCATGAAGTGATATTGCCTATGTGGAACCACAACCCCACCATACCAAGCATGCAATGTAATGAACTGCTGGTGGAACGCCGCACAAGGACCCACACAAGCACATCAAAACGGTAGCTAAGGTGCTTATGACATACCGAGCATGCAAATATGATCGCATAAAGTGTGGAAACGCCTTTCCATTTAGGTCCACAGCTGCACATCACAACAGTATAAATGACACACTTGGTCTAAGTTATAAATGATTTATGTCCTAGTTGTCAGGCCTACTCCAATTCAAGCATACATCAAAATACGATGTTTATCAAGCCATAAGGCACACATCAACCTATACAAACACAACACCAAATGTTCAACCGGAACGAAGGGAAATCACAATTATTCCATACAATATCACATATCATATAATACATACCGCAATCCATCCGAACGTTCAATCCAGAACGAATGAGAACATATGTAAATCATGTCATAACATTTATCATGTAATGTGATTTTAACATAATCATATATATTCATGTCATAACGAATAAACGACCACATAAAGTTTACACGCATTACACCACACATTTCCAAACGAATCACTAAGATCAAAGAGGCGTCTGATACTCACCATGGTACGAGACTGCACTCAAGGGATTTCAATAATACAATTATGTCTAGGAGGGTGCATTGAGCAGAGCCTCTTGTGCTAAGTGCACTATACAAAATAATTAATTTCCAAGTTCCAGGAGGGCACGCCAAGTGGGATGATCGAGCTAAGCGCGGTCTTTGAATTCTCAAAATTCAACTTCTAGGAGGGCGCGCTAAGCGCGGTTTGTGAAGTGCAGAAAAACCAGCGTAAAAACAGTTCTGCCATAAGGTTACAAAATCCAATTTTCACCATCCAATATCAGTATCCATCATAAGAAATCATGAAATTAAGGTTAGAATTATGTTATTCATCAATAAAAACTAACATGCATTCAATAATTAGATCTCTCAAACCTTAAATCCCCACCATGTCATAAACCCAATTTACTCAAGTTTCTAATCTATGAGACTCACCTTAGATGTAGATGAAGTATAAGTTTCAGAACAAAATGAAGATGTTGATGGAACAAGAATTTGGGACATGCAAGAGATGATGAAGATGATCTTAAAATGGAAAAGACTATAATGCCCATAACTTGTATTAGTATCATCTCTAATTCCATTCATACTACTAAGAACAAGTGTTTGGTACAATTATCTTTTACTAATCTTTCACAAATTAATTAGTAGAAATAATTTCATTAGAAAGATAATTACACCAGGTATTACAAAAGGAGGAAGGGAAAGCGGTGTATGTGATGAAAAATGATTATGGTTTGAAGAGAGACAAACTGTTTGGAAACCTTAATTGGACCTTGTTGTACCCCAAAATTTTTCCTCTCATTTCTCAAGAATTTTCTCACCAAGATCTCTATTGGGTCAAGACTGCACAAGGTTTGATCAGCTCAAGATACTTCCTGAACACTGATAGCTCAAATTAAGGTTTGGGTTTGGACAAGTACAATTGGAATTTTAATTCCCCATGTAGTTTCCATGGATTATATTAGGCTCTAAAGCATCAAATCAAAGAAGAGCAAGTTTGCTTCGATCTATAAGCTTCGACTGGGCATTGGCTGCCTTTGAGCAAGCTTGGTTCAGAAGCTTCGATTAGGCATTTGGAATCCTTCGAGAAAGTTTGGTTCACAAGCTTCGATTAGGCATTTGGCCTCCTTCAAAAAATCTTGGTTCACAAGCTTCAATTGGGCATTTGGCCTCCTTCGAGCAAGTTTAATCCACAACTTTGATTGGGAATTTGGCCTCCTTCGAGCAGGCTTGGTTCACAAGCTTCAATTGGGCATTTGGGTTCCTTCGAGAAAGCTTGGTTCAGAAGCTTCGATTGGGTATTTGGCTTGCTTCGAGCAAGTTTAGTCCACAATCTTCGATTGGGCATTTGGCCTCCTTCGAGAAAGCTTGACTCATGAGCTTCAATTAGGCATTTGGCCTCCTTCGAGCAAGCTTGGTTGAAGAACATTGATCAAATCTCATAACCTTATCCTCCAAATATCACTTGTTAGGATATGTTGCTTCCAAATCTTTATATAATCAGAGGTTTACACAAATTTGTGATGCATTACACAAAGATTCGAAGCTTTATCCACTGGATTATACCATTTTTGGACGAAATGGCAAAAAGCTACATATCTATTTTCGTAAAGGTTACTTTAATCACAAAGTCATCTTATTGAGATCCAAACCTGATTTTATCTGAACACAAGCAATGTCAAAAGCATGAGTCAAATCTCCTGCACCTAACAAACATCAGGCCACGTTTGTAGTTGAACTTGGGAACCATGAAAATTCATTTTACTTAATTTTTTCATTTTCAACCAAACCATAGTTTGTTGTCTTACAAATCTGGTTACTCCAACTTCCAAAACCTTTTCTGTATAAATATAGAGACCATTTGCAAATCACAGGTCCAAATTCTTGTTGTGTTGAAAAAATCATCAAACCCCCCCCCCCCCCCCCCAAAGCTCTCAAGAACTCAGAACCTGCACACAAACATAAAGCTAAGCATAAAACTTGGCACATCCTGACTCCACACCCAAAAATATCAAATCCATTCATATGTTAGTGAGCCTTTCGATTCACCCCCTAACTTCCATATACCAGCCTGTCGATTCACTCCCTAGCTTCCATATAATATCCTTTTGATTCACTCTTTAGCTTCCATATACCAGCCTTCTGATTCACTCCCAGTTTCCATATACCAACCTTTCAATTCAGTGACTTTTTAAAGAAAGGTAGTGATCCCACTACCTCAAGGGAGGTCAAAGCAGGCTTAATCCATCATCAAACCGTTCCTGGAGGTTCTGTCGAAGTCCCTCAAGTTTCACTCCAAGAGGTAAGTTTTCTTAAACTTAGAACTCTTCATTCAAACATCATTTGTATATACACTGTGAAGGAAAATTGTAGATATCATGATTAGGAAGCTAACCATGTCCATAGTTTTGATTATCATTTCTTGTACATTAAAAAGTTCATCTTTGAAAAGTTAGGTCTTAGTTTTTGTATTTCATGCTAACCTTCGATCCATAACTTTCAAAAGTTATATGGTTAGATCCGTTTTAAGATTTTGTGCAGGTTTGATGTTTAAAATCTTTTGATTTAGCTGAGAAATGAAGCCTTTCGAAACTTAAAAAATGAGTTATACATCCTATTGTACCCCAAAATTTACCCTCTCATTTTTCAAGAATTTTTTCACAAGCTTTCTATTGGGTCAAGACTGCAAAAGGTTTGATCAGTTCAAGATACTTCCTCAACACTGATGGCTCAAAACTAGAGTCTGAATTTACACAAGTAGCATTGCATTTTTAACGCACCCTGTGATTTCCAAGGATTATGTTCGATTTCCAAGCATCAGGTCAAAAAGGAAACTATTGAAAGAGCAAAGCAGATAAATTTGATTTTCTGACAAAATTGAAGAAAAACAGGTTTGCTTCGATTCATGCTTAACTTCGACTGAACTCTCCCCTGCTTGCAAGCTTCGACTGAGTTTTTTTCCCTTTGAAACGGCTTCCTTCGATTCAGGAGGAAAGGGCCTCCTTTAGCTTCCTTCGATTCAGGAGGCAAAGGCCTCCTGTTTGGCTTCCTTCGATTCAGAAAGTTGATGACCTCCTGGTAGCTTCCTTCGATTCAGGAGGCAAAGGCCTCTTTTTTGGTTTCCTTTGATTGCACCATTTACCTCTTTTTGGTTTCCTTAGATTGCACCATTTACATCTTCTTTGGCATCCTTCTATTGAACAATTTATTTCCTGCATACATCCTTCGATTGTACCCTTTACCTCCTGCATTCATCCTTCGATTGTACCCTTTACCACATGCATGCATCTTTTGTTTGGGCATGTGGGCCCCTTTGATACAAGCCTCGTTTGGGAATTTAGACCTCTTGCATTCATCTTTTGTTTGGGCTTGTGACCTCCTTCGAATGCAAGTTTGGGTTACATCCTCCGTTTGGGCATGAAGACTCCTTTGATACCAGTTTAATCCATAAGCTTCATTTGGGCACTTTGCTACCTTCAAAGCAACCTCCTTCGAATGCAAGTTTAGGTTACGTCCTCCATTTAGGCATGAAGCAACCTCCTTCAAATGCAAGCTTGGGTTACATCCTCCGTTTGGCACGAAGTCTCCTTTGATGCAAGTTTAATCCAAAAGCTTCATTTGGGCATTTTTCTCCCTTTGAAGCAACCTTCTTTGATACATTTCTAAAACTCTTCGACACACAAGTGGAAAACAGAATTTTGAAGGAACAATGACCAAATCCATAGGCCATGCTACATGATCTTACTTTATAGGCCTCAATGCTTGTATTTCACTCCATAACTAATTGCTTACACCATAAATTAAGCTATTATCCAGGTAATTAAGCCTTTGTCCAAAAGATTTTTTACATGAGGTAAACTTGCTAGTACAAAATTTGTCTTAAGACCATGCTTTGCTTAAATCCTGATTATACTTCACCACATGTCAGGGAAATCATCCCCTTTTAACCAACAACTTTAGTACTTCACCTTGGGATCATAGAAAATCTGATATAGCTTAATATTCACGTTTCAACAAAGCCATATTTTGTTCAAACTCCCAAACCTTTTATCTATAAATAGAGAAACCATCGACAAAGAAGAGGGCCAAATTTTTGCTGTAGAGAAAAATAATCAAATCCTTAAACACTCTCAAACTCTCAAACTCTCCAACATTCTCAAACCTTCAAAACTCTAAAACTCTCTCAAAAAATCTCATATCCCTTCATACAATAGTGCACCCTTCGATTCATTCCCCTAAACTACAGTATAACAGAACCTTCAATTCACTCCCCAAAACTGCAGTATAACAAAACCTTTGATTTCCTCATAGTTGTTAAGTACCAACCTTTCGATTCAAGCAGAGAAGTGGTCCCAGTAGCTTAAGGAAGGTTTCAGCGAAGCTTAATCCACCACCAAGGAAGTCACATACAGCTCCTTCGATTGGCACTTCAAGAGGTAAGTTCCTCTAAACATGGAACTTTCCATTTAAATATCATTTGTACATATAAATAAAAGAAAAATGTAGATATCACATCTAGGAAGTTGACCATGCTTTAGCTTTCGATTATCACTGCCATGTATAGTTAGTCTTTTGATTTTGGTTCCAAATAAACTTGTGTTAACCCTAGGACTGTAGCTTTCGAAAGTTACATTTGTTAGGTTCATATCCAAACTTTAGGCAGGTTATGTGTATCCTTCGATTGGCTGACCATTGAAGCCTTTCGAATCTCAACTTGGGAGCTTTGCATTCCTGCAACCGAAGGGGGGAGCTAGGCACTTTAAACATTCAGAAATAAGTTTACCTTGTACCCAATCGAAGTTGCCTCATGAACGGATGAAACAGACCACCCCAGTGGTATAAACAGCGCACGCGAAAATCATTTCTGTGTAGGGCCCTGAGTTCAAACATTGGCAGGACCAAAAACTGTTTTTGCCTTTTTGTTTGTGTTTTTTTCTTTCTTTTTGAACAAACTTCAAACATTTTTCAACCAATCAAAACAACTCCCTTTGAGTTGATTTTTCACACACTATTTATTTACAAGTCTTATTTCATGAATATATATATATATATATATATATATATATATATATATATATATATATATATATATATATATATATATATATATATATATAAATATCACAAAAATATTTTATTTTTATAATTACTTTAATTAATCAAAACCTTTCCTTAACAAAAATCAAAACAAAGTTCATTTTCTTTTCATTTCAATTCTAGTACATTTATTCACATTTAATATGGTTGTAATAGATAACTAGAATTTTATTTCTTGCAATTCCTATTTATACATTTGTATCCCCATCCCCAATGTGATGTAATAGCATAGTAAATTTACTTTCTGCAATTTATCGCTTTCATATAAATGCTAGTAATTAGGGTGTGTATGGAAAGATTAAAACCAATGCTTAGAAAACCTTAAATTCAAGACAAAAATGCATGCAATCAAACACACTTGTACACATGCACCTCTAGGGTTGAATCCACTTGTTGCTTTGAGAAAATGGTCATAATATGCACGTGAGACGTTTTAGAAAAAACAATCAAAAGATCATAGTCCCTCGATGATGCTTCAAATGTTGCCTTACAAATGATCTTAGTCCCTCAAGAGAAATACTAAGATATCTCACAATATTTCTATTCATGACTATACGATGACCCACACCCGTCCCTTCACATCCAACGAAGGGGATTCTTACCAAATCAATGGTAAGATAGCAACATCTAAAGGAGGAGGAAAATAACACTAGACCTTTTAAGTAGGTAGGATGCTCATAGTTGCTCGCTTGCCCCCAATAAACACCTCTTTGAACTATTTTCAAAACCAACACTTTGTATGCATTCTTATAGAGAAGAGAATCATTACAAAGACGTCTTAAAATATTTTCAAATCCACACCACAAGCATATTTTCAAACAAAGCAAGTGATCTAGCAAGCAATTAAGAGCACGTAGATAGCTATAGATGAAAAGGGTGCTAATACCTTCCCTTTTCATAACCTATCCCCCGAACTTAAGAAATAATCTTTAAAGGTCTTTCCTATTCTGGATAAAAGAAAAGTCAGTGGCGACTCTTGTTATCTGCAACAATTTCGATCAAACACAAAAAAACCCAAGTCAGTTCTCCCACCATATTACAGAACTGGCGACTCTGCTGGGGAAACTTAAAAGTGGGGTTACCTTAGGGATAAATAACCTTTACTTGCTTTCCTTGTTTGAATTTCTTGCTTTACAATTTGGTTCCTTCTTTGGGTTTTGTTGTACCCCAAAATTTTCCCTCTCATATTTCTCAAAACATTGCAAGAAAAAATCTCCAAGTTGCTCAAGTTTGCTCAAGAGTGGGTCACACAAATCATCTCCTAAGGCAGTCAACCCCAAATTAGGGTTTTATGTTGCATCAAGATACTTGAGTCCAAATGACCTCAAATGTTCCCTAATGTCCTAATATGTTCTCAAGGTCATCCATGTCAAATTTCAAGCCTTGCAGAGGAAGTTTGGTCAGTCAATTGCTCAAAGGGTCCAAAAATCGACTGTGTTAGGGCAAAAGTCAACTGTGACCCAAATACAGTCAAACCTCAAGATTTTTTTGTCAACATTATCATTTTTAAGGATATTTCATCATTTGATCAAGGGTTGATCATGATTCATCAAGGATTGATCAAAATTCATCAAGACTCAAAAGTTGCTAAATTAGGGTTTTGTAGGAAAAGTCAACTCAACTTTGACCAAGCATAACTTTATCATACTCTATGAGAAATGACCCATCCAAAGTTAATTTTGAAGAGGATGCAATTTCCTACAATCCATCTTCATACCCCAAGATCATAAAATGCACTCACAAGAAGTTATAAATTTGGACATTATAGGTCATTTTTGAAAGTCAACAAAAACACCTTTTTTGCCAAAGCTTATAACTTGATAATGGAATATCAAAATGAGATGAGACCAAAAGGGTTGGTTAGAGGACATCTCAAGATTTCTAAAAAGTCCAAGAAAACTTCCAAAATTTCAAAATTGAAGAAGTTATGCATTGTTGAAGTTGGGCATTTTTGCAAAATTTCCAAAAGTCAACTATCCCCAAAACTTCAAATTTTGTCAAACGGGCCCATTCTTTTCCACTTGATTTGGACTTGCCATATTGCACACGTGTCCTAGCTTCAGACTTGTGTCCATTTATCAATTTTATTATTTTATTTGATTTTTTATTGAATTATTTCATTTTAAATCAAATTAAATCAAATAAAATCCCAAAACTTGATTACATGAGATCTTTTGCTATTTTCAGGACTTAATCATCATCATGGTCAGCATCAAATTCGTATCTCACCATATCATGTACAAAAAGATGGATTTTTGACAAATTAGGCAAGCTTTCAATGGTGGATCAAATCAAATCCCATGGCATTGATGTGCAAAGATTCAAAGCATAATTCTTGACCTAACATATTCCATGATACATATAGAAGGCAAAGGCACGAAATTGAGACCTAGAGGCTGCAGAAATAAGCAAAGCAAAACTTGCAAAATTCACAAAAAAGTGTGAAACCAAAATCCCACTTGGAGGCGCTTTCAGGACTTGGCAAGCATCACAATCGCTTCCTGGCATTTCTCAGAAGCAAACCCAATCAGAATCACGCATTCTCCAGCCTCCTAGAGCACTGTAAGTATCTCACGGATCCGCCATATTCTTGAAGTCGCAAACCCTTATTCTTGCATCCATTGTAAAAAACTATTGCATATTCTGATTCCTTACATCATTTGTTATCTTTCTGCAATAACCAAGTCCATTCTCATGCTTTATATCGTAAACCACCATTGTAGGGTTTTCTAGGTTTTTGCTAGGGTTTTTCATTACAGGTAAAATTAGCATTAATAATGGCCATGGACGTGACCGGGAGAGGAGGACGAATGCAACCATGGTCTTGGGAAGAATTTATATGGCCTGAGATGAGTTTTTGGGACGACCTAGGCATTTAGCTGCAGATCCAAATCCGCAGGTAATTTCTTCATAGATCTGAGGACAGGGACGGCAACGTGTCTCCCTCTGAGTGGACCATTCAAACACGCGCGCCTTTTTTTATTTTTTCTGGCATATTAACCCATTATCTCTTATTATTTTAATTGCTTAATTTATTGACAAATAGAACAAAGTGGCTGAGTGGTGGGCGTGTACATCCAATGACCAACAGGACCTGGGTTCGAATCCCAGGTCCCCCCATTTGCATTTGTTATTTTTCTACAAGTTATCCCATTCAGATCCAAGCACGTAGTGCATCATGTTCCTTCACACATCAAAGTGCCAGATGGCCCAAGGCCAAATCTGGTGATCCAGGAGTGAGGGTATACCATGGACCAGGTCAGCGTACATCCACTGGATCTCTCAAAGTCAACCAGGCCAGCATGTTATTGGGCCTCTGAATTGCTATTCTGAACCTCTAATCAGGCCCACACCCCTAACTCTTTCTATTTCATTTTTATTTAATTTAATTATTTTTCATTATTTTCTTAACCAATCAAATCTTTTTCTTTAATAAAATTAAAACCAAAAAAATATTTTCCTTATTAAATTAGATTTTAATATTTTCTTTTATTAACAAATCAATTAATTAATTTAGGTCATTAATTAGAATTAACATTAATATATTTTGTAAATAATTAAAATTAACTTAGACATAATTAGATTTTTTATTAATATTGATCAATTTTATTTTTCTTTCTTAAAATAACACAAAAACCCAAAAATATTTTTTTTATTAATTGGCTTAATTAATTTAATTCTATAATTAATTTAGGATAGTTTATTTCTTAAAATTCAAAAACAAACAAAAAATCTTTTCTTTAATAATAACAAAGGGTCAAAACCCTAGAACTTGCGCATTCGATTTAATTTTCCGCACGCGATCCATTTTATTTCAATATTGTATTTGTTTTCGGAATGTAATAGATAATTAGGACTACTTTTATCGCTTTATTTATTTTCCGCATTTAAATTTCAAAGGGTTGCTTTTGGGGATGTAAATACCCGACGCCTTGTAATAGTTAGTTAAATTTCCACAATTTAATTTCCGCAATTTATAAACTGTTAGATGTTTAATAATAGGGATGCATGACAAGAATGAATGTGTAACCTAAAATTAACATAGATAACCATTGACATGTACAAAGACAAAATTAACTGAAAACGACACACTCGCACATGCGCACTCTTAGGGTACACCCCACTTGGTTGCCTTCGTATGCGGTCATTGAGTATAGGTCACTTTAGAGGTTGCCCTCTTGTCCAAAGATCATAGTTGCCTCGAAACGGTTGCCTCGGATATTGTTGCCTCAAAACAAATGATCTAAGACATTAGAGTTACCGCTAAGGCGTCCTAACATTGCTTTGGTGACCGTAAGTCCCTAAATTCGAATTGACCCTCAAACTCCAACGACGATGCTACCTACTCATCAATAGTGGGATAGCATTGTCTAAAGGACATTAGCATAGAACGATTCATTTTTCGAGTAGGTAGATGGTTCTTAAATACTTGCTCTTTCAAAAAACAAAATCTTTTTCACACTTACACCTTTCAAACAAAAACTTCTTCAAACCCACAAACACAAAGAAAAGCAATTTTGAAAACAATATGAGCAAGTACCTAAGAGCCCGTGGATAACCACGGATAGAAAGGGTGCTAACACCTTCCCTTTCTATAATCTACCCCCCGAACCCGAGAAATATCTCGAAAAATGAATTTTTCTATGCTTTTTTCCTTTCTTTGTTGGATAAAATAAAAGTCGGTGGCGACTCTTGCTTACCGCGACATTTTGCAAAAACAAACGCAAAACGCAAACCAGCATTCCAAAAACAGTCAGTTCTCTCACCATCGTATCACAAGTTTGTTTTGATCCACTACCTAGATCTGGGGCACCTTTTAGGTAAGTAGCAATAGATTGTGGAAACTGTACGACATAGACCGATATGGTTGAAGCAATGGATACGTTAGTGTGACGCATTTGTTGGTACCGGTATCCCTTGTGTTGAATCGAGGAGAATACGGGGATGCTGAGCAGTGTCATGAAGCATTAAATGACCTTAGAACCTTACTTAAACAACTTGGCCATTAGGAAGTAGTGAGATAGCCGTCTTCGGTGGAAAACTGAAAATTGGTTGATACTCGATACTACACTCATTGAGATTGGACTTTTAGGATATCTCGGCTGCAATAAAATATTGGTTGTGCTGAGATAACGCCTAAAAGAAAGGTCAGTGATATTGAGATCCCCTAGAACCCGGTTACTTCCTAGGACTGGTTGAGCCAACTAAACTTCAAGAGGGTACTTACCTACAAACCCCATTGCAAGCCTAAACCTAAGGACTTGTCTGCTTTGTGTGTATGGTTTGTTTGCTTTGTTCACATGTACATAACATCATAAGCATCATAACATCATAATCATTCTCACTAACCATTTCAAGGATCTCAAAGTCATATGATGTAGGGTAATGTTGAACCAGATGCCAATCAAGGGGCAAGAGGATTCATTCTCTAATCGAACGCCGTTAAAGACCAAAGCACCGTAACTTGAGTCAAGGGCTATGACCCACTTGACATGGTGAGCTTTATTCTCGTGGAAGGACATCCACCGATACAAAGCTCTCCTCTCAAATTTGTTGATCAAAATTCAACTTCTAACATCTTCTTGTGTTCACCCCGTGAGATCCTTGAAAACATGCATCCACATACCATGCATCATATCATGACAGATTTTTCCCTTACAGGTTTTTTCATCTGCCTACTGTTTATTTCAGTAGAGATGGCTCTTGAACAGACAATAAAAGATCTTTAAGCCCAAAACGCTCAGTTTCAACAAATGTTCCTGGCTCTGGCTAAAGGGAAAGAAGAACTGAAAGCTCCCAAGAGAAGAAGAAGGCAAAGAAACCGGCTGGTGTCTTGAATTTGGGAAGAAGACTTAGAGGACCAGCCAAGAGAGCTCTAGATCTCTCAACTCCATTAAATAAGGGGGATAATCATGAAGAAGATAACAAACCCAGGGACTGATGAAGATGAAGCTGACTACTTTGAGGAATAATATCCTCCTGCTGATGATAAATACAAACAACTAGAGGATCGCCTCAATGCTATGGAGATTCAGCAAATACCTGGCTTGGACTTTGAAGAGTTAGGGTTGGTTTCCGGAGTGGTCAACCCACCAAATTTCAAAATCCCTACTTTTGCCACATATGATGGGGTCTCTTGTCCTAAGATGCAAATCAGATCTTATGTCTGCAAGATTCATCCACACACCACTGATCAGAAACTCTGGGTCCATTTCTTCCAAGAGAGTCTAGCTGGGACTCAACTTGAATGGTTCTATCAATTGGAAGGTTCTCTCATCCACACCCGGGAGGATCTAGCTGCTGCTTTCTATAAGCAGTATACATACAACGCTGATCTGGCACCAACTCGCGTGCAATTGCAGAAGATGACCATGGGTTCCAACGAGGGCTTCAAAGAGTATGCCTAAAAGTGGAGAGACTTGGCTGTCAGGGTTCATCCACCCTTAACTGACAGGGAGCTGATTGACATCTTTCTGGGAACTTTGACAGGACGTTTCTTCAATCACCTGATCGAAAGCTCCTCGGTCGGGTTCACCAAGCTAATACTGACAGGCGAAAGAGTAGAGGTTGGCATTAAGATTGGTAAAATCCAAAGAGGTGCATCTTCGAGTGTATGGAAACAAACTTTCAATGGGAAGAAAGAGTCATATGCTGCGTACGGTCAAAAAGGTCGTAACAAGAGTAACCACGACCAACACGTGGGGGCAATCCTGATCTCTAATCCTGCATCGGCGCAACAACAACAACAGGGGAATCAACGTAAGGAGGTCGTGCCAAAAAGACAATTCACCAAGATTAACATGCCATTGGCTCAAGAGTTACAACACATGTTGAAAGCAGAGCTGATTATGTTAAAGGCTCCTCTCCGGAACCCCAACACTTCTGCTCCTACTTATCATTCCAATGAAAGATGTGCATACCATTCTGATAGTCCTGGACACGACATGAATAGCTTTTGGGCGCTGAATAACAAGATTCAAGACATGATTGACTCCAAGGAGATTGAATTTGCCACCTGCTACTCCCAACGTGATCACTTCTCCTATGCCAAATCATTGAGAGCGTCCTTTTTATTTTGAATTTTCAATTGTAATCTCTTTTGTTGTTCAAACACTTATCTATTAATGTCAAACTTTGTTTTATAAATGCATTACATATGTTTGTCTTGAATTAATCCATTCATTTTCATTTAAACTATGTTTTTTACTCCCTTTTTGATATCCAACTCTTGTTGCAAGCCTTTAGAGGGAGGATGACGAAAACAATGCCATAATCTCATACAACACGCTTTTGGACAGACCTTGCTGACGATGTACATGTGTTTGTTTCAATTCCTAAACATTGGAGTTATAAGGAAGATAAACCCTGGTCAACCCTTCGAGCCTAAGAAGTATGAGTTTTCTTTTTCACACAAATTAAAACCTTTAATCGAAACATGGGGTAGGGTAGTCTCTTAGTTAATTCAAATGCGTGTTCAATTGCAAGCTTTCACTTCGTACACAATGAGTGATATCAAAAACATACTTATAAACCAAAAGATGGTGATGGTTCCGTACCAAATAGTAAGTTGTTATCTCCCAAGAGAAAACCCACTAAGTCAAAACCTACGAAGGAGACTTGAGAAAAAACTAGGGCATCCCGCTGACTGTAATCTCAAAACAAGAACAGTCAGGAAAAATCAGGGATAATAAATCAAAAAAGAGGTCACTACAAATCCTCGACAACATGAAAAATGTTGCAAAAATGACTGCCTTCCAACAAACTTAATTTGTCTGAACCATCACGAAAACGTCATTTCATACTCAATTGGAGTTCAAACGCACAATTAACTGAGTTAGGGACTGAAGAACATCACGAAGAACAGGCGCGTATAAATACACTTTGAGCCTTATCCTTTGTTTCTTAAACTGTGAACCAGACCATACTACAACCCTTCAAAAGTCCTAATTGAAGCATGGGTTAGTTCAAAAGCATAATGTTACCAAAGGTATCCTGACTCCTGTAAGGCTAATTCTAAATCCTGAGTTGAATTCACATTCTTACAAATTTCTTTTATCTGCTAAAACACATTTTCAAAACTTCAAAGACAAGCATAAACTTTGCATTATTTGAATAACGCTGTTTGCATATGGCTATTTGTTTGGCAGCGGAGAAATTCACACAACGAATATCCAATAAACATAAATTCTCAAGAAAACAAAACCACTTCAAATGGGATGACACTTCCAATGACAAATCTCCTATAAGCAAGGGGAAATGACATGTCACCGTCCAACTCGTCTGGGGGCAGTCAAGTCAAGATTCCAGAAAATCTCTCAAAAATTACTGAATAACCAGAGCAGGTCTGTATCTGATTCACTTGGGGATTTGAACATGAATTCCTACAAAGGGTTACGTACGGCTAAGGAAACATTTTCTGGCGGTTCTACAACACTTACTACTTGGGGCAGTGACAATGACAAATCTACACAAAGTCCTTTTCATAAAGTGATCCCAAGTCAAGTCTCCATAGAGTCATCTCTATAAAGTTATCCCCACAGAATAATATTCACAAACAAGGGTCCAAAACCCATAAAGTCAAATTCATGGATATCCCCATATAATTAATCCTACAAATTTGGATTCATGCAATCCCCAGCCAGAGTTTCAATCTCCAGAAAACCTCTCCCCGACTGAATTAATCTCAAGAAGAATCCTCGAGGAGTTCTACCAAAAAAGACGCCTCTCCAGCAGATTGGCAGTAAGGTTTATTTCCCTAACAAACGGCAAGATTCCCCAGTTGGAGTTTGCCTCTCCGATTATCACAAGTCAAGGGACCACAAATCCTCTTCCCCAATAAACTTTTCTACAAATCCCCAGTGAGTTACTGTAAAGCTTGGAAGCCAAACCAGATAACAATTAACTTCTTTATCCCCAACAAGTTTTTAATTTCCTTTCTCTCCAATCAAGAGATAACTCCTCAGTAGAGAAATAGACAACTAAAACTCCTGAACTCCTTTCCCCAAGCAGGAATCAACCCTCTCCACAGAGTTTTCTTCTCAAGCAAAATCAACATTCCCCAACGGAGTTCCCCTCAAACAACAAAACAGGAATCCCCAGCGGAAAAATTCTAAAACAAGGTCTGGAGAGGTGCATACTCTTCATCCCCAACAACAGTCCAGGATTTAACTTACCAAAGCTCCCCAACACTTGTCAAGGATTTATTTTCCAAGACAAAATTACATTTCAACAACATTCAAAGCATATTCATATGAAACACATATAGCACAATCTTACTCATTTTGAGAAACATCATTACACCATGCATTTCATACATCATGACATTGTGTGCAACTAACTCTTTACCTTTTCAGAAAAGATCAATAAACATATAATTATTATCAATAATTTTCAACAGTTCCAGATTAATACCTGAAACCAGACATGACAACTATCTCAACGACCAACAAAAACAAGTTCCAGATTAATACCTGAAATAAGACAGGAAAACTATCTATGAACAACTGATTGCAGATTAATACCTGAAACAATCCAGGACAACTATCTCAACGACCAACAAAAACAAGTTCCAGATTAATACCTAAAACAAGACAGGAAAATTATCTGTGAACAACTGATTGTAGATTAATACCTGAAACAAACCAGGGCAACTATCTCAATGACCAACAAAAACAAGTTCCATATTAATACCTGAAACAAGGCAGGAAAACTATCTGTGAATAACTGATTGTAGATTAATACCTGAAACAAGCTAGGGCAACTATCTAGACAACCAGCTGAAGCAATCCTACACGGGTTCCTTCTCATACACTCTTCTAGAAATAGTTCAGATGCGACCTAGATACGACTGACATTCTGATACTTGCTCTAGATTCTCTTCTAGAAACAGTTTAGATGCGATCCAGATACGACTTACATTCTGATACTCATTCCTATTTTCTTCTAGAAATGATTCAGATGTGATCAAAATACAGTCCAAATACGGATGTCATTCTGACACTCATTCTGGATATTTCTCAAATATAGTCCAGCCACGATCCAGGTACAGATGCCATTCTAACACTCATTCAACATATTCCTTAAATACAATCCATATACGATCCAGATACGGATGTCATTCTGAAACTCATTCAGCATATTTCTCAAATACAATCCAGATACGGATGTCATTCTGACCCTCATTCAATGCATTTTTTTCATGAGATACGGTCCAAATATGGATGTCGTTCTAACACTCATTCCACTACATCTTCCAATTCAGATTAAATCGACCAAAGATTCATTATGACAAATCTCCCAGTTACAGTCAAGCTTAGAATTAGCCTAATTTCTATCAACAATCACCTTTAGATGGCATCTAAAAGCCCATCCCTGACAACTCTCCATCATCTCTCCAAATGGCACCCGTAAGCCCATACCTGATAATCAACAAACAATTCACCTCATACACAATCAGCTAACACATCAGTGAGAGCAAATTTCTAGGCACTCTAGTGTTCAATCATCTTTCACCTTCAAGTCACAAATGGCTGATCCGCCAATCTAACTTCTTCAGGTTCAAGAAGATTGAACAGGGGCGGCTATTGTACCCCAAAATTTGCCCTCTCATTTTTCAAGAACTTTATCACAAGATTTCCATTGGGTCAAGACTGGATAAGGTTTGATCAGTTCAAGATAGTTCCTCAACACTGATGACTCAAAACTAGAGTCTGAATTAACACAAGTACCATTGGATTTTTAATGCCCCCTGTGATTTCCAAGGATTATGTTGGATTTCCAAGCATCAGGTCAAAAAGGAAACTATTGAAAGAGCAAAGCAGATAAATTTTATTTTCTGACAAAATTGAAGAAAAACAAGTTTGCTTTGATTCATGCTTAACTTCGACTGAACTCTCCCCTGCATGCAAGCTTCGACTTAGTTTTTGTTTCCCTTTGAAACAGCTTCCTTCGATTCAGGAGGCAAGGGAATCATGTTAGCTTCCTTCGATTCAGGAGGCAATTGCCTCCTGTTTGGCTTCCTTCGATTGAGAAAGTTGATGACCTCCTGATAGCTTCCTTCAATTAAGTAGGAAAAGGCCTCTTTTTGGTTTGCTTCGATTGCACCATTTACCTCTTTTTGGTTTCCTTTGATTTCACTATTTACCTCTTTTTTGGTATCCTTCGATTGAATAATTTATCTCCTGCATACATCCTTCGGTTGTACCCTTTACTTCCTGCATACATCCTTCGATTGTACCCTTTACCTCCTGCATGCATCTTTCGTTTGGGCATGTGGCCCCCTTTGATGCAAGCCTTGTTTGGGCATTTAGACCTCCTGCATGCATCTTTCTTTTGGGCTTGTGACCTCCTTCGAATCAAAGTTTGGGTTATGTCCTTCGTTTGGGCATGAAGACTCCTTCAATACTTATTTAATCCATAAGCTTCGTTTGGGCACTTTTCTCCCTTCGAAGCAACCTCCTTCGAATGCAAGTTTGGGTTATGTCCTCCGTTTGGGCATGAATCAACCTCCTCTAAAATAAAGTTTGGGTTACATTTTCCATTTGGGCATGAAGTCTCCTCCGATGAAAGTTTAATCCATAAGCTTCATTTGGGAATTTTGCTCCCTTCGAAGCAACCTTTTATGATACATTTCTAAAACTCTTCGACACACAAGTGGAAAACATAATTTTGAAGGAACACTGATCAAATCCATAGGCCATGCTACATGATCTTACTTTGCAGGCCTCAATGCTTGTATTTTACTCCATAATTAATTGTTTACACCATAAATTAAGCTATTATCCAGGTAATTAAGACTTTGTCCAAAACATTTTTTCTATGAGGCAAACTTGCTAGTACAAAATTTGTCTTAAGCCCATGCTTTGCTTAAATCCTGATTATACTTCACCATAAGTCAGGGAAATCAGCCCCTTTTAACCAACAACTTTAGTACTTCACCTTGGGATCATGGAAAATCTGACATAGCTTAATATTCACGTTTCAACCAAGCCATATTTTGTTCAAACTCCCAAACCTTTTCTCTATAAATAGAGAAACCATTGACAAAGAAGAGGGCCAAATTTTTGCTGTAGAGAAAAATCATCAAATCCTCAAACACTCTCAAACTCTCAAACTCTTAAACTCTCCAACATTCTCAAACCTTCAAAACTCTAAAACTCTCAAAAAAAATCCCAGATCCCTTCATACAGTAGTGTACCCTTCGATTCATTCCCCTAAACTACAGTATAACACAACCTTCGATTCACTCCCCCAAACTGCAGTATAACAAAACCTTCGACTTCCTCATAGCTGTCAAGTACCGACCTTTCGATTCAAGCAGAGAAGTGGTCCCAGTAGCTTAAGGAAGGTTCCAGCAAAACTTAATCCACCACCAAGGAAGTCACATACAGCTCCTCCGATTGGTACTTCAAGAGGTAAGTTCTTCTAAACTTGGAACATCACATTTAAATATCCTTTGTACATATAAGTAAAAGAAAAATATAGATATCACATCTAGGAAGTTGACCATGCTTTAGCTTTCGATTATCACTGCCATGTATAGTTAGTCTTTGGATTTTGGTGCCAAATAAACTTGTGTTAACCCTGGCCCTATAGCTTTCGAAAGTTACCTTTGTTAGGTTCATATCCAAACTTTAGATAGGTTGTATGTAACCTTCGATTGGATGACCATTGAAGCTTTTCGAATCTCAACTTTGGAGCTTTGCATTCCTGCAATCGAAAGGGGGAGCTGGGCATTTTAAACGTTCAGAAACAAGTTTACCTTGTACCCGATCGAAGTTGCCTCATGAACGCATGAAACAGACCACCCTAGTGGTATAAACAACACCCACAAAAAGCATTTCTGTGTAGGGTCCTGAGTTCAAACCTTGGTAGGACCAAAAACAGTTTTTGCATTTTTGTTTGTGTTCTTTTTTCTTTTTTAACAAACTTCAAACATTTTTCAACCAATCAAAACAACTCCTTTTGAGTTGATTTTTCACACACTATTTATTTACAAGTCTTATTTCATGAATATATAAAAATATCACAAAAATATTTTATTTTTATAATTACTTTAATTAATCAAAACCTTTCCTTAACTAAAAACAAAACAAAGTTCATTTTCTTTTCATTTCAATTCTAGTACATTTATTCACATTCAATATGGTTGTAATAGATAATTAGAATTTTATTTCTAGCAATACCTATTTATACATTTGTATCCCCATCCCCAAGTGATGTAATAGCATAGTAAATTTACTTTCCACAATTTACCACTTTCATATAAATGCTAGTAATTAGGGTGTGTATGGCAAGATTAAAAGCAATGCTTAGAAAACCTTAAATTCAAGACAAAAATGCATGCAATCAAACATACTTGTACACATGCACCTATAGGGTTAACTCCACTTGTTGCCTTGAGAAAATGGTCATAATAAGTATGTGAGACGTTTTTGCAAAAACAATCAAAAGATCATAGTCCCTTGATGACGCTTCGAATGTCGCCTTACAAATGATCTTAGTCCCTCCAGAGAAATGCTAAGATATCTCACAACATTGCTATTTATGACTATACAATGACCCATGCCCGTCCCTTCACATCCAATGATGGGGCTTCTTACCATATCAATGGTAAGATAGCAACATCTAAAGGAGGAGGAAAAGAACACTAGACCTTTTGTGTAGGTAGGATGCTCATAGTTGCTCGCTTGCCCACAACAAACACCTCTTTGAACTATTTTCAAAACCAACACTTTGTATGCATTCTTATAGAGATGAGAATCATTACAATGACGTTTTCAAAATATTATCAAACCCACACCACAAGTTTATTTTCAAACAAAGCAAGTGATCTAGCAAGCAACTAAGAGCCCGTAGATAGCTACGAATGAAAAAGGTGCTAATACCTTCTGTTGTACCCCAAAATTTTCCCTCCCATATTCTTCAGGATTTGTCAAGATCAATCTTCAAATGCTTCAAGATTCCTCAAGGGTTGCACAGTCCCAACATCTCCTAGGCCAGTCAAAATTAGGGTTTTGGTTCTTGCAAAGAATTTGAGGTTTTCAATGGTCCAATTAAGTCTCATGTGCTCATATACATTGTCAAGCATCTACATGGCAAGTCTCAAGTCTCACAGCATCAAATTGCACAGTCAAAAGCCCTAGTTGCTCCACAATCAACTACAGGGGTAAAATGGTCATTTTACAATCAAAAGTAAAAAAATTTGGTCAACATCTTATTTTGAAGCCACAATCATCATTTGATCAAGTCTTGATCATGATTCCACAAGAATGGCTCAAAAATCATCAAGATGCCAAAAGTTTCTATTTTGGGACAGCTGAAAAGTCAACTGTAACTTGACCAAGGCATAACGTTTTCATGGTTCATCAGAAAAATCCCATCCAATGCTCATTTTAAAGAGGATGACATTTCCTACAACTCATCTTCACATTCCAAGTCCAAGAAATGCTCTCACAAAAAGTTATCAATTTCTACATTATAGGTCATTTTCAAAAGTCAACAAAAAGGCACTTTAAGTCAAAGACCATAACTTGATATTGGTAAATCAAAATGACATGGGACCAAAGGCATTGGTTAGAGGACTTAAATAACTTTCCAAAATGTCCAAGAACCTATTCATAGGATCAAAATTGGGCAAGATATGCATTGGAGAAGTTGGGAAATTTTTGGGAATTTGCAAAAGTCAACTTTGCCTAAAACACCTCATTTTTGCTAATGGGCCCCAAATTCTTTCTTGAATCTTTACCCAAGGCTTATGCACGACCCATTGAGATTAATTTTAATTATTTTCTTATTTTTATTAATTATTTGGATTTTTAATTGATTAATAATTCATTTAATTAATTTAATTGTAGGAAAATGCCAAGATATGTTTTTCAAATCTTTTGGGAAGCAAATAAGATCAGGGCAAGCTGGCAATTTCGTGCATCCATCAAAGAGGCAAAAATATCCAATTTTGGCAAGGTTTTTCAATCAAAAAGATTGAAAAATATTTGATTGGAAATCAAAGATGCAAAACATTATTCCATGGATCTTTGACCTAGTTTGTACCCTAATTCCATTCCAATACAAATACTGAAGCAAACCCTAAAGCCTTAGACGTGCAAGCTGCTGTCAAAAGCCATAAGCAAATTCCAAAAATTCCAAAGAAAACCAAAAACTGTTTTTCATATTGCAGATCAATTCAAAGCCTTAGAGTGATTCCAATACATTGCTGGAGGTGTAAGGAACCTTTTGCAATCAAAATCAAGTGTTAACACCCAAAGAATCCCAAGAACAGTCGTACGGTTTTCCCACTCTTTTCCATAATCGAAACTCAAGTTTTATGCATCATTAACATGTTATGATTATTACTTTGCATTGCTAACATCATTCTATAGCTAATGGAACATATTAATTGTATTATGGTGCCCTGAAACGAAAACTGCCATTAAAGAAATCTAGGGTTTTGAAGCTTTGATTTTAGGGCTTTGCTGCACAAGTAAAATCAGAACCAATGATACCCATGGTTGAAACCGTCTGGACATGACGAACCCAATGGACATATCGCGCCCTATTTATATAATGCACAGTTCTATTCGCTATTTTCTCTCATTGCAGGTTGTGGGGGTTTAAAACCCCCGCTAATTGTTTTGTTTTACAGGCAAAAGGAGGAAGAAGACAATACGTGTGGAGACGTGATTGGCTGGATTCAAAATAACGCGCGTTTTTTTTCTTTTCCAGCCTATGCGTTTTGTTTTTCTATTTTATTTTTATTGATCACTATAATAACAAAGACAATGCAATGGCCTAGTGGGAGATGAGGTGTCTGGCAATCGTTGGGACCTGGGTTCGATTCCCAGGTCCACCCAAAATACTTGTTCTATTTTTTCTAACAAATTCATATGCAGCGCTTATCAAGAATTCCACCATATGCCTCATGTCCCAGCCTGCCACGTGGCTTCAAGCAGTGATCCAAAGGCCAGGGATGGATGAACACCATGCTCCCTAGTCAACGTGCCCTAGCCAATTTCCAAAAGTCAACAGGGCCTGATTCTTAATGGGCCAAATTGCTTCACTAACCTCCCATGGGCCCAGAATACCCCCTGGTTAATTACTTCTTTTCTTCTTATTTTATTTTGTTTTTCTTTTAATTATTTCATTACTAATTATTATTATTATTTATTTAACTAACAAATTAATTAATTTTCATAATAAAATCAGAAACCTAAATATTATTTATATTATTGTTTATTATTTTTATTTTGTAAATAAATTGTAATTAATTGAATTAGTTTAATTAGGTCAATTTTAATCTTTTTTTTATAAATAAAAATCATGTAGAATTAGAGTTGACAATTTTCAATCATATTTTCTTCTTATTATTATTTATTAATTACTATTATTTTTGTAAATAAAATGTAAATTAATTAATTTAGTTAATTAGGTTAACTTTGACATTTTTTATAATAAGTAAAATAATTTAGAATTAGGTTTCACTAACTTTTAATTTTAATTCCTTTTCTTTTTATTTTCATAAAACATAAAAAACATTTTTTTTCTTAAATAATTAATTAGTAAATTAGGTTAATTTGAATTAATTGCAAAAAAGGACAAAACTCATATTTTCTCAAAAGGGTCAAAACCCTAAGGACGTCCCGATTCTATTTCTTTTCGCGCATTATTCTTATTTTGATTATTTATGTATCTGCTCAGAGGATGTAATAGTTAATTAGGTTTACCGCTTTCTTTACTTTCTGCATTTATTTTCCAAAACGGGTTTTTGTTTTTGGCGATGTATAGACCCGCGCCTTGTAATAGCGTAGATTCATATTTCCGCACTTTATTTTCCGCACTCTTAACTGTTAATTATGCCTGCAAGACTGTATGCCAAATAAAATTAATCCGTAGCTCACAAATGCATGATCAAAGATAAATATTAACTGAAAAACAACACACGTGCACATGCCACTCCTAGGGTACGCCTCACTGGTTGCCTCGAACGTGGTCGTCAAGTATAGGGTGTTTTAGAGGTCGCCCTCCTGTCTAAGATCCAGTTGCCTCGAAACAGTTGCCTCGGATAAAAAGGATCTAGGACATTAGGGTTACTTCTAAGGTGTCTTACTATTGCTTCGGTGACCACATTGTCCCTTAATCGAATTGACCCGAATAACTCCAACGACGGTGCTACCTACCTCTCAATGGTGGGATAACACTACCTAAAGGACTCTTACACAGCCTAATTCCTTAGAGTAGGTAGATTCTCGTGGGTACTTGCTCTTTTTCAAACAAACAAAAACAATTTTTCAAACCGACACTTTCTAAAAGTTTTCAAACAAATTTTTCATACACTCTTGAGGACAGATACAAGAGTTACTTAGAAATTTTTCAAACGAAACTTTTTTTCAAAACCCACACACACTTGAAAAGCAAACAAATTTTTGAAAACATAAGAGCAAGTACCTAAGAGCCCGTGGATAACCACGGATAGAAAGGGTGCTAACACCTTCCCTTTCTATAATCTACCTCCCGAACCGAGAAACATCTCGAAAAGGAATTTTGCTGTGCTTTTGTCCTTTCCTTGTTGGAGAAAATAAAATACGGTGGCGACTCTTGCTTACCGCGACATACGCGAACCATCTTTAAACAGTCAGTTCTATTTCCACCGATCACAGAACTGGCGACTTTGCTGGGGATACTTATAAGTGAGGTGTACCTTAGGATTAGACCACTCTTATGTTTTCAATTGTATGTCTTGATTGCTTTTATATTTGTGGGCTTGCATTGGAGTTTCATAGATCCTAACCCGGATCTGGGGAATACCCTTTAGGTAGCATAAGCTGTGAGGGACCTGTCCGGCGTAGACTGACACGGGTGAAGCAGTGGCTACATTGGTGTGACACATTGGTCTGTACCGATATCCCTTGTGTTGCAACGAGGAGAATATGGGTCTTCCGAGGAGTCATTAAGCACCAACCGACCTCAGAACCCTAAATTGACCCAACTTGGCCATAGAACAGTAGCAGTATGCTACACCCCTTGAGGCTAAACTCTCGCGATGGTTCTGGCCGCAAGAAAAGATTGTGACGCTGGAGTTATGACCGATTGAGGGTAGTCAGTGATATTGGGATCCTCTAGAACCCGGTTACTATTTTCTAGGACATGTCTTAACCAACGAAACTGAAAGAGGGTAGTACCTAAACTTCACGCTGGCCTAAACTTAAGGCTCTCTGTGTGACTTGTGTGCCATCATACTTGAACTACTTGCATACTTGTTATCTAACAACACGAGTTCCTTGCAGGTTTTGTTTACAGTCCTTAATCTGGACTCATACAGGGTTCACTTACATCACTCCATGCATAGCATAACATCATGCCATCATACCATTGCATACATCCTACATAAGGACTAATCCATTTCAAGGATCTCAAGGGCTTGTGATGCAGGTCATGATGAATCAAATGTCTAGCAAGGGGCAAAGGGGATTTATTTTACTCTAGCCAAGGTTGATGACTTAAGTCAGGGGCTATGACCCACTCGATATGGTGAGCCTTGACTCTTGAAGAAGGACTCTCATGAACTTCCTTCCATCAAGCTACAAAATTCAAATTCTAACAATTTTCTTGTTTACCCCACGAGATCCTTGAAAACATCGCATGCATACATATATATCATTGCATTACAGGTACCCTTGCTACAGGTCACTTACCATCTTCGCTGTTTATTTTAGCAATGGCTTCCCAACAAGACAACCAGGATCTTCATGCTCAAGAGACTCGGTTCGGGGAGATCCTCCTAAATCTATCCAAGGGGCAGGAAGAGCTGAGAACACTCCTCACGGGGTCTTTGGTCAGGAACAGTCCAGAAGACAGTAAGGATGAACGGCTGAAACATCTGCAAGCTGAGGTGGATACAATGAGAACCCAGATGCTGGGGTAGATGACTCACATTCAAGACTTAGCTCAAAGACAAGAAGAGCTCAGGGTTCTCATCAACCAACTGCTTCGGGATAACCAACTGGGGAAAACATCTAAGGTTGAAGAGCCAGTCATCATTAAACTCCCTTTGAGACAAGAAGACAAGGGAAAAGCTCCTCAACTTGCTTCAGGGTCACAAATTCAGCATCAACCTCACCAGCTTCAGCAAGACAATATGAAGCAAGAAGTCAGGGTTGGAGACCAAACCGGTAATCAGCCCCCAAGAAGTCAAAGGTTTGGTTTGATGAATAGACCTCTCCAAGCTGCTACTACTTCACAGGTCCAACAACGACCTCGCCAGGAACAACGGGCTGATCAGAGCAAGCCAGACAAGCCTAAGAGGCAATTCACCCAGCTCAACATGTCGCTGTTTCAAGCCTTACAACGCCTGTTGAGATTGAATCTGATCACACTAAGGGACCCTCCTAAGAATCCCAACAAGACACCTTCAAGGTACAACCCCAACGCCCACTGCGCTTATCATTCTGACAGCCCGGGGCATGCCACAAACGACTGCTTGTCTCTGAAGAACAAGATCCAGGACTTGATTTATGGAGGAGCAGTGGAATTCACCCCAGATGGTCAGGTCGAGTTCTTCTACTATCCCTAGACGAGAAGATCTTTTATTCATTGGAATGTTAAAGTTGTATTTTTCTTTGATTTTTCAAACAATTATTGTCATAGAAAACTTTATTACTTTATCAATGCATCGCATATGTCTGTTTTGAATCAATATATTCGCATTCGCTATTTTCAAACTGCTTTCATTTTTTGTGATGTTCAAACTCTCGATTGAAAATTCTAAGCCTCTTGAGGGAGGATGACGAAAACGATACCATAATTTACAGTATGCTTTTGAACAGACCCCGCTGATGAGGTACAAGCATTGTTTCAATTCCTAAACACTGGAGTTATAAGGAAGATAATCCCTCGTCAACCCCCTTTGAGCCAAAGAAGTAGGAGTTTTTCTTTTCGAAAATTAAAACCCTTAATCATAACCTGGGGCAGGGTAGTTCTCTCAGTTGATCCGAGTGCACAGCGAATAGCATCAAAGAAGTCCTTCCAAAACAAGAGACGGTGATGGTTCTGAATAATCGTAAGGACATGCAATCATTATCTCTTAAAATAAAAGCCCAATAAGTCAAAACCTATGAAGCAGACTTACAAAACTGGGGCATCCCGCTGAATGTAATCACAAAAAGAAACAGTTCAGGCAAAAGACAGGGATAATAAAATCAAAAGAAAGAGGCCCTACAAACCCTCAACAAAAAAGGGGAAATGACTGCCTATTCAAAATAAACTTTCAGTATCCGAACCATCACCGGAATATCAAAGCAAAGACTAAAACAAGGTCTAACGCACGATTAACTGAGTTTAGGATCGAAGAACATCACGAAGAGTGGGTGGGTACAAATAAAATTTGAGCCTTTATCCTTTGTTTCTTAAACCGTGAACCAGGCCACGCTACAACCTTTAAAAGTCCTAGCTGAAGCATGGGTTAGTTCGAAAGCATATTGTTACGAAAGGTATCCTGACTCCTTAAGGCTTGCGGTAAAATAACGAGTTGACATCACAGTTTACAAAAAAATTCACTTGTTTTTATGAAAAAAAATGCATTTTCAAAAACTTCAAGACAGACATAAGCTTTGCATTTTTAATATAATATTGCTTGCATATGACTATTTGTTTAAACAACATAGAAGTTCACACGACGAATGTCTAATGAACAAAAGCACCTCCAATCAAGGGGCATGGCATGATCATTGTCCATCATTTGGGGCAGTTAGGTCAAGATTCAAAGAATCTCTCAAAAGGCCAACCAGCTTGGGGAAAATCTCCATCTAGATCACTTGGGGCATTGTACGATCAAACGAAGATCTTCTGGTGGTATGGTAACACTGCACTACTGACAGTGACAACTCCCTGCATCCTGAGAGCACGGACATAGTCGAAAAAATACTGCGCATAATCAAAGACCCGCTAGGTTGACACACCTAGGAAAAAATAAGGGCTTCCCGGCGAACCAAAAGGGTTCGGGAAAAAATAAGGGATGAAATAGAAAAATCTGTACACCCGGCAAGTCGAAAACCTGAAAAGGCGGCTTGGGCAAAAATGGGTATCCCGATGGACTGAAAACCCGAAAGGGTGGTCCAGGCAAAAGTTAGGGATCAAAAGCGTACGACTATGTCCCGGCATCTCGTCACTTGCCTACCAGAAGAGGATTTGTCAAATCGGCAGTCATCAAAGACCTCCACAGGTACCTTCTCCCACAGAAGCTGGGGCAATAAGAATGGTCCGAACTGTACAGTTGCTTTGCTCCTCCAGGTACCAAGGTGTATTCAGCTGAAGAATGTAACCAAGATACCTTCACTCTCCGCAGAGTAAGACACGGTTCAACAATACTCGCCCCTAGCAGAGTTGGTCTCCCGTCATCCCTAACAAGGCACAGTATCTCCAGCAAGTCAACAATACTCTCCCCTCAAGCAGAGTTAGTCTACTGTCAGCCTTAAGGAAGTTGGGTATCCCCAGAAAATCTCAACATTCCCCAGCGGAGTATACAGATGTTCCTAAGTAAGCATCCCCGACAGTCTTAGTATAAGATTGTTCCCCGACGGAATACCAGACACCCCAGTGGAGCCATCCCCCAATACAGTCCAAAAAAGTTTCTCCAGGAGAGTTGAATCAATCTCCCCAGTAAATTCTGGAAGCTTATTCCCTGCAGAGTACGAACGCTCTCCCCGGCTTTATTCAAAAGATTATTCCCTACCAGAGCTTATAACTGGGTTATCCTCAGCTAATTACCACGGAAAGATCGTCCTCGGCGAAGTTCTTCCTATCCCCCAGCGGAGTTCATCAAATTCCTCAGCATAACTTATCAACGGAATCCCCAGCGGAGTTATCATCAAAATCTCAGCGAAGTATCTCTTCCCACAGAGTAATTTCCCGCAGAGTAATCTTCATCAAGTTTATTCCTCAACGGAGTCATCTTCTCCTACCGGTTTATTCTTGCAACCATCATCCCCCAGCGGAAATGAAGAACTCTACTCTTCAAACATCAGCCTAGGATTCAACAAACTTCCCGGCATCCGTCAAGGATTTATTTTCCTAGACAAAAATACATTCATAAACATCACATCTTCATACATTATAGCATGCATACGCATCATACAAATCTCATTTATTTTTGAGAACATCTTGAAATCATGCAGTTCATGCGTCATGGCATTGCATACAACTGATGTTTTTCCTTTTCAGGAAAAAGGTCAATCCAAAGATGATTACTAACAACTGTCGCAGTTCCAGATTCGATACCTGTCTAGCCAGGGCATATCTGTGAGCGATTGATTATGGATTCGATACCTGTATCTAGCCAGGGCATATCCACATTAAAGAGATTTCAGAGATAGCTTGGAAATGCTCCCGATGCGGATGATATTCTATTTCTTATTCAGATTTCCTTTCAGAGATGGCCTAGAGATGCTCCAGACACGGATGCTATTCTATTTCTTATTCAGATGTCCTTCTAGATATGGTTCAGATGCGACCCAGATATGGCTACATTCTGATACTTATTCCAGATTCCTTTCTAGAGATGGTTCAGATGCGACCCAGATATGGCTACATTCTGATACTTATTCCAGATTCCCTTCTAGAGATGGTTCAGATGCGACCCAGATATGGCTACATTCTGATACTTATTCCAGATTCCCTTTCAGAGATAGCTTAGAGATGCTCCCGACGCGGATGATATTCTATTGCTTATTTAGATTCCCTCTCAGATAGCTTAGAGATGCTCCGGACCCGGATGTTATTCTATCGCTTATTCAGAGTTTCTTCCCAGAAATGGCTTGGAAATGCTCCAGACGTGGATGTTATTCTTTTGCTTATTCAAAGTTTCTTTTCAGAGATAGCTTGGAAATGCTCCAGACATGGATGCTATTTTTTATCTTATTCAAAGTTTCCTTTCAGAGATGGCTTAGAGATACTCCAGATCCAGATGTTATTCTATTGCTTATTCAGAGATAGTTCAGATGCGACCCAGGCATGGCGACTTTCTGATACTTATTCCAGAGTTCCTTTCAGATATAGCTTAGAGATTCTCCTGACCCGGATGTTATTCTACTGCTTATTCAGATTCCAACTTCTAAAGACCACTTAGAGACGCTCCAGACCCGGATGCTATTCTATTGTTTAGTCCAGGTTCATTCAAAAGACATTCCAGATACGATCCAGATTCAGATAACATTCTGTCACTCATTCAGATGCAGTATGGATATACCCCAGACACGGAGGTCATTCTACTACTCGTTCAGACGTAAGTAATTAGACACAGACTAGATATGCTCCAGACACGGAAGCTATTCTATTTCTTGCCCATCTCCACAACTATCCATCATATTTCCAAATGGCATCTATAAGCCCATTCCCGACAAAGTTTTGTCACATCTCCAGATGGCATCTATAAGCCCATCCTCCTATCCATAATCTCTCCAAATGGCATCTGTAAGCCCATTCCTGACATCACACTACTGATACTCCACTATGTGAGTGCAAATTTCTGGGCACTTTAGTGTTCAATCATCTTCCACCTTCGGATCACGAAAGGCACGCAAGCCAATCTACATCCTCAGGTCTAAGAAGATTGAACAGGGGCAACTGTTGTACCCCAAAATTTGCCCTCCTATATTCTTCAGGATTTGTCAAGATCAATCTTCAAATGCTTCAAGATTCCTCAAGGGTTGGACAGTCCCAACATCTCCTCGGCCAGTCAAAATTAGGGTTTTGGTTCTTGCAAAGAATTTGAGGTTTTCAATGGTCCAATTAAGTCTCATGTGCTCATATACATTGTCAAGCATCTACATGACAAGTCTCAAGTCTCACAGCATCAAATTGCACAGTCAAAAGCCCTAGTTGCTCCACAATCAACTACAGGGGTAAAATGGTCATTTTACAGTCAAAAGTCAAAATTTTTGGTCAACATCTTATTTTGAAGCCACAATCATCATTTGATCAAGTCTTGATCATGATTCCACAAGAATGGCTCAAAAATCATCAAGATGCCAAAAGTTTCTATTTTGGGACAGCTGAAAAGTCAACTGTAACTTGACAAAGGCATAACTTTTTCATGGTTCATCATAAAAATCCCATCCAATGCTCATTTTGAAGAGGATGACATTTCCTACAACTCATATTCACATTCCAAGTCCAAGAAATTCTCTCACAAAAAGTTATCAATTTCTACATTATAGGTCATTTTCAAAAGTCAACAAAAAGGCACTTTAAGTCAAAGACCATAACTTGAGATTGGTAAATCAAAATGACATGGGACTAAAGGCATTGGTTAGAGGACTTAAAGACCTTTCCAAAATGTCCAAGAACCTGTTCATAGGATCCAAATTGAGCAAGATATGCATTTGAGAAGTTGGGAAATTTTTGGGAATTTGCAAAAGTCAACTTTGCCTAAAACACCTCATTTTTGCTAACGGGCCCCAAATTCTTTCTTGAATCTTTACCCAAGGCTTATGCACGACCCATTGAGATTAATTTTAATTATTTTCTTATTTTTATTAATTATTTGGATTTTTAATTGATTAATAATTCATTTAATTAATTTAATTGTAGGAAAATGCCAAGATATGTTTTTCAAATCTTTTGTGAAGCAAATAAGATCAGGGCAAGCTGGCAATTTCGTGCATCCATCAAAGAGGCAAAAATATCCAATTTTGGCAAGGTTTTTCAATCAAAAAGATTGAAAAATATTTGATTGGAAATCAAAGATGCAAAACATTATTTCATGGATCTTTGACCTAGTTTGTACCCTAATTCCATTCCAATACAAATACTGAAGCAAACCCTAAAGCCTTAGACGTGCAAGCTGCTGTCAAAAGCCATAAGCAAATTCCAAAAATTCCAAAGAAAACCAAAAACTGTTTTTCATATTGCAGATCAATTCAAAGCCTTAGAGTGATTCCAATACATTGCTAGAGGTGTAAGGAACCTTTTGCAATCAAAATCAAGTGTTAACACCCAAAGAATCCCAAGAACAGTCATACGGTTTGCCCACTCTTTTCCATAATCGAAACTCAAGTTTTATGAATCATTAACATGTTATGATTATTGCTTTGCATTGCTAACATCATTCTGAAGCTAATGGTACAGATTAATTGTATTATGGTGCCCTGAAACGAAAACTGCCATTAAAGAAATCTAGGGTTTTGAAGCTTTGATTTTAGGGCTTTGCTGCACAAGTAAAATCAGAACCAATGATACCCATGGTTGAAACCGTCTGGACATGACGAACCCAATGGACATATCGCGCCCTATTTATATAATGCACAGTTCTATTCGCTATTTTCTCTCATTGCAGGTTGTGGGGGTTTAAAACCCCCGCTAATAGTTTTGTTTTACAGGCAAAAGGAGGTAGAAGACAATATGTGTGGAGACGTGATTGGCTGGATTCAAAATAACGCGCGTTTTTTTTCTTTTCCAGCCTATGCATTTTGTTTTTCTATTTTATTTTTATTGATCACTATAATAACAAAGATAACGCAATGGCCTAGTGGGAGATGAGGTGTCTGGCAATCGTTGGGACCTGGGTTTGATTCCCAGGTCCACCCAAAAAGAATTCCACCATATGCCTCATGTCCCAGCCTGCCATGTGGCTTCAAGCAGTGATCCAAAGGCCAGGGATGGATGAACACCATGCTCCCTAGTCAACGTGCCCTAGCCAATTTCCAAAAGTCAACAGGGTCTGATTCTTAATGGGCCAAATTGCTTCACTAACCTCCCATGGGCCCAGAATACCCCCTGGTTAATTACTTCTTTTCTTCTTATTTTATTTTGTTTTTCTTTTAATTATTTCATTACTAATTATTATTATTATTTATTTAACTAACAAATTAATTAATTTTCATAATAAAATCAGAAACCTAAATATTATTTATATTATTATTTATTATTTTTATTTTGTAAATAAATTGTAATTAATTGAATTAGTTTAATTAGGTCAATTTTAATCTTTTTTTTATAAATAAAAATCATGTAGAATTAGAGTTGACAATTTTCAATCATATTTTCTTCTTATTATTATTTATTAATTACTATTATTTTTGTAAATAAAATGTAAATTAATTAATTTAGTTAATTAGGTTAACTTTGACATTTTTTATAATAAGTAAAATAATTTAGAATTAGGTTTCACTAACTTTTAATTTTAATTCCTTTTCTTTTTATTTTCATAAAACATAAAAAACATTTTTTTCTTAAATAATTAATTAGTAAATTAGGTTAATTTGAATTAATTGCAAAAAGGACAAAACTCATATTTTCTCAAAAGGGTCAAAACCCTAAGGACGTCCCGATTCTATTTCTTTTCGCGCATTATTCTTATTTTGATTATTTATGTATCTGCTCAGAGGATGTAATAGTTAATTAGGTTTACCTCTTTCTTTACTTTCCGCATTTATTTTCCAAAACGGGTTTTTGTTTTTGGCGATGTATAGACCCGCGCCTTGTAATAGCGTAGATTCATATTTCCGCACTTTATTTTCCGCACTCTTAACTGTTAATTATGCCTGCAAGACTGTATGCCAAATAAAATTAATCTGTAGCTCACAAATGCATGATCAAAGATAAATATTAACTGAAAAACAACACACGTGCACATGCCACTCCTAGGGTACGCCTCACTGGTTGCCTCGAACGTGGTCGTCAAGTATAGGGTGTTTTAGAGGTCGCCCTCCTGTCTAAGATCCAGTTGCCTCGAAACGGTTGCCTCGGATAAAAAGGATCTAGGACATTAGGGTTACTTCTAAGGTGTCCTACTATTGCTTCGGTGACCACATTGTCCCTTAATCGAATTGACCCGAATAACTCCAACAACGGTGCTACCTACCTCTCAATGGTGGGATAGCACTACCTAAAGGACTCTTACACAGCCTAATTCCTTAGAGTAGGTAGATTCTCGTGGGTACTTGCTCTTTTTCAAACAAACAAAAACAACTTTTCACACCGACACTTTCTAAAAGTTTTCAAACAAATTTTTCATACACTCTTGAGGACAGATACAAGAGTTACTTAGAAATTTTTCAAACGAAACTTTTTTTCAAAACCCACACACACTTGAAAAGCAAACAAATTTTTGAAAACATAAGAGCAAGTACCTAAGAGCCCGTGGATAACCACGGTTAGAAAGGGTGTTAACACCTTCCCTTTCTATAATCTACATCTCGAACCGAGAAACATCTCGAAAAGGAATTTTGCTGTGCTTTTGTCCTTTCCTTGTTGGAGAAAATAAAAGACGGTGGCGACTCTTGCTTACCGCGACATACGCGAACCAACTTTAAACAATCAGTTCTATTTCCACCGATCACACCTTCCCTTTTCATAACCCCCCCCCCCCCCCCCCCCCGAACTCAAGATATAATCTTTAAAGGTCTTTCCTGTTCTTTTCACCCTTTCCTTATTGGATAAAAGAAAAGTCGGTGGTAACTCTTGCTATCCGCAACAATTGCGATCAAACGCAAAAACACCCAAGTCAGTTTTCCCACCGTATTACAGAACAGGCGACTCTGCCGTGGAAACTTAAAAGTGGGGTTACCTTATGGCTAGATCACCTTTACTTGCTTTCCTTGTTTGACTTGCTTGCTTTACATTTTAGTTCCTTGTTTGGGTTTGTTTTGATCATCTACCTGAATCTAGGGAACCTTTTAGGTAAGTAGCAATAGATTGTGGAAACTGTACGACATATACCGATATGGTTGAAGCAATAGCCACGTTAGTGTGACACATTTGTTGGTACCGTTATCCCTTGTGTTGAATTTAGGAGAATACGGGGCCGCTGAGCGGTGTCATGAAGAACTAAGTGACCTTAGAACCTTACTTGAACAACTTGTCCATTAGGAAGTAGTGAGATATCCGTTTTCGATGGAAAACTGAAAATTAGTTGATACTCGATACTACACTCATTGAGATCATACTTTTGGGATATCTCGGCCGCAAGAAAAGATTAATTATGCTGAGATAATGCCTAAAAGAAAGTCAGTGATATTGAGATCCCCTAGAACCCAGTGACTTCCTAGGAAAGATTGAGCCAACTAAACTTTAAGAGGGTACTTATCTACAAATCCCATTGCAAGCCTAAACCTAAGGACTTGTCTACTTTATGTGTATGTTTTGTTTGCTTTGTTCACATGTACATAACATCATAAGCATCATGACATCATAAGCATTCTCACTAACCATTTTAAGGATCTCAAAGGCCTATGATGCATGGTCATGTTGAACCAGACGCCTATCAAGGGGAAAAGGGTTCATTCTCTAATCAAACGCCGTCAAAGACCAAAGCACGTTAACTTAAGTCAAGGGATATGACCCAATTGACACGGTGAGCTTGATTCTCATGGAAGGACATCCACCGATACGAAGTTCTCCAATCAAAGTTGTTATCAAAATTAAACTTCTAACATCTTCTTGTGTTCACCCTGCGAGATCCTTGAAAACATGATTCCACATACCATGCATCATATCATGACAGATTTTTCCCTTACAGGTTTTTTCATCTGCCTACTATTTATTTCAGTAGAGATGGCTCTTGAACAGACAATAAAAGGTCTTCAAGCCCAAAACGCTCAGTTTCAACAAATGTTCCTGGCTCTGGCTAAAGGGAAGGAAGAACTGAAAGCTCCCAAGAGAAGAAGAAGAAGGCAAAGAAATTGACTGGTGTCTTGAATTTGGAAAGAAAACTTAGAGGACCAGCCAAGAGAGCTCTAGAGCTCTCAACTCCATCAAATAAGGGGGATAATCATGAAGAAGATAATAACCCGGGGACTGGTGAAAATGAAGCTGACTACTCTGAGGAACAATATCCTCCCGCTGATGATAAATACAAACAGTTGGAGGATCGTCTCAATGCTATGGAGATTCAACAAATACTTGGCTTGGACTTTGTAATGTTAGGGTTGGTTTCTGGAGTGGTCATCCCACCAAAGTTCAAAATCCCAACTTTTGCCACATATGATGGGGTCTCTTGTCCTAAGATGCATCTGAGATCTTATGTTCGCAAGATTTAGCCACACACCACTTATCAGAAACTCTGGGTCCATTTCTTCCAAGAGAGTCTAGCTGGGACTCACTTGAATGGTTCTATCAATTGGAAGGTTCTCACATCCACACCTGGGAGGATCTGGATGATGCTTTCTACAAGCACTACCAATACAACACTGATCTGGAACCAACTCACGTGCAGATGAAGAATATGACCATGGGTTCCAACGAGGGCTTCAAAGAGTATGCCCAAAAGTGGAGAGACTTGGCTGGCAGGGTGTATCCACCCTTAATTGACAGGGATCTAATTGACATCTTTATGGAAACTTTGACGAGACCTTTCTTCAATCACCTGATCAGAAGCTCCTCGACCGGGTTCACCGAGCTAATACTGACAGGAGAAAGAGTAGAGGATGGCATTAAGATTGGTAAAATCCAAAGGGGTGCATCTTCAAGTGCAGGGAAACAACCTTTCGATGGGAAGAAAGAGTCTAATGCTGCGTACGGTCAAAAAGGTCTTAACTAGAGTAACTAAGACCAACACGTGGGGAAAATCCTGATATCTAATCCTGCATCGGTGCAACAATGGCAACATGGGAATCAACGTAAGGAGGTCGCGCCTAAAATACAATTCCCTAAGATCAATATGCCATTGGCTCAAGCGTTATAACACATGTTGAAAGCAGAGCTGATTACGTTAAAGGCTCCTCTCCGGAACCCCAACACTTCTTCTCCTACTTATCATCACAATGAAAGGTGTGCATACCATTCCGATAGTCCTGGACATGACACAAATAACTGTTGGGATCTGAAGAATAAGATTCAAGACATGATTGACGCCAAGGAGATTGAATTTGATCCACCTGCTACTCCCAACGTGATCACTGCTCCTATGCCAAATCATTGAGAGCTCCCTTTTCATTTTGAATTTTCAATTGTAATCTCTTTTTTTGTTTAAACACTTATCTATTAATGTCAAACTTTGTTTCATTAATGCATTACATATGTTTGTCTTGAATTAATCCATTCGTTTTCATTTAAACTATGCTTTTTACTCCCTTTTTGATATTCAACTCTTGTTGCAAGCCTTTAGAGGGAGGATGACGAAAACAATGCCATACTCTCATACAATACGCTTTTGACAGACCTTGCTGACGATGTACATGCGTTTGTTTCAATTCCTAAACATTGGAGTTATAAGGAAGATAAACCCTGGTCAACCATTCAAGCCTAAGAAGTATGAGTTTTCTTTTTCACACAAATTAAAACCTTTAATCGAAACCTGGGGTAGGGTAGTCTCTTAGTTAATTCAAATGCGTGTTCAATTGGAAGCTTTCACTTCGTACACAACGAGTGATATAAAAAACATCCTTCTAAAACAAAAGATGGTGATGGTTCTCTACTGTGATACGGTGGCAGAACCGACTGTTTGACGCTGGTTTGCGTTTTTTATTCGTAAAATGTCGTGGTAAGCAAGAGTCGCCACCGACTTTTATTTCATCCAACCGGAAAGGAAAAAAGTACAGAAAAAAAAAATCCTTTTTCTAGATGTTCTGAGTACGGGGGGTAGATTATAGAAAGGGAAGGTGTTAGCACCCTTTCTATCCATGGTTTTCCATGGGCTCTTAGATACTTGCTCATATTTTTAAAATTGCTTGTGTATGTGCTTTGTTTTTGAAAATGTTTTACTTCGTGATAACCCTTGTATCAGTCCTCAAGGGTGTGACGAAGTTGTTTTGAAAATTGTTTTGAAATGTGTAAGTGTGAAAAGTTTTGACTTGAGCAAGTACCTACTAGCATCTACTTACTCGAAAAAGGTCGTTTCTATTCTTGTTTACTTTGGAGAGCGTTATCCTACTATTGAGAAATAGGTAGCACCGTCGTTGGAGTTTTAAGGGTCAATTCGAAAGGGACATACGATCACTAAAGCAATGTTAGGACACCTTAGTAATAACCCTAGATTCTTAAGGTCATATTCGAGGCAACATTTCCGAGGTAACGTTTGAACGGGACATTTGATCTTTTTAGACAGGAGGGCAACCACTAAGACACCCTATACTTAATGATCATTTACCGAAGGCAACCGAAGTGATATTATACCCTAAGAGTGATATGTGCGAGTGATTTGTTTTCAGTTATTTATCTTTGCACATTAGGGTTTTCTAACTGTATTAATTTGTCATGCATTCTTGTCATACAATCCTATTAGCATACATCTAAACAGTCAAATATTTGCGGGAATTAAAATGCGAGAAAGTAAATCTACGCTATTACAAGGCTTCAGGGAGGGGGATTAATTACATAGCCAAAACCCCGGGAAAAAGCGATAAGTAAAAGCCCTAAATTAAATATTACAAGCCATGAACAATTACAAAAATATTGGCAAAAATAATTAACACGCGATGAATCAAATACGAAACGACTAGGGTTTTGACCCTTGACTAAACCTATTGACGATTGACTAAAAAAGTTTTTTGTCATGTTTTAAGGAAATAATGAAATAGTTAAATAAAAAGAAGACCTAATCACTAATTAATTTTAGTTAAGAAAAATAAATTAATTCAATCTAAAAAGCTATTTTTTTGTATTTTTATTTATTTGAGAAAAAGAGAAAATAAAATTAAATCAAGAGTTTTAACCTAATTTCTATTTGATTTTATTTATGAAAATAAATTGCAACTTCCCCAAGTTAAACTAAATTAAATTAATTTTGATAATAATAGAAAAATTAATTCTAATTTTTATGAATTATTGATTTTATGATGTTATGGAAAATAGTTAATTTATGAATTAAAAATAAAATAAATATTAAAAGAATTAAATAAAATAAAAGAAATAAGAAAAGAATGATGGGCCTGCTAGCAATTATGGGGGTATGCTTGTTGAAATTCTGGGCCCAAATGATCCAAGCCCGTTTGACTTTGCCTGATTCAGTATGGCTGTTGACTTGAGGCGTATGGTGGGCCTCTTGCTACCTGAGTGTTGGATCCAGCTTGCTGATGGATCTGATGGTGGAATTTGGATGGCCTATGGTGGACGCTGGAGGCTGAAGATGTGAAAAACACAAGAAGGGGGGTTGAATTGTAAAACTTAAATCAAAAGCTTAGACAACACAGTATTTTTATCCTGGTTCGTTTGATCTCAAACTACTCCAGTCCACCCGTCAAGGTGATTTCGCCTCTCTCCAACGAGGTCTTAATCCACTATACTCAAAGGATTACAACAACTACTTTAACAACTGTTAAAGCCTTCTTGAGTATAACCACATACCGGTTTATCTCAAGGAAATCTCTTACAAAGAATTGAACAAGAACTTGTTTAGCGTTTTCTAATAAAACAATATATCACAACTGTGATAATTACACAAATTTAAGCTTGGAGTAAAACTGAATTTGCTAAAGCGTTTGAGTAAGCGTGGTTTTTGAAGGCTTGGCAAAATTATGAGTGCATGCGTGTGACTTTTCTCACACAGACTTGTTTAAATAGCCAAGGCAAAGATACGTTGTCCATAAAGCACTTTTACTGATAATAACGCACTTTCCTTTTGAAGAAGATCTTGTCTGAATAAAGTTGTTAGCAATTAATTCTGTCTTGAATGCTTAGTAACACTTCAGAGTCTTCTTTGCTTATGGTAGCGCTTCAGAGTGTTCTTTGCTTTAACTTATGATAACGCTTCAGAGTGCTGATGACTTGGTAGAGATCTTTGATCAGAGTCAGAGTGTATATGTTTATGCGCAGATTCTGGTCATCAAGCTTCAGCGTATAATCTGGTAGCTACAGTGTTACTGATCTTCTGATGCTTCTGATGCTGATGCTGATTCCATCAGAACTTCTGTATATACAAAACATAATTTTAAGAAGCATATTTGTCTTATATATATAAATCTTATAATTTATTTATTCTTTGTATTTTGTTATCATCAAAAGTCTAATTAAGGGTTGTAGAATCAAACTATATTCTAACAATCTCCCCCTTTTTGATGATGACAAAAACCAGATTTTTCAATTAAAAATAAAGAATAAAAAGTGTAGAATTAAGAAGAGAAAACTCCCCCTGAGTTGATTACTTCCCTTTAGTTCCATGAGTCTTTGAGCATCAGAACTTTACTATATCTTTCATCAGAGTTTTGTACCTGTTCAAGCTTTTCAGAAGAGAGAAATTTAACTAGATCAGAATGTTTGAGACTTATGTCTCAGTAATCCGTTATTGAAAAATATCATTCTTTCTCCCCCTTTTTGTCAGTTATCAAAAAGAACAAATAATCAGAGCCAAAATGCATTTATATTAAAAGCCAGAACCAATGATAAGTTCAAAACAATGTAGAAATATTACAGATAAACAAGTTATAAAAACAAGGAAATTCTAAGAGGGAGGAGGTAGACGCGTGAACAGGGCTTCCAACATGCTCTTGATCTGGATGTTGGTTTCCTGTTGCTGGGTTAACATGCTCTTGATTTCATCAATTTTGTCGTCCTGTTTATCCATTATTTCATTCATCAGCATATCAGATCTTTTTAGGTCTTCTAGAGTCTGCTTGTCAAGGGAGGAAGCTTGAGGATCTTCAGAAACTGGATGCTTCCCATAGCCTTCTGCAATATCTTCTTTTTGACCCAGTGCTTCAGCAGGAACCATCTGCTCTTGAGTATCTTCTGACTCTGGTTGAACTTTGGATGATGGACGATGTTCAGACCAGGGAGCAATGTCCAGAGGGAGAACTTCTCCCTTAAGCAGCTTGCTCAGAACTGGACCTTCAATTTCTTTCAGCATATTGCTGAAGTTCTGTTGAGCTTGTCCATAGCTCTGCTCTTGCAACTTATAAGTTTCAGAGCATACCCATCTTCTGAACTTTGTCCAAAGGTAGTCTGATGCAGCAGGATCAACCAGCTCAAGACTAGCTTGTTTCAGAGAAGTGATCCACTTCTGTACTTCTGTTTCAAATGTCAATAAGCTGGTACCAACATTTGGATGTTTTGGTTTTGGGATAGCTATTTTGTGGGTTATGGCAGCAAGACGTTCAAAAACTGTTAAGTCAATGACAGTCTTGATGTTGTCTTCTAGATTGTTCTTTGGTGAGGGAGTGGGAGAGTCAGGAATTATGATTGGACTTGATGGGGAATTTGGTGGAGTTGATTCTGGTGAAGTGGGAAGTTGGGGAATATTCACAATGGTACCAAGGGGCATACGAATGGCCAGAGGTTCTGCGATTCCAAGAATGGGAATGGTATCAGAATCAACAGTTTGGTTTGGTTCTGGTTCGCAGGATTCAGAGGGTTGAGCCTCAAAAGTTTGAACTTCTGGGTGAGATAGTTCAGGTTGAGGAGAATGTGAATTAATTTCTGGTTGAGGATATGAAGGTGATGGTATTTCTGGTAGTGGAGAGAGGGGAATTTCTGGTTGTGGTGAGAGGGGAATTTCTGGTTGTGCTTCTGTGGTGGTTTCAGGGTTTGGATTTTCTGGCATGGGAGCAGAAGTGTGTTGGTCTATATCAGATAGAACTTTTGCAAGTTCTTGTTGGGTTGCTTCAGTATTTGGATTTTGAGGTTGGGAGCGAGATCTTCTAAGAGTTAAGGATTCAGAGGGGTCAAAATCAATGTCAAAGTCATCAAAAGTTTGTGGTGTGGGGTTTTCAGATTGAGTGGGAATTGGTATAGATGTTGATACAACAATTGAATCTAAAACAGTTACAGAGGAAGGATTACCTCTCTTTTTAGGAGTCTGCTGGGATGATCCTTCTGCTACAGCTTTTCTTTTCTTGGTTTTCTTCAGCATAACTTCTGGAGCCTTCTGCTGCAGATCCTGGATATTCAAATTTGGTGTTGTGCCATCCGCCTTGCAAGCATCCAGATATCTGAATATTATATCTGGTTTAGAATCAATTTCTGAGAACAGAGGAAAGTTATCCAGAGGGACTCTTCTGCTGGAGATTACTGCAAAAGGAGTGACGCTGGGTTCCTTCTTGATGTTCTCAATCAACTTCATTTTCTTCAGATTCTTTGCATTCAGCTGTTTGCCAACAATAGCTTCCAAAGAGCTGATTTCCTGAGCCTCTATAAGATGATCAATCAGCTTATTCTCTATTAGAATATCTGATATAAGTCTTCCTAGGGGTATCCAGTCCCTTTTTATGCGCTCATCTTCTCTGGTTTCTTTAACACTGGTCCTGAGATGGTTAAACAGCAGATGAGCCAGATTCACCTTGATCTTCTGAGAGATAAAATAGATCAGAAACTACTGATCAATATTGATGTAATCAGGAGAGCTGGTAGGCTTCATGTGGTTTATGCATCCCAGAATGATCTTGGCCCATATTCTGTGATGATCTTTTAAATCCCTTATCTTGCTGGAGGGAAGCCCCAAAGTGAAGATTTCTCTAGCAATTAGGGCAACATCGGCGCATCTTTCAGCCATGTCAATGCAGCGTACACCACCACAACTGTAGCCTATTAATCTTGCAATGAGGTCCTCAGTAATAACTATCTTCTTCCCCATAATGTATGAAGTAACTTGATGGTTGGAAGAAGAAGCATGAATCCAAAATTCCTTTACCAGAATTGGGAATGTTGGACCCACTAGTCTGTCAAAGTATCTTTCCCAGCCTTGAGCCTTAACTTCTTCAGAGAGATTAAACCCGTTCTCTTGAAGACTGTTGAAATCCACGATCAATTCTGACAGAACTTCTAGATTTTTGATTGGTGTGAGAAGCGTTCTGTAGGGTTCTTCTTATTGTTCAGAGGAACCTGTTTTTTGAGAACTGGAAGTGGGGATGCTTGAGGAAGCCATGTTCACAAGAAGGTTTTGAGAAAAAGTGAAAGGGTTTTGAGAAAGTATGCAAACTGAAATCAGTAAGTTTGAGAGAAACTGAAAGTGAAGGTAAAAGTGTGTAAATGGTGAGAGATGTGTTTAAATAGATTTCTAAACAATTTTGAAAACATAAACGGCAAGAGAGAGAAATTAAATGTAATGATTATGAGCATTTAATGATAGCTGATTTTGGGGGATTTCAGAAAGATATTGGAACGGTTACCCATGACATGTGTCTCAATGCATCCAATCAGCACTTTTGACCTTTCAGAAACGTGAACGCGTGTTCAGCCTCAGAAAGTAACTGATAACTGGATGACACTTGTTTGCTTGAGTGAACAACACATTTCTATCCTTGAAATGAAGCGCTCAGATCTTCATGGATAGATTCTGATACAATCTGTACTTCTAAAGATCTGAAGAAAGATTGATCAGTAGTTCACGGAAAAATAAACAAAGTTCTGAAGGTTAAGATATGAATTAAAATAGTTTTATTCTGGGCAGAGCTTCATGCTGAGATGTTTCAGAATGAAGTTGAACCTATCTTCAGAAAAAGGTTTTGTAAAAATATCAGCCCATTGATGGTCTGTGTTAATACATTTTAAATTTAGAATCCCTTTCTGAATATAGTCCCTAATAAAATGATGTTTTATTTCTATATGCTTAGCCCTAGAATGCAAAATAGGATTTTTACTGAGACAAATAGCAGAAGTATTGTCACAGAGGATAGGGATGTTACTCTCAAATATCTGGAAGTCCTCAAGTTGACTTTTCATCCAGAGCATTTGTGTGCTGCAACCAGCTGCTGCTATGTATTCAGCTTCTGCTGTTGATAGAGCAATTGTAGATTGACTTTTGCTGGACCATGAGATCAGATTTTCTCCCAGAAACTGGAAGCTTCCAGAAGTGCTTTTACGTTCTACTCTGTGTCCAGCGAAATCAGCATCACAATATCCTATTAAGCTGTAATTACTTGATTTTCTATAAAACAAACCCAGATTAGTAGTACCTTTCAGATACTTGAAAATTTGCTTAACTGCTGTTAAGTGAGATTCTCTAGGATCTGATTGGAATCTAGCACAAATGCAAACACTGAATAGAATGTCAGGCCTTGAGGCTGTCAGATAGAGAAGAGAACCAATCATACTTCTGTAGACCTTCTGTTCTACCTTTTTACTTACCTCTTCTCTTTCCAGAATGCAAGTGGGATGCATTGGAATCTTTGATGGCTTACATTCTGAGAGATTAAATTTCTTCAGAAGTTCTCTGACATATTTGCTCTGATGAATGTAAGTTCCTTCTGGGGTTTGATTAATCTGAATGCCCAGAAAGAATTTTAGTTCCCCCATTAGGCTCATCTCAAATTCTGCCTGCATACATTTAGAAAACTTTCTTCCCAGAGAGGGTTTAGTAGATCCAAATATGATGTCATCAACATAAATCTGACATACTAGAATGTCATTCTTAACTGTCTTACAGAACAAGGTTGTGTCCACTTTCCCTCTGGTGAATTCCTTTTCTAACAAAAAGTTACTTAGTCTTTCATACCAAGCTCTGGGAGCTTGTTTCAGACCATATAGTGACTTCTTTAGTTTGAAAACATATTTTGGATTTTTGGAACTTTCAAAACCAGGGGGTTGGTGCACATATACCTCTTCTTCTATATAGCCATTTAAGAATGCACTCTTAACATCCATCTGATACAGAGTGATGCCTTTATTAACAACAAATGAGATTAAGAGTCTGATAGATTCTAACCTGGCGACTGGAGCAAAGGTTTCTATATAGTCTATCCCCTCTTACTGACTATAACCTTGTGCTACCAGTCATGCTTTGTTTCTGATGACTTCACCTTATTCGTTCAGTTTGTTTCTGAACACCCATTTTGTTCCAATGACATTGAATCCTTTTGGTTTAGGAACTAGATCCCATACGTCATTTCTTGTGAATTGATTTAGCTCCTCTTGCATTGCTAGAATCCAATCATTGTCCAGAAGTGCTTCATCAATTGTAGTTGGTTCAATTAGAGAAACCAGTCCCGTGAGGGATTCTTTAGAGTTTCTGAAGCTAGATCTTGTTCTGATTGGATCTTCCTTTCTTCCTAAGATTGTTTCTTCTGGGTGATCCATGTTGCTTCTGGATGGTCTTTTCTGGAGTTGATCAACAGAAGGTGCTGGATTGCTTGCAGTGCCTCTTTCTGATGTTGAGGGAGTGTCTCTGTTGAGAGCTTTTGATGATTTGTCTTCAGTACCTGTGAGTTCAACTTCCATACCTGCAAGGAATTCATTCTGCTTTGACTTTTGAGAGTCAAGCTTATCATCAAAACAAACACTGATTGACTCTTCCACAATTTGTGTTTCTGTATTGTATACTCTGTACCCTCTTGAGCATTCAGAATATCCTACTGTTCCAGAGCCAATGATCTTTCCTCTCTGATTGCCTCCAAAGCCTACGTGGCCTCCAGGCTTAAGTTCCAGGCTTTGGAACATATGCCTTCTTCCCGTCATGTGTCGTGAGCATCCAGAGTCCAGGTACCATGATTGGTTTACTTTGCTGCTAAAGATATCTGCCACATGTATTATTTTATCCTTAGGTACCCACATTTTCTTGGGTCCTGATTTGTTAGTTTTACCAAAACTCTGGTTGAATTTTGGTTTGACAGAGTAATCACTACTTGTATATTTTATGTCATGTGTGTGCCCATATATAAAGTGTGAATCAAGTGGAGTACGTTTTATAACTAAATCCATGGCATTTTTTGGTGTAGGTATCTTACCTTGATATCCTATCCCTTTTCTGCCATTTCTGCTAACTCTATAGATCATTGAAGCCATTTTGCTTCTGTCTATGTTTTAAACTAGAAACTTCTGAAAGCTGTGATCATACTCCTTGATGATCTCATCAGTATTGCTGGGAGTTTCAGGGATTGTTTCCTTCTGAGAGTTTTGCAATTGGTTTTCTAATTTTGAAATTTTATCTTTTAACTCAGAATTCTCCAATTTGAGACTCTCAGTCTTATCAGAGTCAGAAGCAAGATTCCTTTTCAGGTTTCTGAATTTGACTCTGATCTGCTGATATCTTTCCAGAATTTCATTGAGGCTTTCAGCTAGTTCAGCCTTAGTAAAGTTTATAGTAAAGTCAGGGAATACCTCTTCTGTATCTGATTCAGATTCTGACTCATAAGTTTCATTGTCTTCTGTTATCTTTGCCATGAGAGCTATGTTTGCTCTTTCATCCTCTGATTCTGAGTCAGCTTCAGATGTGTCATAATCATCCCATGTAGCCATGAGACTTTTCTTCTTTTCCTTGCCAAAATTCTTTTTGGGCTTTTCCTTCTGAAGCTTTGGGCAATCACTTTTGTAGTGCCCTTGCTCGTTACATTCATAGCAGATGATGTCTTTGTTGTTTGGCTTTCTGTTTCCTGAAGAGCCTTCAGATCTTCTGTGTCTAGAGGAGGATTCTGACCTTCTGTATCTGGAGAAGGATTCATTCTGATTTTCTGATCTTCTGGGATTCCTGAACTTCCTTTACCTCTGCTTCCACAATTGGTTCACCCTTCTGGAGAGGAGAGACAGTTCATCTTCTTCTGATGAGGACCCATCAGAGGTTTCTTCCATAGCCTGAAAAACTTTGGAGTCAGATTTTCTGTTAGATTTTAAAGCTAATGGCTTACCTTGCTTTTGAGGTTCATCTACTTCTAGCTCTATCTCGTGACTTATGAGGGAGCTGACAAGTTCCTCCAGAGAGATTTTGTTGAGATCCTTGGCTAGCTTAAGCGCTATGACCATTGGCCTCCATTGTTTTGGCAAGCTTCTGATGATCTTCTTAACGTGATCAGCAGTAGAATACCCTTTGTCAAGAACTTTTAGACCAACAACAAGTATTTGAAATCTTGAAAACATAGTTTCTATTGATTCACTCTCTTCCATCTTGAATGCCTCATACTTCTGAATGAGGGCAAGGGCTTTGGTTTCTTTGACTTGAATGTTGCCTTCATGCGTCATTCTCAGAGAGTCAAACATATTCTTTGCAGTGTCTCTATTTGATATCTTCTCATATTCTGAATAATAGATGGCACTGAGAAGAATTGTTCTGGCCTTGTGATGATTTCTGAACTCACGCTTTTGCTGATCAGACATTGTTTTCCTGTCAATCTTCTGACCACTTCCATCCACTGGGTGCGTGTATCCATTAGTCACCATGTCCTACAGATCAGCATCATGGGCCAGAAAGAAACTCTAAATTCTGTCTTTCCAGTAGTCAAAGTTCTCTCCATCAAAGACTGGAGGTTTGCCACTGAATTTGTCTCTTTCTTCATTTTTGTCATTACTGATGTTTTGATTTGGTCCTGCCATTGTGTTTTTCTGACGCTGGATCTTGTACTGACACGGTTAAGTGTTATAAGCTTAGAACCAGGCGCTCTGATGCCAATTGAAGATGTGAAAAACACAAGAAGGGGGGTTGAATTGTAAAACTTAAATCAAAAGCTTAGACAACACAGTATTTTTATCCTGGTTCATTTGATCTCAAACTACTCCAGTCCACCCATCAAGGTGATTTCGCCTCTCTCCAACGAGGTCTTAATCTACTATATTCAAAGGATTACAACAGCTACTTTAACAACTGTTAAAGCCTTCTTGAGTATAACCACATACCGGTTTATCTCAAGGAAATCTCTTACAAAGAATTGAACAAGAATGTGTTTAGCGTTTTCTAATAAAACAATATATCACAACTGTGATAATTACACAAATTTAAGCTTGGAGTAAAACTGAATTTGCTAAAGCGTTTGAGTAAGCGTGGTTTTTGAAGGCTTGGCAAATTATGAGTGCATGCGTGTGACTTTTCTCACACAGACTTGTTTAAATAGCCAAGGCAAAGATACGTTGTCCATAAAGCACTTTTACTGATAATAACGCACTTTCCTTTTGAAGAAGATCTTGTATGAATAAAGCCATTAGCAATTAATTCTGTCTTGAATGCTTAGTAACGCTTCAGAGTCTTCTTTGCTTATGGTAGCGCTTCAGAGTGTTCTTTGCTTTAACTTATGATAACGCTTCAGAGTGTTGATGACTTGGTAGAGATCTTTAATCAGAGTCAGAGTGTATATGTTTATGCGCAGATTCTAGTCATCAAGCTTCAGCGTATAATCTGGTAGCTACAACGTTACTGATCTTCTGATGCTTCTGATGCTGATGCTGATTCCATCAGAACTTCTGTATATACAAAACATAATTTTAAGAAGCATATTTGTCTTATATATATAAATCTTACAATTTATTTATTCTTTGTATTTTGTTATCATCAAAACTCTAATTAAGGGTTGTAGAATCAAACTATGTTCTAACAGAGGCTGCAGTGTACCTGATCTCATAAGGCAAAATAATATGAACAAAGTTTGGGACCTAGGGATCGAACCTAGGTCCTCATGCTTACTTCCAATACCACGCTACCATCTGTTCTACGCGTTTCTGTTGTACATATAATAATAATTCACAATATATAAAACACGATGGTTAATTGAAAAAACGCGTGGAATTTCAAAACAGCCAATGGTGCCCAGCCACGTTGCCTTCTTCTTCCTTGTCCGTCGTATTAGACTGCAAACTTTTACATACGGGCATGGCTCCATGGCTAAAAACCTGTAATCTTCAACAATCAAGAAAACGCATGATAAATAAATTCTAATTACATGGTTCCATTTGTCTTGAACCCACAAACATCATGGTATTACTTTCTTGGACCAATTTCACTGATACAGAGAAGCCCTAAAACACAAGAGCAAACCCTAACAATGGTAAACACATATATAAGCCAAAAAAATTCAATTAAACGATCCAGACATGTTAGAAATACATCAATGATCACAAATATGTCATTAAATTATGCTAATGATGCAAGAATTGATGTAATCAATTTTGAAAAAGCAAGCAAACCGTGTGAAGCCTATGGATCGATTCTAGGCGCGAGGAGGCTTGCAATTGATTCAGTTAGCTTCAGAGACGCTCCAGGACGCGATTGGGAGTGATGGAGTGCTTTGAATTGGTCTCTATGCTGAAATCCGATTCACCAATTTTTTCCAAAAGTTTGAGTTCTTCTTTGTGCTTTCCACGACTGCTTAACCTTTTCTTGCTTTGGATACGTTCAATATATATTATAGAATGCATTAGGGTTGTAAAACTGATCACATCTTTGGAAGTTTTCAAGATTTGATTTTATTTTCATGGCATATGATATCCTTCCAAATTTGGCCTAATCATGCTCCTTTTGTTCCAATTACCATTGATTTGAATTGATCTTGCAAGCTCAGCATATCTTGGTTGCTAACCTGTCAAAAAAACCAATCAAATCAAATCTTTGATAATTTTCATCATTTATTTGATTTAATTCACTTTTTAATTAATGAAAAATCAAAATAAATTTAAAAATGGAGCAAATAATTGGTGGATAAGCATTTGGTCGTGGACCACATTATAATTGAGCACATTTGAGCACATTTGACTTTTGGCAATTTTACAAAAATGGTCAACTTGGCCAATGCATAACTCTCTCAATTTTAACCCTAGAGAGGTGTTCTTGGACTTTTATAAAGCTTGAGGTGTCCCCTAATCAACCCTTTTGGTCTCATCTCAATTTAGTCTTCCATGTTCATGTATGAAGCTTTGACCCAAAAGGTGTTTTTGTTGACTTTTCAAAATGACCTATAATGTCAAAATTCATATCTTTTTGTGAGTGCACATTTTGAACTTGGAAGCTGAAGATGAATTGTAGGGAATTGCATACTCTTCAAAATTAGCTTTGAATGGGTCATTTCTGATAAAGCATGAGAAAGTTATGCTTGGTCAAAGTTGAGTTGACTTTTCCTTTAAAACCCTAATTTAGCAACTTTTGGGTTTTGATGAATTATGTGAAATAATTGAGGAATAATGATTAAACCTTGATCAAATGATGAATAATACTTCAAAATGAGGATTTTTACCAAAAATCTTGAAGTTTGACTGTATATGGGCCACAGTTGACTTTTGACCTAGCAATTGACTGAGCAAACTTCTTCTGCAAGGCTTGAAACTTGACATGGATGATCTTGAGAATATATTATGACAATGGTGAGCATTTGAGTCCTTTGTGGTTCATATATCCTGATGAAAAATGAAACCCTAATTTGAGGTAGACTGCCTTAGGAAAGAGTTTGTCTAGTCAACTCTTGGACTTCCTTGAGCAATTTGAGGACCTCACTTGACATGTATTGAGAATTATGGGAGGGAAAATTTTGGGGTACAACAGCTGCCCCTATTCATTCTTCTTACACCTGAGGATATAGATTGGCTTGTCTGCCTTTCGTGATCTGAAGGTGGGAGATGATTGAACACTAGAGTGCCCAGAAATTTGCACTCGTATAAAGTAACATTTGATTTGCGATATCGGGAATGGGCTTATAGATGCCATTTGGAAGTAGATGACGGAAAATGGGCTTAAAGATGCCATTTGGAAGTAGATGACGGAAGATGGGCTTAAAGATGCCATCTGAATAGGTGTCGATCACATAAGAGATTCCTTTGCGAGAACTCATATACCTGTTGTTAAGGAGGACTACACTGGGGATTGCTGGTCTCTGTCTTGGGAGAAATAAAGTTTTAGGAGCTTCAGTTTTCCATTACTCTACTGGGGAATAACTCCAGTTTGGGGGGCGGAAGTGAACTGCGCGTCTGGTCGGGGTATATGCTGCACCGCGACTTTCTGGGGAAACGTGAAATCAATTGGGTTTGATCGGATCTCGGTCTTACAGTGTTGCAGACTGCTATCTGGAAATAAGAGGGGAAGAACCCATATAGTAAGGTTATAAGAAGGAACCTGGATAGTAGGGTTACCTTGATATGAAAGCCTGGATAGTAGGGCTGTGAGAAGGAACCTGGATAGTAGGGTTACTTCGATATGAAAGCCTGGATAGTAGGGTTATGAAGGAACCTGGATAGTAGGGTTACTTCGATATGAAAGCCTGGATAGTAGGGTTGTAAGAAGGAACCTGGATAGTAGGGTTACTTCGAAATGAAAGCCTGGATATTAGGGCTGTGAGAAGGAACCTAGATAGTAGGGTTAATTCGATATGAAAGCCTGGATAATAGGGCTGTGAGAAGGAACCTGGATAGTAGGGTTACTTCGATATGAAAGCCTGGATAGTAGGGCTGTGAGAAGGAACCTGGATAGTGGGGTTACTTCGATATAAAAGCCTGGATAGTAGGGCGGTGAGAAGGAACCTGGATAGTAGGGTTACTTCGATATGAAAGCCTGGATAGTAGGGATGTAAGAAGGAACCTGGATAGTAGGGTTACTTCGAGATGAAAGCCTGGATAGTAGGGCTGTGAGAAGGAACCTGGATAGTAGGGTTACTTCGATATGAAAGCCTGGATAGTAGGGTTGTGAGAAGGAACCTGGATAGTAGGGTTACTTCGATATGAAAGCCTTGATAGTAGGGCTGTGAGAAGGAACCTGGATAGTAGAGTTACTTCAAGATGAAAGCCTGGATAGTAGGGTTGTGAGAAGGAACTTGGATAGTAGGGTTACTTTGAGATGAAAGCCTAGATAGTAGGGCTATGAGAAGGAACCTGGATAGTAGGGTTACTTCGATATGAAAGCCTGGATAGTAGGGCTTGGGAAGGAACCTGGGTCGTAGGGTTACTTCGAGATGAAAGCCTGGATAGTAGGGCTTGAGAAGGAACCTGGATAGTAGGGTTACTTCGAGATGAAAGCCTGGATACTAGGGCTTGCGTTGTGCTAGGTTTGTGTAGGACTTCTGTGAGGAACCCGCGTAAGGTTGCATTTGTCGCACTGATGATTACTCTGTTTATCTTTGAGTGTTGATCATGGACCTGCTGGAAATTGTTGATAATAACTGTCTTTCCTAAAAGAAATATAAGGTTAGTTATGTGCGATACATGAGATGCATTGTGATGAGGTTCTCAAAATAACTGAGATTATGTTATATGTAATGTATGCACATGTCATGAGGTATGAACATGAAATGATGACGTAATAATCTGAGTCTGGGAAAACAAATCCCTGACTGCTGTTTGGAGAGTATGAGAAATGGTATTCTTGACTGCTGTAAAACCATAGTTCCTCTGCTTCTGTTGGGGATGGTGAACAAAGATGACTAGCTGGGGATTCACATCCATTCGTCTGGTGAATATTCTGTCGGAAGAGACCCCGTCTAAGGATAACTCTGCGGGGAATAAATATGTTGGGGAGGAGATACTCTGTTGATAGATCTATTTATTTGGAGAAATAAACTCAGCTGGGGATGAATTTCCGTTGCCGGTGATAATGAATTCTGTTGGAGATTGAATTTCTACTTGTGAGAGAAATAAACTCTGCTTGGGAAAAAATTTACTGAGTCACTCGGGATTATGAAATTCGGTCGGGGAATATAGATATCAATTCTCTGAGGAACTTTGCTGGGGAACATAGCTCCTGTTTAGGGAAGCTGATGTCAAAGCTTTAGTTGCCTCTACTCTGTGGGGAGTGTAGATGTCACAGGGTCGTATGCTGAGGATACGATAATGACTTTGCATCAGGACTTTTCTGCCCCTGTACCTGCTGGAGAAAGTACCCACTGAGGCTTTGTGGATGCTGATCAGGATGATAAATCTTCTACTGATAGGCAAGTGATAAGATGACGGGACATAGTCATATGCTTTAATCCCTAAATTTTGCCTGGACTGTCTTTTCAGATTTTCAGTCCACCGGGATACCCTTTTTTGCCCAAGCTGCCTTTTCAGGTTTTCGACTTGCCGGGTGTACATATCTTTTTTGTTTTTATCCCTAATTTTTGCCCGAACCCTTTTGGTTCGTCGGGATGCCCTTATTTTTTCCTAGGCCAGTCAACCTAGCAGGTCTTTTTTCATGCGCAGTATTTTCTGACTATGTCCACACTCTCAGGGTGTAGGGAGTTGTCACTGTCGGTAGTGTTGTGTTTCCACACTACCAGAAGATGTTTGTTTGATCAAACAAGACTCGTTGCTGGAATTCATGCCCAATGCCCCAAGGGATTCAGATGGAGATCTGCCCCTGGCTATTTGGCATCTTTGAGAGATTCCTTGAATCTTGACTTGACTGCCTCAGATGATGGACAATGATCATGCCGTGCCCCTTGGTTGGAAGTGTTTTTCCACTTGAGGTGATCCTTTTTATTGAGAAGGTTTTTGTTCACTAGATATTCGTCATGCGAATCTCTATGCTGTTGAACAAATAGTCATATGCAAACAATAATATTTTAAGAATGCAAAGCTTATGTCTGTCTTGAAATTTCTGAAAATGCAGTTTTTTTTAGAAAAAATAGAATTTTGCAAAGATGTGATATCAACTCAGGATTTAAAGCAAGTCCTACAGGAGTCAGGATACCTTTTGTAACAATATGCTTTCGAACTAACCCATACTTCAGCTAGGACTTTTAAGGCTTATAACGTGGCCTGGTTCACGGTTCAAGAAACAAAGGATAAATGCTCAAAATGTATTTGTACCCACCCACTCTTCGTGATGTTCTTCAGTCCTATGCTCAGTTAATTGCGCGTTTAGAATCCTGTTCGAGTCTTTGCTCTGATATTCCAGTGATGGTTCGGATACTGATAGTTTATTTTGAATAGGCAGTCATTTCTTTTTTGGTGAGGGTTTGTAGGACCTCTTTATTTTTGATTTTATTATCCCTCTTTTTTGCCTGAACTGTTTCTTTTTGTGATTACAGTCAGCGGGATGCCCCGGTTTTTCTTAAGTCTCCTTCATAGGTTTTGACTTAACGGGCCTTTATTTTGAAAAATAATGACTGCCTGCTTGGATGATTATGCGGAACCATCACCATCTTCTGATTCGGAAGGATGTCTTCGATGCCATTCATTGTGCACCTGTATTAACTGAGAAAACTACCATGCCCCAGGTTGTGATTAAGGGTTTTAATTTGTGTGAAATAAAAACTCCTACTTCTTTGGCTCAAAGGGGTTGACTAGGGATTATCTTCCTTATAACTCCACTATTTAGGATTTGAAACAACGCATGTACATCGTCAGCAGGGTCCGCTCAAAAGCATACTGTAGAGATCATGGTATCGTTTTCGTACTCCTCCCTGTAAAGGCTCAGAGCTTTTGTTCGAGAGTTGAATATCACAAAAAGGAGAGCAATTTAAATATAGTGAATACGAATGAATTGATTCAAAATAGACATATGCAATGCATTGATAAAGTAACAGAGTTTGACATGAATAGATGTTCGAACAATCAAAAGAAAATTGCAAATTGCAAATTCCAATGAACAAAAGCCTCTTCGTCTGATCTTGTCACTTTAGAGGACGTGCCTTGGAGGGATGGTAGAAGAACTCAGCCTGACCATCTTGTGCAAATTCTAATGCTCCTTCATCAATCGGGTCTTGCATTTTGTATTTCAACCTCCAACAGTCGTTAATATCATGCCCCGGACTGTTGGAGTGATATGCACACCGGGCATTCAGGTTATAGCGGGGAGATGTGGTGTTGGGGTTCTTTGGGGATTCCCTCAGAGTTACCATATTGGTCTTCAACAGTTGTGGTAAAATTTGAGACAGGGTCATATTGAGCCGGGTGAACTGCCTTTGTGGTCTTTTTGCTCTTTGCTGATTGTTGCATTATGGAGGAACTGCGGGTCTTGATATCACTACAGCATTTACCATTTAACGGTGTTCAAGTCTGCTTTGGCCCCTCGGGCTGTAGACTGCACTGGCTTCCTTTTACCAGTAAAAGGTTTCTTTACCAAACTCGAAGAGGCATCCTTCTGTATTTTACCACTTCAAATTCTAGCCTCCACTCTTTCTCCAGTTAAAATCAACTCGGTGAAACCAGACGACGAGCTGCCAATCAAGTGGTTGAAAAATGGACCAGACAACGTCCCTAGAAACATATCAACCAACTCCCTACCAGACAAAGGGGGTTGAACTCTGCCAGCCAAATCTCTCCATTTTTTAGTGTAATCTTTGAAACCTTCACCTTCACCCATGAACATACTCTGGAGTTGAGTACGAGTGGGAGAAAGTCGGCATTATACTGATACTGCTTGTAGAAAGCAACAACAAGATCTTCCCAGTTTCGGACACTGGCTCCTTCCAACTGGTAGAACCATTCAAGCTAAGTCCCTAACAGACTATCTTGAAAGAAGTGCACCCACAAATTTCTATCAGCTGTGTGGGGTTGAATCTTCATGACATATGAGCGAAGATGGAGTTTTGGGCAGGACACTCCATCATACTTAGCAAAAACCAGAGCCTCGTACTTGTGCGGGATGACTACTCTCGATACCAGTCCCAATTCTACGAAATCCAAACAGGTATCTTCTGAACTTCCATAGCACTCAGACGGTCTTCTAGCTGCTTGTACCTATCCTCGGCAGGAGGATATTGCTCATCATTAAAATCAGTATCATTATCAGAGACTGCAGGACTAGGGTCCTTTTCCTCTTCTTGGTTCTCCCTGTCTTTGGATGAGGAGATCAGACCAGTTTGATGCTTCAACCTTTCTCTAAACCTTCTGCCCATATTCAGAATACCGACCTTCTTCTTCTTCTTCTTCTTCTCTTTCAGAATGAGGGTTTTCAGATCCTCTTGCCCCTTAGCCAGACTTATGAACATCTTTTAGAACTGGGCGTTCTGTGCCTGAATATCTTTGTGGCTTGATCGGAAGACATTTCTGCGTGGGATAAACAGCGAAGAAGATAAGAAACTTGTGGTGGTACCTGTGATTATGTGCATGATAATGGGATGTGCATGTAATGATTTTAAAAACTTTGGGAGATTTAAATTTGCAAACCAAAAATAAACAAAACTTTATTAGCTTAACTTTAAAAGGTTCAACAATGCCCTTAAGGCGTTACAAAGAAGTAAATAAAACAAATCTAAAACATGAAAAGCAAAATCAAAAGTCCCATGAACGCTTTCTCTTTGTGCTGATGTAGTCATTGATCACTCTTTCTTCATCGAGCTGTCTGGTGAGCTTTAAAACCTTCCTCTCTTGCTCATGGAACTGCTCCCGGTAAGCATCCCGCTCATTCTTCAGCTGAATCCAATACCTATGTAACTCTCCAAGATCAGTGGACATGTAAGGATAGAGAACCATGTAAGGAATGCCATCTTCAGTAGTGGGTTCCACAATCACTGGTAACACTGCCGCATAAGGCATCATAAGCTTCTGGGCGCGAGCTCGGACCCATTGGAGGTGAGGCTGCATAGGAAGGGAAGTTTTTGGTCCCAACTCATGGAGGTCATATCTATTTACCATGCTCCAAGCTCGTATGAACATTCGGTGATGCCCCTTAACATCATCCTCATAGTCGAATGCAATATCCTCGAGAAGTAACCTATGGGGACCATCTCTTCGAGCACGACCAAATTTTCGCAAAGCTAGACAAGGATTGTAAGTTATACCTCCTCTGATACCAAGTAATTGGACATTAGGATACCCCCCACAACGGTCAATAACAACAACGTCTTCCATATCCCGGGAACACCAAAGAATATCCGTATGAGCAAGTGACGTTATTCTGTGCGACCAACCCAAACCTTCTTCGTTCTTTAGCACAAACTTAGGGAGGTGAGAAATAAACCACCTCGACAACAACTACATGCAACACATAAGAGTCCCTCTTCTCCTCGTGGTACGAGTATATAGAGCGTGCAAGATATCTCCAAGAAAGGTAGGCATAGGGTTGCGAGAAAGGAAAATCTTGATAGCATTCACATATACGAAAGAGTCCAGATTAGGGAAGAGAACTAAACCATAGATAAGAAGAGCCAAGACATCCTCAAAAGCCTGAAAATCCATATCATCCCAAAATAGTTGAGCCTGGTCTATCAGAAATTTGGCTAGAAAACCCTCGAATCCGCTTCGAGTTTTCCAATTGGATACCACATCGGCCCATTTTAAATGCAAAGCTGAGGCAATGTATTCTGGCTTAGGAACCTCTTCCATACTTGTGAATGGTACCTGTTCAAGAATGGATATGCCCAATAGATGAGAGAATTCTTCCAAGGTGGGTACCAACTGATAATCTGGAAAGGTGAAACAGTGATGCTCGGGATCGAAGAATTGAAAATGTACGCTCATCATCTATTCATCAGGGTTTGAAGTAACAAGGCTGAGAAGTTGACCATGTCTCTTAATGAACATAGAAGTTTCAGAAATTCTTGACACTAGCTCTCTGAGTTGGGATGGTATCTCCACAAAGTTGATTCAGATGGTCTTTCTACGCACGGAAGCCATGATCTACAAAACAGAACAAAGATAAATTCCCTTGGTCTTTGAAATGGTTAGTGTAATGGAGCATGAATGCTATGTTATTATGCATGATGTCATGATAAAACACAGGTATAGCAAATAACACGTATTGCAAATACAAACAAATCACACAAAGCCCTTAGGTTTAAGGCTTGCATGAGGTCAAAGGTAATACCCTCTTGAAGTTAAGTTGGTTTCAACCTGTCCTAGAAAAGTAACCGGGTTCTGGAGGATCTCAATATCACTGACCATCCTCCATCGGTCATGGTTTCAGCTCACGCAATCTTTTCTTGTGGCCGAAATTATTCCAAGAGTATGGTCTCAATGAGTGTAGCATCGAGTATCAACCAGTTCTCAGCTTTATACCCAGGCCGGCTATCTCACTACTTTCTAATGGCCAAGTTGGGCGATTAAAGATTCTAAGGTCAGTTGATGCTTAACGACACCACACGGAGGCCCCATATTCTCCTCGTTTCTCCACAAGGGATACCAGTACCAACCAAAGTGCCACACCAACGTATCTACTGCTTCAACCGTATCGGTCTACGCTGTACAGTTCCCTTACAGTCTATTGCTACTTACCTAAAAGGTATTCTCCAGATCCAGGTTAGGATCTATAGTAACCCCAAACAAAACCCTTAAAAGTAAAACAAACAAAATAATTAAGAGAAGCAATTATGATGAACTAGATCCTAAGGTATACCCCACTTATTAATTCCCCAGCAGAGTCGCCAGTTCTGTGATACGGTGGCAGAACCGACTGTTTGACGCTGGTTTGCGTTTTTTATTCGCAAAATGTCACGGTAAGCAAGAGTCGCCACCGACTTTTATTTCATCCAAGCGGAAAGGAAAAAAGTACAGAAATAAAATCCTTTTTCGAGATGTTCTGAGTACGGGGGGTAGATTATAGAAAGGAAAGGTGTTAACACCCTTTCTATCCTTGGTTTTCCATGGGCTCTTAAATACTTGCTCATCTTTTTAAAATTGCTTGCGTATGTGCTTTGTTTTTGAAAATGTTTTACTTCGTGATAACCCTTGTATCAGTCCTCAAAAGTGTGACAAAGTTGTTTTGAAATGTGTAAGTGTGAAAAGTTTTGACTTGAGCAAGTACCTACTAGCATCTACTTACTCGAAAAAAGGTCGTTTCTATTCTTGTTTCCTTTAGACAACGCTATCCTACTATTGAGAAATAGGTAGCACCGTCGTTGGAGTTGTAAGGGTTAATTCGAAAGGGACGTACGATCACTAAAGCAATGTTAAGACACCTTAGTAATAACCCTAGAGTCTTAAGATCATATTCGAGGCAACATTTTCGAGGCAACATTTTTGAGGCAACGTTTGAATGGGACATTTGATCTTTTTAGACAGAAGGGCAACCACTAAGACACCGTATACTTAATGATCGTTTACCGAAGGAAACCGAAGTGATAGTATACCCTAAGAGTGATATGTGCGAGTGATTTGTTTTCAGTTATTTATCTTTGCACATTAGGGTTTTCTAACTGTATTAATTTGTCATGCATTCTTGTCATACAATCCTATTAGCATACATCTAAACAGTCAAATATTTGCGGGAATTAAAATGCAAGAAAGTAAATCTACGCTATTACAAGGCTTCGAGGAGGGGGATTAATTACATAGCCAAAACCAGGGAAAAAGCGATAAGTAAAAGCCCTAAATTAACTATTACAAGCCATGAACAGTTACATAAATATTGACAAAAATAATTTACGCGCGATGAATCAAATACGAAATGACTAGGGTTTTGACCCTTGACTAAACCTATTGAGGATTGACTAAAAAAGTTTTTTGTCATGTTTTAAGGAAATAATGTAATAGTTAAATAAAAAGAAGACCTAATCACTAATTAATTTTAATTAAGAAAAATAAATTAATTAAATCTAAAAAGCTATTTTTTTGTATTTTTATTTATTTGAGAAAAAGAGAAAATAAAATTAAATCAAGAGTTTTAACCTAATTTCTATTTGATTTTTTTTATGAAAATAAATTACAACTTCCCTAAGTTAAACTAAATTAAATTAATTTTGGTAATAATAAAAAAACTAATTCTAATTTTTGTGAATTATTGATTTTATGATTTTATAGAAAATAGTTAATTTATGAATTAAGAATAAATAAAATAAATATTAAAAGAATTAAATAAAATAAAAGAAATAAGAAAATAATTATGGGCCTGCTAGCAATTATGGGGGTATGCTTGTTGAAATTCTGGGCCCAAATGATCCAAGCCCGTTTGACTTTGCCTGATTCAGCATGGCTGTTGACTTGAGGCATATGGTGGGCCTCTTGCTACCTGAGCGTTGGATCCAGCTTGCTGATGGATCTGATGGTGGAATTTGGATGGCCTATGGTGGACGCTGGAGGCTGCAGTGTACTTGATCTCATGAAGCAAAATAATATGAACAAAGTTTAGTACCTGGGGATCGAACCCAGGTCCTCATTCTTACTTCCAATACCATGCTACCATTTGTGCTACGCGTTTCTGTTGTACATATAATAATAATAATGCACAATATATAAAACACGATGGTTAATTGAAAAAACGCGCAGAATTTCAAAACAACCAATGGTGCCCAGCCATGTTGCCTTCTTCTTCCTTGTCCGTCGTATTAGACTGCAAACTTTTACCTACGGGCATGGCTCCATGGCTAAAAACCTGTAAACTTCAACAATCAAGAAAACGCATGATAAATAAATTCTAATTACATGGTTCAATTTGTCTTGAACCCACGAACATCATGGTATTACTTTCTTGGACCAATTTCACTGATACAGAGAAGCCCTAAAACACAAGAGCAAACCCTAACAATGGTAAACACACACATATATATATATATATATATATATATATATATATATATATATATATATATATATATATATATATATATATATATATATATATATATATATATATATATATATATATAAGCCTCAAAAATTCAATTAAACGATCCAAACTTGTTAGAAATACATCAATGATCACAAATATGTCATTAAATTATGCTAATGATGCAGAATGGCTGTAATCGATTTTGAAAAAGCAAGCAAACCGTGTGAAGCCTATGGGTCGATTCTGGGCGCGAGGAGGCTTGCAATTGATTCAGTTAGCTTTAGAGACGCTCCAGGACACGATTGGGAGTGTTGGAGTGCTTTGAATTGGTCTCTATGCTGAAATCCGATTCACCAATTTTTGCCAAAAGTTTGAGTTCTTCTTTGTGCTTTCCACGACTGCTTAACCTTTTCTTGCTTTGGATACGTTCAATATATATGGTAGAATGCATTAGGGTTGTAAAACTGATCACATCTTTGGAAGTTTTCAAGATTTGATTTTATTTTCATGGCATATGATATCCTTCCAAATTTGGCCTAATCATGCTCCTTTTGTTCCAATTACCATTGATTTTAATTGATCTTGCAAGCTCAGCATATCTTGGTGGCTAACTTGTCAAAAAAACCAATCAAATCAAATCTTTGATAATTTTCATCATTTATTTGATTTAATTCACTTTTTAATTAATGAAAAATCAAAATAAATTGAAAAATGGAGCAAATAATTGGTGGATAAGCATTTGAGTCGTGGACCACATTATAATTGAGGTGCAATCATAAAAAGTTGGGGCCATTTAGTAAAAAATGCAAATTTGAGCACATTTGACTTTTGGCAATTTTGCAAAAATGGTCATCTTGGCCAATGCATAACTCTCTCAATTTTGACCCTAGAGAGGCGTTCTTGGACTTTTAGAAATCTTGGGATGTCCCATAAGCAACCCTTTTGGTATCATCTCAATTGAGTCTTCCATGTTCATGTATGAAGCTTTGACCCAAAAGGTGTTTTTGTTGACTTTTCAAAATAACCCATAATGTCAAAATTCATATCTTTTTGTGAGTGCATATTTTGAACTTGGGAGTTGAAGATGAATTGTATGGAATTGCATCCTCTTCAAAATGAGATTTTAATGGGTCATTTCTAATAAAGTATGAGAAAGTTATGCTTGTTCAAAGTTGAGTTGACTTTTCCTACAAAACCCTAATTTAGCAACTTTTGGGTTTTGATGAATTATGAGCAATCCTTAAGGAATCATGATCAACCCTTGATCAAATGATGAATAATACTTCAAAATGAGTATGTTTACCAAAAATATTGAAGTTTGACTGTATATGGGCCACAGTTGACTTTTGACCTTGCACAGTCGATTTTTAGGCCTTTGAGCAATTGACTGAGCAAACTTCTTCTGCAAGGCTTGAAACTTGACATGGATGAACTTGATAACATATTAGGACAATGGTGAGAATTTGAGTCCTTTGTGGTTCATATATCCTGATGAAAAATGAAACCCTAATTTGAGGTAGACTGCCTTAGGAGAGAGTTTGTCTGGTCAACTCTTGGACTTCCTTGAGCAATTTGAGGACCTCACTTGACATGTATTGAGAAATATGGGAGGGCAAATTTTGGGGTACAACATCTACCAAATAGGCAGTCACTATCTCCAAAGAGAAAAGTCCACTAAGTCAAAACCTATGAAGGAGACTTAAGAAAAAAACTGGGGCATCCCGCTGACTATAATCTCAAAACAAGAACAGTTAGGAAAAATCAGGGATAATAAATAAAAAACGAGGTCACTAAAAATCCTCGACAACATGAAAAATGTTGCAAAAAATGAATACCTTCCAACAAACTTAATTTGTCTGAACCATCACCAAAATGTCATTTCAGACTCAATTGGAGTTCAAGTGCATAATTAACTGAGTTAGGGACTGAAGAACATCACTAAGAACAGGCGGGTACAAATACACTTTGAGCCTTATCCTTTGTTTCTAAAACCGTGAACCAGACCATGCTACAGCCCTTCAAAAGTCCTAATTGAAGCATGGGTTATTTCAAAAGCATATTGTTACCAAAGGTATCCTGACTCCTTTAAGGCTTACTCTAAATCCTGAGTTGAATTCACATTCTTACAAAATTATTTTATCTGCTAAAATGAATTTTCAAAACTTCAAAGACAAGCATAAACTTTGCATTATTTTAATATCGTTGTTTACATATGGCTATTTGTTTGGCAGTGGAGAAATTCACACAACGAATATCCAATGAACGGAAATTTTCAAGAAAACAGAACCACTTCAAATGGGATGACACTTCCAATGAAAAATCTCCTATAAGCAAGGGTCATGACATGTCACCGTCCAACTCATATGGGGGCAGTCAATTCAACATTCTAGGAAATCTCCCAAAAAATGCTGAATAACCAGGGGCGGGTCTGTGTCTGAATCACTTAGGGCTTTGAACATGAATTCCTGCAAAGGGTTACATACCGCCAAGAAAACATTTTCTGGAGGTTCTACAACACTTACTACTTGGGTCCATAGAGTTTCCATAGAGTCATTTCTATAAAGTTATCCCCACAGAATAATCTTCACAAACAAGGGTCCAAAACCCATAAAGTCAAATTCATGGATATCTCCATAGAATTATCCCTACAAATTTGGATTCATGCAAACCCCAGCCAGGGTTTCAATCTCCGGAAACCCTCTCCCCAACTGAATTGGTCTCAAGAAGAATCCTCGAGGAGTTTTACCAAAAAAGATGCCTCTTCAGCAGATTGGCGGTAGGGTTTATTTCCCCAACAAACAGCAAGATTCCCCAGTTGGAGTTTGCCTCTCCGACTATCATAAGTCAATGGACCACAACTCCTCTTCCCCAGTAAACTTTTCTATAAATCCCCAGTGAGTTACTGCAAAGCTTGGAAGCTAAACCAGATAACAATTAACTTCTTTATCCCCGACAAGTTTTTAATTTCCTTTCTCTCCAATCAAGAGATAACTCCTCAGTAGAGCAACAGACAACTAAAACTCCTGAACTCCTTTCCCCAAGAAGGAATCAACCCTCTCCACAAAGTTTTCTTCTCAAGCAAAATCAACATTCCCCAGCGGAGTTCACCTCAAACAACAAAATAGGAATCCCCAGCGGAAACATTCTAAAACAAGGTCTGGAGAGGTGCATACTCTTCATCCCTAAAAATAGTCCGAGATTTAACTTCCCAAAGCTCCCTAACAGTTGTCAAGGATTTATTTTCCAAGACAAAATTACATTTCAACAACATTCATAGCATATGCATATGAAACACATATAACACAATCTCATTCATTTTGAGAAACATCATTACACCATGCATTTCATACATCATGACATTGCATGCAGCTAACTCTTTACCTTTTCAAAAAAGATCAATCAACATATAATTATCATCAATAATTTTCAATAGTTCTGGATTAATACCTGAAACTAGACAGGACAACTATCTCAACGATCAACAAAAACAAGTTCCAGATTAATACCTGAAACAAGACAGGAAAAATATCTATGAACAACTGATTGTAGATTAATACCTGAAACAAGCCAGGACAACTATCTCAACGACCAACAAAAACAAGTTCCAAATTAATACCTGAAACAAGATAGGAAAACTATCTGTGAACAACTGATTGTAGATTAATACATGAAACAAGCCAGGATAACTATCTCAACGACTAACAAAAACCAGTTCCAGATTAATAACTGAAACAAGACAGAAAAACTATCTGTGAGAAACTGATTATAGATTAATACCTGAAACAAGCCAGGGCAACTATCTAGACGACCAGCTGAAGCAATCCTACACAGGTTCCTTCTCATACACTCTTCTAGAAACAGTTTAGATGCGATCCAAATACGGCTGACATTCTGATACTTGCTCCAAATTGTACCCTTTACCTCCTGCATACATCCTTTGATTGTACCCTTTACCTCCTGCATGCATATTTTGTTTGGGCATGTGGGCCCCTTTGATGCAAGCCTCATTTGGGAATTTAGACACCTCCTTCGAATGCAAGTTTAGGTTACGTCCTTTGTTTGGGCATGAAGACCCCTTCGATACCAGTTTAATCTATAAGCTTCGTTTAGGCACTTTGTTCCCTTTGAAGCAACCTCCATCGAATGCAAGTTTGGGTTACGTCCTTCGTTTGGGCATGAAGTCTCCTTCGATGCAATTTTAATCCATAAGCTTCGTTTGAGTATTTTGCTCCCTTCGAAGCAACCTTCTTTGATACATTTCTAAAACTCTTTAACACACAAGTGGAAAACAAAATTTTGAAGGAACACTAATCAAATCCATAGGCCATGCTACATGATCTTACTTTGCAGGCCTCAATGCTTGTATTTCACTCCATAATTAAATGTTGACACCATGAATTAAGCTATTATCCAGGTAATTAAGCCTTTGTTAAAACATTTTTTCCATGAGGTAAACTTGCTAGTACAAAATTTGTCTTAAGCCCATGATTTGCTTAAATCGTGATTATACTTCACCATAAGTCAGGGAAATCAACCCCTTTTAACCAACAACTTTACTACTTCACCTTGGGATCATGAAAAATATGACATAGCTTAATATTCACGTTTCAACCAATCCATATTTTATTCAAACTCCCAAACCTTTTCTCTATAAATAGAGAAACCATTGACAAAGAAGAGGGCCAGATTTTTGCTGTAGAGAAAAATCATCAAATCATCAAATCCTCAAACACTCTCAAACTCTCAAACTCTCAAACTCTCAAACTCTCAAACTCTCCAACATTCTCAAACCTTCAAAACTCTAAAACACTCACAAAAAAATCTCAGACCCCTTCATACAGTAGTGTACCCTTCGATTCATTCCCCCTAAACTACAGTATAACACAACCTTCGATTCACTCCCCCAAACTGCAGAATAACAAAACCTTCAATTTCCTCATAGCTGTCAAGTACAAACCTTTCGATTCAAGAAGAGAAGTGATCCCAGTAGCTTAAAGAAGGTTCCAGCAAAGCTTAATCCACCACCCAGGAAGTCACATATAGCTCCTTCGATTGGCACTTCAAGAGGTAAGTTCCTATAAACTTGGAACTTTCCATTTAAATATCATTTGTACATATAAATAAAATAAAAATGTAGATATCACATCTAGGAAGTTGACCATGATTTAGATTTCTATTATCACTGCCATGTATAGTTAGTCTTTGGATTTTGGTTCCAAATAAACTTGTGTTAACCCCGGGGCCTGTAGCTTTCGAAAGTTACCTTTGTTAGGTTCATATCCAAACTTTAGGCAGGTTGTGTGTATCCTTCGATTGGCTAACCATTGAAGCCTTTCGAATCTCAACTTGGGAGCTTTGCATTCCTGCAATCGAAGTGGGGAGCTGGGCACTTTAAACATTCAGAAATAAGTTTACCTTGTACCCAATCGAAGCTGCCTCATGAACGGATGAAACAGACCATCCCAGTGGTATAAACAACACACGCGAAAAGTATTTCTGTGTAGGGTCCTGAGTTCAAACCTTGGTAGGACAAAAAACAATTTTTGCCTTTTTGTTTGGGATCTTTTTTCTTTTTTAACAAACTTCAAACATTTTATAACCAATTAAAACAACTCCTTTTTAGTTGATTTTTCACACACTATTTATTTATAAGTCTTATTTCATGAATATATAAAAATATCACAAAAATATTTCATTTTTATAATTACTTTAATTAATCAAAACCTTTCCTTAACAAAAATCAAAACAAAGTTCATTTTCTTTTCATTTTAATTCTAGTACATTTATTCACATTCAATATGGTTGTAATAGATAATTAGAATTTTGTTTCTTGCAATCCATATTTATACATTTGTATCCCCATCCCCAAGTGATATAATAACATAGTAAATTTACTGCTTTCATATAAATGCTAGTAATTAGAGTGTGTATGGCAAGATTAAAACCAATGCTTAGAAAACCTTAAATTCAAGACAAAAAATGCATGCAATCAAAAACACTTGTACACATGCACCTCTAGGGTTAACTCCACTTGTTGCCTTGGAAAATGGTCATAATATGCATGTGAGACGTTTTAGCAAAAACAATCAAAATATCATAGTCCCTCGATGATGCTTCGAATGGTGCCTTACAAATGATCTTAGTCCCTCCAGAGAAATGATAAGATATCTCACGACATTGCTATTCATGACTATACAATGACCCACGCTGATCCCTTCACATCCAACGATGGGGCTTCTTACCAAATAAATTGTATGATAGCAATATCTAAAGGAGGAGGAAAAGAACACTAGATCTTTTGAGTAGGTAGGATGCTCATAGTTGCTCGCTTGCCCATAACAAATACCTCTTTGAACTATTTTCAAAACCAACACTTTCTATGCATTCTTATAGAGACGAGAATCATTACAAAGACATTTTCAAAATATTTTCAAACCCACACCACAAGCATATTTTCAAACAATGCAAGTGATCTAGTAAGCAACTAAGAGCCTGTAGATAGCTACTGATGAAAAGGGTGTTAATACCTTCCCTTTTCATAACCTACCCCCCCAAACTCAAGAAATAATCTTTAAAGGTCTTTCCTATTCTTTTCAGCCTTTCCTTATTGGATAAAAGAAAAGTCGGTGGCGACTCTTGCTATCCGCAACAATTGCGATCAAACGCAAAAACACCCAAGTCAGTTCTCCCACCGTATTACAAATCCCTGCGCTTGAAGATAGAAGATGAAGCCATGTTGAAACATTAAAAAATGATTTCATTTTATATTTAGTGCAAGTTGTATAACCAACGGATGAAACAGACCACCCCAGTGGTACAAACACCGCGTGATAAAGTCTTGCCATGTATAAGGTCCTGTGTTCAAGCCCCATCCACACCTTTTGTATCTATTCTGTTATTTTTTTCCTAACTAACAAACAGGCCCTGGGTCCAAACACAAAATTGTTTTCTACACAAAAACTGTTTTAAACACAAAAACTGTTTTAAAACACAAAAACTGTTTTCTACATAAAAACTGTTTTATAACACAAAAACTGATTTCTACACAAAACACCAAAAATATATTTAAATTATTTAGTTTATTTTATTTAACTTCTTACAATGAAAAAGACCAAAAACATTTTCCTATTTATTTTATTTCCTTTAATTTAATTAAATTTCCTTAACAAAATCAAAACAAAATTCATTTTCTTTTCATTCTTGTCTTGTACATCATATACATTTTAATTCTTGTACATTATTCAAGTTCGATATGGTTGTAATATATAAGTAGGTTTAATTTATTACAATTCCCATTTGTAAATTTGTACACCCTATCCCCAAATAATGTAATAGCGTAGTGAATTTACTTTCCACAATTTATCGCTTTCATATAAATTGTTAGTAATTAGGGTGTGTATGGAAAGATAAAATCAACAGTTAGACAACCCTAACCCAAGACAAAATCAAGCATGAAAAATAAATACTTGCACACTTGCACCTCTAGGGTTAACTCCACTTGTTGCCTTGAGAAAATGGTTATAATATGCATGTGAGACATCTTAGCAAAAACAATAAAAAATACAAGATCATAGTCCCTCGATGACGCTTTGAATATTTCCTTATAAATGATCTTAGTCCCTCAAGAGAAATGCTAAAATATCTTACAACATTGCTATTCATGACTATACGATGACCCACACCCGTCCCTTTACATCCAAAGATAAAGCTTCTTACCAATCAATGGTAAGATAGCAATATTAAAAGTAGAGTGAAATGAACAAAAGACTTTTGAGTAGGTAGAACGTTCTTAGTTGCTTGCTCGCAATCCATCTTCAAAACAAACATCTCTTCAATCACACCAAACATTTTCAAAACATGAAATATTTTCAAAAAGTCCAACACTTTGTATGCATTCTCATAGAGACGAGAATCCTTACAAAGTTTGACTAAAGAAAGGCGCTTTTCAAAAATACTTTCAAAACCCACCAAGCACATTTCCAAATAAAGCATTTTCAAGTGATCTAGCAAGCAACTAAGAGCCCATAGATGACTATGGATGAAAAGGGTGCTAACACCTTCTCTTTTCATAATATACCCCCCGAACTCAAGAAATCATCTCAAAGGTCTTTCCTGTTCATTTCACCCTTTCCTTATTGGATAAAAGAAAAGTTGGTGGCAACTCTTGCTATCCACAACAATTGCGATCAAACGCAAAACAACCAAGTCAATTCTCGCACCGTATTACAGATCCGCAGCTTGGGAGATGGAAAAGGGAATCGGGTGTTGTTGGTTTAAGGTTAAGTAAGGAAAGTGTAGAATTTCGAGGAAGAAAGGACGAGACGACACTAAATATGAAGAGGTATATGAATATCACACATCTAAGTCAAGTCAAACATGCCACATAAGAAGTCAACTTTTGAAAAAAAAAACATTTTTTTTTCTATTTTTGAAAATAGATTTTATAAAACTGTTTTTCAAAATATTACAAGTTTTTTATATTCATTTTTTTCCTTCTAAATTGAAACACTAATTTTGACATTCTATAATATAAACATATATTATTGAACACCAAAACATAGTCAAAATTGCAATTTTTCAAAAAAATGTATTTAAAAAATGATTGGGAGATTTTGAAGTCTGCTCATGAAGGAACCTCTAAGGTGAAGATGTCAAGACTTCAACTTCTTACCATCAAGTTTGAGAACTTAAGAATGAGGAAGGATGAGAGCATTCATGACTTTCACATGAACATTATTGAGATAGCCAATGCCTTAAGTGCCCTGGGGGAGAAGATGTCAGAAGCTAAGAGGGTGAGGAAAATTCTCAGATCTCTTCCAAATAGGTTTGACATGAAGGTAACTTCCATTGAAGAAGCCCAAGATATAAACAACATCAAAGTTGATGAACTTATGAGATCTCTACAGACCTTTGAATTGGGGATCTGTGAAAAGTATGAAAAGAAGAAAAGCATTGCCTTTGTCTCTAATGCTGAAGACTTAGAAGATGAATGTGACCTGAATACAGATGAATGGATATTTAATGCTATTGTGTCACTTGGAAGACAATTCAACAAAGTGATGAAGAAGATGGACTGGAAGTCAAGATCATATGTCAAGAACAAGTCACTCGAAATCAATAAAATTAGAATTTTGGGAGAAGGCCCGGAACTGAAGAAGAGACTAACCATGGAAAAGGAATCCAATGTCATGGATGTGAAGGGTTTAGACACATCTGAGCTAAGTGTCCCACTTATCTCAAGAAGTAGAAGAATGGTCTATCTGTGTCATGGTCAGAAGATGATTTTGAAAGTGATCCTGAAGAGGAACCTGCCAGATAGGTTACTATATTGACTGGAATTTGTGATTCTGATGAAGAATCACATTGTGAAGAACTCACCTTTGAGGAACTTGTTGCTTCATACAAGGAGTTGTGCCTCATAAGTGTAGAACTGTGTTAATTGTGAGAAGATCAAAAGAAAGTCATTGCTCAACTACAGGCTGAAAAAGTGAAGCATTTGTCTATCATCTCTGATATGAAGGATGAAGTTATATTGTTCAATTTAAAACTTGACAATATGATTAAGTCTGTAAGAATGCTTAACAATAGTTCTGATGTGCTAGATGAGATCCTTCAAACTAGACAGAATGATGGAAATGTTAAAGGTTTTGGTTATGATGATTAAGTTGTGATGAACAAATGAAAAGGGCCTGAAGTGAGGTTTGTTCATCCAAAGAAAAAAATGAACTAAAGATGTCAAATCAAATGTCCCAAAATCACAAAAACATCAGAATAATTACTCAGGAAGCAAGACTCAATGATGGAGATGTCATTACTGTGGAAGGATTGGTCACATAAAACCCTACTGTTACAAATTATATGGCTATCCCAAACCTGTTACACAACCTAGAAGATAATAGACTATTGTTAAAGCTGAGAAAAAGTGGGCTCCCAGAAAGGGCACTTCTAGACTCATAACTCACACCTATTTCAGAGCTTCTTCCAGAGAGGATTGGTATTTCGATAGTGGTTGTTATAGACACATGAATGGTGTCAAGAAATTCTTGGTGGATATTAAATCACATTTTACTAGCTATGTCACTTTTGGAGATGGATCAAAGCGTGAAATAAAGGGTGTTGGAAAGTTGGACTATACATGACCTCCTAGTCTTGACGATGCGTTGGTTGTTAAAGGACTGACTGCTAATTTGATAATTATTAGTCAGCTACGTGACCAAGGTCTCAAAGTTAACTTTACTAAATCTCAATTCCTTGTAACAATTGAGAATAATGAAGTTATCATGAAGGGAACCAGATCAAAAGATAATTGTTATTTGTGGACTCCTCAAGAAACATATTGTTTCTCCACATGCTTGATGTCAAAACAAGATTAAGTTAAGCTATGGCATCAAAAACTTGGCCACTCACACCAAAAATATATGAAGAAAGTTTTGTCAAAGGAAGCAGTTAGAGGTATTCCCAAGCTGAAAATTGATGAAAGAAGAATCCGTGGTGAATGTCAAATTGAGAAGAAAACAAAGATGTCACATAAGAAGCTCCAACATCTGACCACCTCAAAAGCTCTGGAGCTACTTTATATGGACTGGATGAGACCCATGCAGGTTGAAAGTCTTGGAGGAAAGAGGTATGCCTATGTTGTTGTTGATGATTTCTCAAGGTTCACCTGGGTGAATTTCATCAAAGAGAAGTCTGAAGTGTTTGATTTGTTTAAAGAACCGTGTAAGAGGATTAAGAAGTATGTGAATGGTATATGTGATTATGGAATATTATATTCGCATGATTCAAATTCCATGTTAGTGGGGGTATTATGATGGTGATTGGGATGGTAGTATTGATGACAGGAAGAGTGCCTCTAGAGGATGTTTCTTCTTGGGAAACAATCTGATTTCATGGTTCAGCAAGAAACAAAATTGTGTATTCCTATCTACTGCTAAAGTTGAGTACATAGCAGCAGATAGAAACTGATCTCAACTAATATGGATGAAACAAATGTTGACTGAATATAATGTCACACAAGATGTCATGAAATTATTTTGTGACAACTTGAGTGTTATCAACATCTCCAAAAATCCTATTTAGCAAAGTAAGACTAAACACATTGACATCAGGCATCACTTTATTAGAGATCTTTTTGAAGATAAAGCCATAACATTTGAGCATGTTAGCACTGGAAATTAGCTTGCTGATATTTTTACTAAAGGCTTGGATGCAATACAGCTTGAAAAATAATAGGGAAACTTGGTATTTGTGTTTATGAGGATTTGTAACAATTACTTCTATTTACATGGGTCAATCAAATTTTCAAATTTTATCAATCCCACTTACACGCTTTCCTAAGCCCATTACGCTAAAGTTTAGCTTTTTGGACTAGATCAAACTACCTATTTTAGAACCACTGTACAAACAAGTCTCTTGTTCTCTCTCTCAGAAATTTGTGGTTGCCTTCTCTCACATGTGCTTTTCCCAACCATCTGCTTTGAGTAAGATCAAAGATGTCTCAACATTCATCATCCGAGCATATGCATGAATCATCTGAAAACCCTAGGTCATCTCCGTCAAATACTAGGGTTGATGAACTGTGTCAAATGATTAACATGTCTGATCTTGTGTTAAATGTTGCACTATTATCCATTCTTGTTCCCGCACCTACTCAAAAGAAAGCAAGATCATATGCTTCAAAGAATGTCAGGTCCTCTTGTAATTCATCTATTTCAGATTCTACAATCCCTAGTAATAATAAGTCTTATGTTGAAAAGGGGTCTAGGTCAAAATATTCAAAGACGAAGAAGAAGAAGAACCCTACTGAGCTTACTATTGGTGATAAGGACCTTCATAATTTTGTTACCTCTGTCTTGAAGGAAGTGGGTTCATATGTTTTTCCATATGTTCCACCATCTTTAGAAAAAGAAACTAGCCTTGTTGGTAATTCTAGTGAAAAGGCTGATGATTGTGCCTCTAAGCAAGTTGCTCATGAGAGAAGAAGTAAGAAAATGGTTGATGCTATAACTATGAATGTTGTGAATGTTGATGGACTAACATCTGATGAGGAACCTATTATCAAGAACTTGGCTCCTGGAATATCCAATAGACTTAAGAGGAGAAAATGAATGGTTGTGTCGTTTGAAGATTCTCCTTCTAATGAGGTAAAAGGAAAGTCTGTTGGTATGAAAAATACTCCCTCTAGAAGTTCCAAAGGAAATTCTCCAGTTGGTCCTGCTAGATCATGGAGTAAGGTTGTTTCCCCTACAAGGAAGAGGGAAGTTGTTGTTTTAAGTGACTCTGAAAAATATATGTTAGGGGAAATGTTTTTACATTCTCTCCTGCTATGATTAACAATTTTCTGGACAGGTCAGAAGAACCTCAAACTAAGTTAGAGGTTACATATGATAAACTTTGCAGGGAGATGATTGGTGGGCTAGGGAAGCACTGGCCAAATGGAGGAAAGTTATCATCTGGAAGGCTTAGTGTGAAGTATGCTATTCTTCATAGGATTTCTACTATTAATTGGGTTCCCGCAAACCATACCTCTACTATTTCTACTAGACTTACTTCCTATTTCTTTTCCTTCTCTCATTTGTGGAATAGTCTTGAATCATCACCCTAGTATTTTACTGGATGTTGATAGTGTGAAGAAAAAGGAATCTCCTTTGTATTTGCACTATAAACTATTTGGTGGAGCACATGCTCTAGATATTATTGTGATATGTTCTTAGGTTCCTGGTTCTCTAACTTCAAAGGAAGAATAATTGCTAAATTGAAGGAGACATGCAGGGAATTGGAGGACTCTATCAGGACTGACACTAATAAGAAGATCAAGCTTGAGGGGTTAATTAAAGCCTTGATGGAGGAAGAGGAGAATCAAGCTAGACCAGCTGGTGATGATGCTACTGAAAAGAGTGCATCTGATGGTGATGATTCTGATGGGGAAAATGTTGCATCAGATGGTGATGATGTTGATGGTGAAGGAGAAGAGTATGAAACTGCTGGTGATGCAGATGCTGATGCATGACTGTTGTTTTTGTTTTTTATCTTGATTTTTGGTTTGTGGTTTTGTAAGGGTTAAATACCCCGACCAATTTTAGCAACTTGTGTGCACTTTGTGCTACTTCTATTTATGTGGTAATGTGCTACTGTGGTTTCATTTTGGTTAGATGCTTACCTTTGTCATATTTTGGCAAAAAAGGGGGAGTAGTGTCTAATATGCCCTAACCACTAACCACTAACTAATTGGTTACTTAATTGATTGCCACTATTGAGGGTGAGAATTTTTTTTATTCTCTGAAGTTTATCTTAGCAGTTTTGAGGGGGAGTCTATGCTTTGGATTGGACTATTGTGAAGAGATGTTAGACATGATGTCCTGACATCAATCTGGATGAGAATTTATTTCTCTATATTGCTATGTTGAGTAGTTTCCACTAAGTGATACTCTAATATTTATTTCTGCTGCTAATGCCTCTGATAGTCTATTATTTTGTTGGAATTTTTTGCTGTTGTGCTTCTGATATGTATGTTTTATTTATTTTCTAACCTATGTTGTGGTGTTTGTGTGCAAGGTTATTTGATTATTTCTAGCCAAAATTTGCTGAAGGGGGGAGATTGTCAATTCTCTGTAATTATGATTGGCATTAATTTTGGTAAAATAAACTTGGCAATAACATACTGAATAAGATGTTCTAACTTGCAGAGAAACATGTTGAACAAGATGTCATATCCAGAAGATTCGACATCATGTCTGTTACGTTTTAACTGTTGTGCACTTGGATATGTTTGGTTTATAACAGATTCTAAATATCTGGGAATATTATGTTATCCTATGTGGCGTCCAAGATTGAGGAATCAGAGATTCTATTTGAAATTCAAATATATTATGTGTTTCTAAATATGGAGACATTTTAGGAAAATCTTGATTAAAGACCTATTTTTATATAGAAAATTATGGAGACTTTCAGCAGCTGCCTTGCTGTGTTTTTGAAGCTCAAATCCAATCTAAAAGTTCTTTTATAAATAGAAGATCAGAAACCTAATGATGTGTGTAACATGTATTATTGAATGGTTATTGTTTAAGGTTTATGTGTTCTTGTTTATTGTGAGCTTCTCTCATATCATCTTGATATAAGAGTGAGACTGTCTCTATTGAGTTGTAAGTTCTATTAATCACTCTTAAGCTTTTAAGCATTGAGTGATTGTGTGTCTTTGAAGTGTGACTTCTGAAATATTCTAAGTATTAGTGTGTTTTTATCACTGTTGTGATTGAAAGGGAATTGAGAAGGGTCTCATACCTAGGTGAGTCTTAGGTAGAATTTAAGCACGGGTAGTGATTAAGTGAGTAGATTGTAAATTGGTGATAGTTTATTGTGGGTCTAGAAACTGATACTATTTAGTGGACTTCCTCCATGGCTTGGTAGCCCCCAGACGTAGGTGTTGTCGTACACCGAACATGGTAAACAATTTTGTGTGTTCATTTACTTTCAGTATTCTTAACCGTGTTTATCTTGTCATTATGTTTTGATTATATATCAGTATCTCTACATCTCTTAGGACATCTGATATATGTATACCAGAATTTCAATCTTACTACTCAAATATCAAGTCATATATTTTTTCTTGATTTAATTTTGATTCTTTAAAGATTTTGGTTAATATATAATTTTAAAATTTTAGTTTATGTGACAAACTCTCATTGATATAAGTCATTAGGGGTAAATTACCCTCATGTTTACAAGGGATAGCCAAGAATTTATCTTTTTATAAGCAAACATGGAATTAAGAGAAAGTATAACAGTACTCCAACCCTTACAAATCAATAAATACACAAGCCAAATTGATATTTCAATCTATCCATCAAAGTAATTTCCCCTATATTAATTAATTCTCCTTTCAACATAATGCAATTCCTACTCCACTAAATGGATCAACAAACACTATAAAAAACAACTTGTCTTACCATTAAAACCTTGCATCTATCACTAAAAGGAGCCCAATTTCCAGCCACTGCCCCATCACACTCCGTCATTTGTACACCTATCCAACAACACACCTTATTTCAGACTTGGAACTCATGTTATGCTATTGTTAGTTTTACTTTAAACATTTTTTCCGCTAAACATATCATTCACATATCATTAACACAACATATATGCATTAGTCCACATACAAATTCATTAAATTTCCATGTATTCAAGCTTTCATTCATAACACCATACACGCAATAGAGATCCATAAAATTCAGAATTCATCCAACTTTACATATATCAAAACAACATAATAGGGAACACAAAATTCACATATAAACATGGAATATATCATGAACTTCCTCATTCATATGCAAAACATCATAAACACCAACAATGATAAAAGTAAATTCTAGAGGAGGGTGAGGATCCCTCTATACCCTTCATAAATCACGCCAACATACAAAGTATTCCCATTACCTGAATTTCCAGATATTGAAATCTAGTTCTTGATTTCCCCCCTCAGGCCCTTATAAGCCCTTGGTTCTCCCTTAAGATTTTTCCTTTTTTACTCCTAACTCCAAATTGTACGTACTGACAATTTTCAAGTTACACTAATCCCCTTTTTAATGCAAAACCTAATTATTTTTAATTGGTTAATTCTACTACGCCCTCAATTATCCCTACATTCCCCATAATACATTTACACACTCTAATTCTATTTATTTTTATAATAATTCCAATTCTCCACTAAATATCACCAATTCTTATTATTTATTCTAATGATTCAAATTTCCACAAAATTATATTATTCTCATTATTTTCTACCAACTTCTATTTTCCCACCAAAATCTCGCTACTTATTTTTATTTGAATTATTAATTCCTTATTTTTTATTACCTAACCTCTATTATCCATCCTAACTTTCCCAAGCACCCACCATAATACATATATTCATAATTAAATGAAATAAAGCATATAATCACTTAATTAATTAATTAAAAATACAACTAAATTCAATTAAATAATTTAATTAAATTTATGGTGTTATAATAAGTGTTTTGGTGAGTATATGTGCATGCCGTAATGACATGGGATCAAGGCACACATAATGCCTGAAACTTGCCACAGTCGCACCAACTTATATTTAGTTTGACAACAAATGTTTTAATAACATTCATCATCTCAATTGGAGACTTCTTTAAAAATGAACATGGTCACCTGTCAAATTGGCGCCAATATATATGCATGTGCGAGATTCCCGCACACCTGAAATGCCTGTGAGATAAGACGTAGCATGGGAATCCTGTCACACATATGCCATGTAGCATGCAGAACCTACATGCCATATGACACCTATGATGTCGCCAGTCCAATAGACACTGATGTTTAAAAATGAATGTGGTCGACAATTGACCTGACACCTCATTTAATTCGTGCATGACTGACATTAAACACGTACAACTACTTCATGTCTTTCGTTCCCTATAAATAATACATAAACTAGGTTTATTTTCATCATCAACCAATACTACATTCACATTCTCCCATATAATCTCGCTTAAAAATTGTTAAATTGACTATGGGTGAAATGCACACAGGAACCGTTGGCAACATTGCGACATATGTAAGTGTTAAAATAACTACTATAGGCTATATTTTATCTAACACATTTTTTGATGAAAAAACTTTTATTTGTAGGATCCAACTAGGTTTTGTACTCATGTCCAGTTCATTTGAATTTTCAGTTGTAATTTCTTTTTTTTGTTCGAACACTTATATTTATCTCAAACTTTGTTTCCTTTCCATTAATGCATTGCATATGTTTGTCTTGAATTAATCCATTCATTTTCACTATATTTAAACTGTGTTTTTTACTTCCTTTTTGTGATATTCAACTCTCGTTAAAAGCTATAATCCTTTAAAGGGAGGATGACAAAAATGATACAATAATCTCATACAAAATGCTTTTGAATAGACCTTACTGACGATGTACAGGAGTTGCTTCAATTCTTAAATAGTGGAGATATAAGGAAGTTAATCCCTAGTGAACCCTTTCATGCAAATTCAAACCCTTAATCATAATCTGAGGCAGGGTATTTTCTCAGTTAATTCAATTGTGCAAAAAGAAAGATGTTACATGAAAAAGAGGTCGCTACAAATCCTCAACAAAAGAAAGATGTTACATGAAAAAATGATTGCCTTCTCAAATAAACTTCCGGTTTCTGAACCATCACCAAGTTTCAGTGTTATAACTCCAAACTCTATTAGAACCTAAATGCATAATTAATTGAGTATAGGACTGAAGGACAACATGGAGAACAGGTTGGGTACAAATAAATTTTGAGCCTTTATCCTTTTTTTCTTAAACCGTGAACCAGGCTGCGTTACAATCCTTAAAAGTCCTAACCGAAGCGTGGGTTAGTTCGAAAGAATACTACTATAAAAAGATATCTTAACTTCTGTAAGGCTTACTATAAATCCTGAGTTAATATCACATTCTTACAAATTATGTTTTACTAAAAATGCATTTTTTAAACTTCAAGACAGACATAAGCTTTGCATTTTAATACCACTGTTTGCATATGACTAAGGGTTTGACAATAGAGAAATTCGCATGATGATATTCAATGAATGAAAATCCTCCCAATGGACAGAATTACTTCAGAGGATGGGTAAAAAAGAAAGACAATTCTAGTAACAAGCCTTTCATGGACACAATTGGTTATAAATCAAGGGGCATGACATGCTATTGTCCAACTCATCCGTAGAAGTCAAGTCAAGATTCAAATAATCTCTGAGAAGTGCTGAGTAACCAAGGGCAGATCTCCATCTGAATCACTTAGGGCATGTTACATTGATCATGAGTTTCAGTAAAAGCCAATATGAAAATTGAATCTTAGGTATCACCAAATTTCTTGTCTATGTCTGTAGTATCAGATGGTATCATTCTGCCATGAAAATTCTTAGAAAAATACTGAGGAAGGTCAAGACTATCAGAAAGTTGGCAATCAATGGTTGATCAATAACTTCAAGCATCAGGTGCACTAGACTAATCCCAGGGGCAAACAGACTCCCGCGTACGAAGGGCCACTGTTGTACCCCAAAATTTGCCCTCCCATTTCTCATTAATTTCTCACCACAAAGCCCTTGAAGCTCAGGATCCAATTAGGGTTTCATCTGCTCAAGACCTCTCCTTGCACTATGGACTCAAAATTAGGGTTTGTGTTTGCATAAAGATGTTTTGACCCAGAATGCCCAAAATGACTTTCATGCTTCATATTGACCTCCCAAGTTTATCCATACCAAGTTTCAAGTCTTGATTCCAAGTTTTGCTCAGTCAATCGGACAGTTGACCTAGAAATCAACTGTATTGGGGGAAAAGTCAACTGTGGTCAATTGACAGTCAAACCTCATGAAATTTGACCAACATCAACATTATGGACTCATATGAACCATTTGATCAAATTTGGACCACAATTACATAAGGAATTTGATCAGATCACCAAAAGGGCAAAATGGTCATTTTTAGGGTTTTGACTGTACCAAGGCAATTTTTGACTGTTTGACCCAGCCAATGGCAAACCAAGCTCACATATGGACTCAAGGACCCCATGGAATCATCTTGACATGCTCAACAAACTCAAAAGATCCCAAGTACACAAGATTGACAGTTGAATTTCTCAGTCAATTGATCAATTTTGACTGTATACTGAAAAGTCAAACTTTGACTTTTTGGTCAAAATCAAGAGTCAAGATTCATTTTTCATCAAAATATGCCAAATCATGAAACTTGTTCATCAAGAAATCAAAAATTGCAAATTAGGGTTAAAAAATGGAATTTTTCATAACTTAGAATTTTTCTAAGTTATGAAAAACCCTAATTTTTTCCCAACTTTGCCCCACCTTTTCACCAAGATCCATTTGGATTCAAACAAAAGTCAAAACATGAAAGTTGTAGCTTGTTGCATAATCTACAACTTTGATTCACAAAGTTTTCTCATTTGAAGCTTGTATCTCAAGATACAATTTTTTGAATAAGGGCACTAAACCATTTTTAACTTAGTGAAATTTTAACCTATTTTGACAAGTTTTTCTACCCCACTTCAAGGCCATTTTCCATACACTTCCACTTGGAATTTCAATTTGCATTTCAAAGATGGATTATAGTACACATTCCAAGCTTTCCAAAATGTCCAAGAACTCATCAAACAACCCCATAACTTGAGAGATTCGAATTTCACAAGTTGGCAAAAATTCACTTTTGTTCTTAACCAAAACATGTCCATAACCTTACCATTTGAACTCAGCATGCTTTAGGCAAGATTACAGGTCCTTAAACCAAGTTACACTCCATAATTTAATGCATATTCAATGTGTTAAAGTGTTGTTCTTTGAGTGCAAGCATTGTATGAGGGTTTAATCCCAAAATGGATAAAGCAAATTGGCCATTTTTGTATAAAGTAGCTTTATGTCAAATTAGAAATCCAACAAGTACATAGAAAATCTGCTTGGCATAAGATTATGAGCATAACACTCTGATCAAGAGAAGCTTATGCAGCTCATTAGGGGGTCCTCTACTGACCTAGAAAGACCAACTTGCTTTTGTTGCTTAAGAAAGAAGAAAGTCCCATAACTTGTAACAACTTTCATCTCAACATTAGCACACAAGAACAAACTGATCAAACACCTTCCAAAGAACATAACCAAGCTGAGACACGACCCTTGCACCTCCAAAACACCCTCCATCCCAGAATCATCCTCAAACTGCAAAAACAGAGTTGCCTCTGCAGTTTGAGTGCCAACTCCCATTTCCCTCGAGCATTCTTACCAAAATCAATTCATACACATTCCCTAGCATGTATGCAAGCTAACCATGGCCTAAAACCTGACCTGTAATTCCTCTAACAGCTTCCACCATTTTCATTTTTTCCTTTTGCAGTTGAAGTTCCACAGCTCGATACAAGAAGTTTCAAGGCAAAGTAAACATTGGACTAGCATCCCTGGACCTCAAGGAAGCTTCTCCAATCATCACCTTGCACTGAAAGTTCCTCATTCTTCAGATAGAAGTTCAACTGAAAAGGTAAAACTTTGAACTCGTATCTCTCTTATTATGCATCTTTAGTCTTAAGTTTGTGAAGAAACAAGGTTCTACTCATAGCCCTGAGCATGTACATATCTTTACATTTCATTTCTTTTGCCTGAGTTGAGAGAATTTAAGCTTTGAAAATGGCAGAAAGTTTAGGTCAAGATTTGGGATTGATAAAATTCTCTCTCATTTCTGAGAGTTAGGATGAGTTTTTTATATATTTGGAATCGTGATTCAATGCTTGACATGTTTTGTGTTGAAAGTTTGTGCAAAATCTCAAAGAATCAGGATGTTTGAATCTCTGTAACAAGGCGCGCGTTTTGGCCAAAGGTTGAAGAAGAAGTGGATTGGGCTGGGCCTGTATCATTTTGCTATCCACACCATTTTTTCTGTTTCACACCCCTGAGCCCATTTGCTTCATTTTTTAACATTTTTGACCTTTTCTTTTTTTATTTGACTCATTTATTTTTTCTCAACATATTAAAATTTTGAAAATATTTTTCTCATCATTTTTTGATTTTATTTGGTTTTTATATGATTTTCTTTTGATTTGTATATAAATAGATATATATTATTACTTAGAATAAAATAGAAAAATATGTAAAAAATACTTCTATTTTTATTTTTATTTTATATAACCCTCTGAAAATATTTCATATAAAAAATACTATTTTCTAAAAAAATTAATTATTATTACTATTTATATATATAAAGCATATTTAAAATAATATAAATATACATATATATATGTTAATATACTTAGAGTAAGAATGCAAAAAAAAAATGTACATATTTTATTTTTAATATTCAATACTAAAAAATGACCCTTTTCACAAATATACCATATTTTATTTATTTTTGTATGTAAATAATAAATATTATATGAATTAAGTAATTAATATCCATTTTAATTGAAATTAGGGTTTTTGCCCTAAAAGTTGAAAATACTCAAAAATAATACCTTTTTATTTTCTTGTTTTATTTTACATAAACCATACTTTTTTCATACATATAAAAACTTTCTTTTTGCATTTTTGCATATTTACTTCATTTCCATTTAATTATGCAATTTATTTACCTTGCAAATATTCAAAAATGATGTAATAATTTAGATTTAAATTCTTGTCTAAATATCCCCCACTTGTAAATTTGTACCCCCTCCCTATATTATTAGGTTGTAATAGCGTAGGAATTTAAATTTCGCACTTTATACGCTTTCTAATTATGCCATGTTAGAATTAGGGTTTGCATGCGAAAACGATAAAAAAAAATAGTCGGACCTAATACAAGATGAATGAGCATGAAAATAAACAACACATCCCACACTTGCACCCCTAGGGTACTCCACTTTGTTGCCTTCAAATAAATGGGCCATATTGCATGTTGAATTTCTTTGGGCAAAGCAAACAAATTGAATGATCATAGTCCCTCGACAAAACTTTTCAAAACAAACAAAAACAAATGATCAAGTCCCTTAAAGAAAATTGCCCAAAGACATTTAACGCCGTTGCAATTATGGTCCAAACGATGACCCGCGCCCGTCCCTTTCATATCCTAAGATAAGATTGTCCACCAAACACAATGGTGGAACAAAATTGTCAAAAGGTTTAAAACATGACAAAAGTCTTTGAGAAAACTTTAGGGTAGATAAACTCTTAAGTACTTGCCAACTTTCCAAGAAAACACTTGCCTAATTTCAAAACCCACTTCACAAAAACTTTCAAAAATCAACTTTTCAAACCCTTGAAACATCTTTTAAAAGATAAAACACCTTTTGTAAAACATTCGAGTAAAGAATTGTTACAAGGTTAGCCTAACACAAGGCATCTTTTCAAAACATTTTCAAAGCCACACACAAAGCACCATTTCAAACAATTGAAAACTAAGGCAAGTTGATCTAAGCAAAGTACTTAAGAGCCCATGGATAACCATGGATAGAAGGGGTGCTAATACCTTCCCCTTCTATAATCTACTCCCCGAACCCAAGAAAAATCTCAAAGGTTTTTGCTGTGCTTTTTGAACCTTTCCTTAGGATAAAATAAAAAGTCGGTGGCGACTCTTGCTCAACCGAAACATTTGCGAAAACAAACGCAAAACCATAGTCAGTTCTCCCACCGTATCACAGCCACGTATGGTCAAGAAAAATATTTTTTGGCAGTGCTACAACACTTACTACTATGGTCAGTGAAAATTCTCCGCACCCTGTGAACGCAGACATAGTAAAAAATAATACGCATGAAAAAGAGATCCGTTAGGTTGATTGACCTAGGAAAAAATAAGCTCATGCCGATGAACTAAAAAAGGTTCGGGCAAAAATTAGGGATATATAAATAAATTGTAAACCCGGCAAGTCGAAAACCTGAAAAGGCAGCTTGGGAAAAAAGGGTATCCCGGTGGACTGAAAATCTGAAAAGGCGGTCCAGGAAAAAGTTAGGGATTAAAGCGTACGACTATGTCCCTTTATCTCATCACTTGTTTATTGGCAGAAGATTTATCACTCTGGTCAGCATTTACTAAAGACTCTAGGAGTTGGGATAATGTTCAAGTTATCCATAAATCCCCACAGAATAACCTCTATGGGATTATCCCCAGAGTCATCTTCATAAGCTCATCCTTAACAGAGATACATTCCCCCGCAAGTCTAAAATTCTTTCAAGATAGAAATTGGGGCATTTCCCAGTAATTAACCTGACCCCCAGCAGATTCCCCTAGCGGATAAAGGAGTATGATCTTTTCTCCGGCAATGTCGCCAACCTACGAAGTTCCAGTCCTCATCAAAGATTATGTCATCAGCATAGTTCACTGGAATTATCTTCCCCAGCTGAGTTTATTTCTCCAACTATAAAAACCCCTTGAAAAATTCTCTTCTTCAGCAGGGCTTATTTCCTCAGCAGAATATTTCTCTAGCAGGGTTTATTTCCCCAACAAAATTCGGTCTCCCCAACTTGAGTCTATTTTTCTGACTACTATAAATCACCTGCAAAATTCTTATCTCTAGTGAAGGACAATATAGACTACTTTCCCCAGAAAGTTGCTACGGAATCTGAAACTGAACCAAATGTCGTTTAACTTTATCCTCCTAAGATGAGCTAGCATCCATATCAGAAACTTAGTCAGACAATACCTCGGAAGGTTATCCATCTCTGTTATTCCCATTCAGGGTATATAAGAATTAAATTCCCTAATAGAGCGATGAACGACCAATGCTTTTGAATTCTTCTCCCCAAGCAGAAGTCAACATCCCCCAACGGAGTTTCCTCAAACAGCAAGTAGGAATCCGCAGCAGAAACATCCTAGGCAATATTGAAGATTACACCTATTCTTCATCCGCATCGACCACCAGGGATTTATTTTCCCCAGTCAAAGATGTTATACAAAGCTACCGATATGTTCCAGCAACATCCCACATTCATACATTATTTACAAATATCATAACATATGCATACGAAATGCATATGACACTCTCGTTTACTTTGAGAACATCATTACGCAATGCATTACATACATCATGACATTGCATAGAACTAAATGTTTATCTTTTCAGGTAAACGTCTATAAACAAACAAATATCATCAATAATCCTCGAGCAGGTCCAAGATTAATTCCTAAAACAAGACGAGGCAACTATCTATATGACCATACACAGATTAATTCCTGAAACAAGACAGGGCAACTATCTGCGAAAACAAATTGTAGATCAATTCCCGAAATAGGATGGGGCGACTATCTACATGAACAGGTTGAAGATTAACTCCCGAAGCAGGATGGGGAAAATATCTATACGACCGAGCAAAGATTAACTCCCGAAACAGGATAGGGAAACTATCTCTTTATCTTTAAGACCAGATGAAGATCAATTCTTGAAACAGGGTGAGGAAACTATCTTTATCACTAGGTGGTATGAATTCCTGAAATAGGACGGGTTTACCAACAAAAGAAAACTGTAGAACAATTCCTGAAACAAGACGGGGCGACTATCTATATGACTAGGAATTTCCCTCAGAGACTAAATCTGATAAGAGGCTACTTAAACACCTTCCCTAGAGATTTATTCTGGAAAGCATTCATCAGATATAGTCAAGCATAAAATCATTCAGATACTTCTATCAATAGTTACTTTGGATGGCATCTATAAGCCCATCTCCGATAATATTCTGTCACATCTCCAAATGGCATCTTTAAGCCCATTCAAGCAATATTATTAACCAAGTGTTACTTCTTGCACAGGCAAGTGCAAACTTTTGGGCATTTAAGTGTTCAATCCTCTTCTACCTTCAAATCATGAATGGTGGACATGCCAATCTAACTCTTATGGTTTAAGAAGATTGAACAGGGGAAGTTATTATACCCCAAAATTTTCCATCTCATTTTATTCAAAACATTCTCCTAATGTTCTCAAATGCTCAAGGTTGCCCAAGAATTGATCAGACAAATTCTCCTCCTAAGCAATAGGTCTACAACTAGGGTTTCATTATTCACAAGGAAGTTTGGGTTTCAAAGGCATCAATTGGTTGTCATGGCCTCTTATTTGTTTTCGATAATGCTCATACCAAGTTTCAAGCCTTGCATCACAAGTTTTCTCAATCAATGGTTCAGATGACTGAAAATCAACTATACTGGGTAAAAAGTCAATTGTGGCCAACATACAGTCAAACTTTAAGATTTTTGGTCAATATCAAGATTTTGAACTCATATTCATCATTTTATCAATGAATGATCATGATTCTTCAAATAAAAATCTCAAGTAATCAAAAGTCAAAAGTTGCCAAATTAGGGTTTCCTTAGGAGAAGTCAACTGAACTTTGACCAAGCATAACTTTCACATGCTTCATCAGTTTTCCCCCCACCAAGGCTCATTTTGAAGGAAATTCAATTATCTACCACATTATCTCTCTAAGATCAAGTCCAAAAAATGCTTCATTCGAGAGATATGAGCCAATACATTACAGGTCATTTCAAAAGTCAACAAAAAGACACTTTTTGTCAAGGCAAATTAAATCAAGATAAATCTTCAAAAGCAAAAATGATCAAAATAGAGATTATAGAGGACATCTTGAGCTTTCCCAGAATTTCAAGATCACCTTCAAAAGATGAAAATTGAGAGACATATAACCAATGCAAGTTGGGAAATTTTGAGCAAATGCATGAAGTTAAAATTGGGCAAACTTGAGATTTTGGGCTAGTGGACCATTGTTTCACAGTCCAAACATACTCTATACTCCTTATATACCTCAAACCTTGTTCATGCACCCCTTGACCTATTTTATTTTAATTATTTTGGATTATTCATTAATATTTTAAAAATAAATAAGATAAAATATAGGCCTTTCTTACACAAAGATCAAGCCCGTGTCTTTGGCCTAATTTTTCTTATATATTCTCATCAATTCTCACACAAACACAACACGAAAAACTTGCCTCAAAACTTGTCAAAAAAATCAATTTTTTCAAAGAACCCTAAAGATCTTCAAACCCTTGTGACAACCCTTTCACTACAAAAACAACCACTCCATTCATTCCCAAAGATCATACAAAGTAAGATTGAATCAAATTTGATGGTTCAAAGCACATGAAACACCATCACATGGAATCTCCGATTTCATACTTTTGCAAAATTCATATTTTAATTTTTGTTTTGTTTTAAGCCATACTAATGTCACTAGCATACTTCTGAGATGTATTTGAATAGGTTTGGATCATCATAATGATCCCATGCATGCCAAATCGTAGAACACCATGTTTTCACCAATCTACTTTGTTTGTGCCATAGATCTTTGTGATACGGTGGTAGAACCGACTGTTATAGTGGTTTTGCGTTTGTATTCGCAAATGTTGCAGTAAGCAAGAGTCACCACCGACTTTTCTTTTATCCAACAAATGAAAGGGTGGAAAGAACACAAAAAGTGTAACAGCCCGAGCCTTCATCGTTCCCGGCACTATTACCTCACGATCTTCTCTACCCCCCTCACTAGTAGAGTTTTTGCCTTTCGTGGGAATCGAACCCTGTACCCTGGGGTTCAAGTACATGCTCAATGCATTCCCACTACCAATTGAGCTACGTAGCTCAATTGGTAGTGGGAATGCATTGATCATGTACTTGAACCCCATGGTACAGGGTCCGATTACCACGAAAGGCAAAAACTCTACTAGTATGAGGGGTAGAGAAGATCGTGAGGTAATAGTGCTGGGAACGCTGAAGGCTCGGGCTGTTACATAAAAAGGCGCCTTTTTTATGTAATAGCCTGAGCCTTCAGCGTTCCCGGCACTATTACCTCACGATCTTCTCTACTCCCCTCACTAGTAGAGTTTTTTCCTTCCGTGGGAATCGAACCCTATACCCTGGGGTTCAAGTACATGCTCAATGAATTCCCACTAACAATTGAGAAAAACTCTACTAGTGAGGGGAGTAGAGAAGATCGTGAGGTAATAGTGTCGAGAATGCTGAAGGCTCGGGCTGTTACATAAAAAGGCGCCTTTTTATGTAACATCCCGAGCCTTCAGCGTTCCCGGCACTATTACCTCACGATCTTCTCTACCCCCCTCACTAGTAGAGTTTTTTCCTTTCGTGGAAATCAAACCCTGTACCCTGGGGTTCAAGTACATGCTCAATGCATTCCCACTACCAATTGAGCTACTAGCTCAATTGGTAGTGGGAATGCATTGAGCATGTACTTGAACCCCAGGGTACAGGGTTTGATTTCCATGAAAGGAAAAAACTCTACTAGTGAGGGGGGTAGAGAAGATCGTGAGGTAATAGTGCCGGGAACGTTGAAGGCTCGGGCTGTTACAAAAAGAACTTTCGAGATTATTTCTGAGTAAAGGGGGTAGATTATGGAAAGGGAAGGTGTTAGCAACCTTTCCATCCATAGTTTTCTACGGGCTTTTAGATGCTCAGCTCATTTGAAAAATACCTTGTGCTTTGTGTGTTTAGAAAAGTATTTTGAAAAATGCCTTAGTGTGGTAATTCACTTTATGATAATTTTTGTATCGGTCCTCAAGAGTGTTGATAAAGCGTTCAGAAATGTTTTTGAAATGTTTTGTGTAAGTGTATGTTGTACCCCAAAATTTTCCCTCTCATTTATCAAGATTTTCCTCACAAAACTTCTTGGACTCAAGACATGATTAGGGTTTGGTCAGCTCAAGACACCTCATCTTGCACTGATAACCTAAAATTAGGGTTTGAGTTTTCATAAGGATTTTTGACCACCAATGTTTCATGTAACTTTCATACACCATTTTGGACCCCTAAGATTGATCATGTTAAGTTTCAAGCCTTGAACCACAATTTTGATCAGTCAATTGGAATGTTGACCTAAAAATCAGTTGTATTGGGGAAAAAGTCAACCATGGCCAATTTACAGTCAAACTTCATAATTTTTGATCCACATAAACATTTTAGACTCATATGTATCATTTGATCAAGTTTGGATCACAACTCCTCAAGAAATTTGATCAAATCATCAAAAGGGCAAAATGGTCAAAATTAGGGTTTTGACTGAGAAAGGGCAATTTCAGATTTTTAACCTAGCCAATGACCAATTGGGTTCAAGCATGATTTCAAGGATTCAATGGCATCATCTTGACCTAATTACATGGTTCAAAAGATCCCAAGTTCATTGGATTGACAGATGAATTTTGCAGTCAACTGATGAAAAGTCAACTGTACACTGAAAAGTCAAACTTTGACTTTTTGGTCAAAATCAAGTGCCAAGAGTCATAATTCATCAAGATATGTCAAAATCTGAAACTTGTTCACCAAGAAAACCAATTTTGAAAATTAGGGTTTTGAATTTGAAAATTTTCATAACTTAGAATTTTTCTAAGTATGAAAATTTTCTTATTTTTTCCCAACTTTTCACCACTTTTTCACTATGATGCATTTTGATTCAAGAAAAGTTCCCAACATGAAAGTTGTAGTCCTCCATGAAATATACAACTTTTCTTAACAAAGTTTTTCCTAAAGATGCTTGGATCTCAAGATATAAATTTGTGAATACATGCTCATGAACTAAATAACTTAGTGAAATTTTGCCCTAATTTAGGCAGGTTTTTGACCCAATTTCATGGAAACTTTTCACCTAGTTCCAAGAGGTATCTCAAAATGAATTTCAAAGATGGATTATATAGCACATTGCAAGCTTTCCAAAATGTCCAAGAACTCTCCAAGATCATTTTTGGTTAGGGAGAATCGAAGAGAGGAAGTTGACATTTTCTCACTTTTTGTTCAAGCCATTTTCACATAGCATCAAGTTGCAAATCCAATCCATGCTGTTTGTATCTTGCTTTACAGGTCCTAAGCTCACTTTAAACTCCATAATTAAATGCAAACTCAGTTGACAAAGGCATTATCTTTGCTTTTGAAGCTTTGTACAAGAGATAATTCCATTTTAGGCATAAAGTTTACATTGCCATTTTCATAAAGAGAAGCTTTTGCAACTTTGTTAATCTTGAGATTGAACCTGTTCCCTTGGTGCAAGCAATGTACACAGGTCTCAAGCAAACTGTACAAGTGCATTTCAGCTCTCAAGCAAGCAAGGACAGGCATGTTAGTATGGTCACTTCACTTTACTTCAAATGCAAGAAAAGTTGCCAAAAGGTCGGAAACTTGTACAGCTAGTAAGGGCTGACCTTTGTATCATTTCTATACAAATACACAAACTTATGGAAAGGCATAGCATGGTTTTATTTCACCTAAAACACTCTCAAATTGAAAAACTCCAAAATTCTGCCCAAACACTCAGTTTCTGCAAAACCATAGCCAACACTCATTTGGCTCGTGCGTTTTGTGTTTAAACAGTTCAAGCATCTCATAAACATCATACCAAAGCAAGCCAAGCCCTTACCCTGGTTCTGTAACCCCTGTTTCAGCATCCACCATTTTCACTTTGGAAGCTTGCAGCTTGACTTGTCCAAAGAGTTTCAACCATCCTCAGAGCAAGCTAAGCATTGGAATAGGTTCAGGGAAGTTCAAGGAAGCTTAAACAATCACCAGGCCTCCATTAAAGTCCCTACATTGTCCTACACAAATCCAGCTGAAGGAGGTAATTTCTTAAACTCTATCTCTCTGAATAGGCAACTTCAAGCCACGATTTGTGAAGAAAAAATGTAGCCCTTATCATGACAAAGCTGTACATATCATTACTTTTCATTTATATTACTTGTGCTGAGAGAATTTGAAGATTGAAAACTCTGAAATTTTTAGGTCACGAATTAGGGGTTCCAAAATTTTCCTTGATCTTTTAGAGTTAGGTTACATAATTTATATGGTTGGAATCGTGAGATCAAATGCCACATGTTTCATGTTATGAGTTTTTGTTTTTATGCAAGCATGAGCAAGATGCAGGTTGAACTGGAAAAAGCGTGCGTAAGGCTGGCCAGAGGACAGGGACGAAGTGTCTTGGGATTTTTGTTGCCTTGGCCTTTTTGGTTTCACTAATCACACCCCCCTGACTTGTTATTTGCACCCCCTGGCTAATTTGTTATATTTTTGCATTTTTCTTCATATTTTTATATTTAACACTTTCATTTATTTTTTCTGAATAATAAAAAATCCTAAAAATAATTTCTTTATTTTTTGCAATTTTATTTTATTTTTTTTATTATTTTTTTTACATGAAAATTAGTTTATTTTGATAAATAGATTTTATTTTCTTAAATAACTTGTAAATATATTTAAAAATACTTAATATTTTTATTATACTATTTATACTCATAAACACTTATTTTTTATATATATTTAATTTTTAATATTTAGGTATATTATTATTTATTATTTTCTTATACAAGAAATGTACAAAATAATAAATATAGAACATTTATTTTCTTTTAATTAAAAAACTAGGGTTTACCCCTTTCAAAAAGAATTAATATTTTTAGGGTTTAAGTTAAATAATTTCTCATACAAAAACAAGACATAAAAACATTTTTTCATGAATACATTGCATTGCATTTTAAATACTTGCCTTATATTTATTTAATTCACGCAATATTCGATTTGGTTGTAATAATATATTTAGGTTTATATTTGTGCAAAATCCCCATTCAAAACTTGTATCCCTCCTCCCATAATAATTGTTGTAATAGTTTAGTTGGTTTTACGCAATTTACCGCTTTATATACTATGTTTAGTAATTAGGGTTTGCATGACAAGAACAAAAAACAAAAAACAAAAAAAAATCTAATTCAAGGCAAGACAAAAGCATGAAAATGACACACTTTGCACACAAGCACCCTTAGGGTTTCTCCCACTTGGTTGCCTAAAATAAAATGGCCATGTTACGCATGCGAAGTATCTTGACAAAACAAAACAAATATAAGATCATAGTCCCTCGATGACACTATTCAAAAGGTTGCCTAAACAAAATGATCTTGGTCCCTCAAAAAAGCTAAGATACTTGGCAACATTCCTATCATGGTCATACGATGACCCACTCCCGTCCCGTTTACATCCAAAGATAGGGTTGCTTACCAAATTAATGGTAAGTCAACAATGTCAAAGGAATAGAAATGCACAAGAAAGACATTTGAGTAGGTAGATAGCTTCTAAGTTACTTGCTCCATTTCAAAACAATCCTTGCTATTTTCAAAAACAAACACACACACATTTCAAAACATCTTACAAAATATTGAAAACATTTTCAAAAGACAAACATCTTTGTATACATTCTTACGAACGAGAATCATTACAAAGATTACCTAAACGAATGACCTCTTTTTTTCAAAATACTTTCAAAACCACACCAAACACCATTTCAAACAAAGCAAAGCAAGTGATCTAAGCAAGTAACTAAGAGCCCATGGAAAACCATGGATGAAAAGGGTGCTAGCACCTTTCCTTTTCATAATCTACCCCCCCGAACTCAAGAAAACATCTCAAAGGTCTTTCGTGTGCTTTTTTACCTTTCCTTTTGGATAAAATAAAAGTCAGTGGCGACTCTTGATAACCGCGACATTTGCGACAAAACGCAAAATCTCAAGTCAGTTCTCCCACCGTATCACAGTGTAAAAGTTTGTTTTTGAGCATAGCATCTAGGAACTATCTACTTATACTCGAAAGGTTTATTCTTTTCCTCCTATCCTTTAGGCAGTGTTATCCTACTATTAGTGAGTAGGTAGCCCTATCGTTGGATGTTTGAGGGACATTCGAAGGGACGTTTTTTATAGTCACAATGGCAACTGGGCAAGAAGTCTTAGTAACTACCCTAGGGTTCTAAGATCATATTTTATCGAGGCAACATCGAGAGGGTCATCGAGGGACTTATGATCTTTTTGGACCAGAGGATAGCCACTAAAACCTCTCACGTTTCGAGAGCTGTGACTATTTTCCGAAGGCAACCGAGGTGGGAATATCCTAGAGATGTATATGTGCAAGTGTGCTTGTTTCAAATATTTGTTTTTGAATTTACGTTTGCTAGCGTTTTGTTTTTATTCTTGCCATACAATCCTATTATTCATGCAACTAAACAGTTTATAGTTTGCAGAAATTTAAAGTGCGGAAATGTAAATCCTACGCTATTACAGAGTTTTGGGGATTATTTACATGTCCAAGAGTAAGGAGAATAAAGCAGAAAATAAAGTCCTAATTATTTTATTACAAACCATGAGCAATTACAATAATATGAAAAATGCGAGAATAGATAAATACGCGCGAGTTGAGAAAGGATGTCTAAAAATCCTAAAGAAAAAGGAATCTTTTTGTTTGTTTTTTATTCATAAAAGAAAATAAAGTCTAAGTCTATTTAATTTTAATTTTTAAAAAAAGATGTTAAAGTAATTAAATTAATTAGTTAACAAAAATGATTTTTTATTGAAAAAAGACTAGACCTAATTTTTATGATTTTGTTTATGGTTAATAAAAAAAGAAATTAAGAAAGGAATAAGTAACACGAAAAGTACAAATGCAAGAGAGCAGGTCTTTCGATCCAGAGGAAAAGGTAGCTTTTGATCATGGAGAGGCAGCATTCGATCCAATGCATGGTGACTATCTTTCGATCCTGGGGAGCAAACTGCTTTTCGATCCATATCTGCAAGACAAGCATTAGAAAAATAAAGATGCAGGACCTGGGTGTCAAACCCAGGTACTTCGATCCTGTGCGCATTGGTATGCTCAGGCTTAATCTGCAGTACCAGCGTTAGAAAAAGAAACAAATACAAACCTAGGTGTCAAACCCAGGTTTTTCCTCTGCACACACACCTACAAGTTTGACCAAATGTTGGATCGAAGCAAATCCAAAGACCTTACCCTACGTATGACCATCTCCTAAACCCAAATCTGGGGTTAAAAATGGCACAAGATCTTTGTATCACCTAGTTTAACCCTGCTGATTCAAAGCCTTAAAATGGCACCCTGTACTTCTAACACTTATATTCGTATGAATGATCAATAATAATACAAGCATGCATGTAGAAACAATTTAAATAGTAATCGAAAGGTCGTGATCTAGAATTTTACCAAGGACTGATGGGCTTGGTGCATGACTTTTGGGTGTGCTTCAGGTTTGGAGGAGAGTCGGTATTAGACTTGGAGGAGCCTACTAAGAGTGTTTTTATTTTGACAATTTTGCTGGATTTTGAGGATTTTCGTGGCTCTTTGAGGTAGCTTTCGATAGGCAATTCGTGCGTGTCTCCATTTTAAAGATATGTTAGGTATTTATAGGAGATGGGGGTGCATGGAAATGGTAAGAGACATCCATTAACCAAGCTTTGAAGGCCACGAGACCAGAATCAGACACATTAAGATACTTCCATTTTTGAAATATTTATGCCTCTTTGAGCCTTGGGATGAACCTGGAGACATTTGGCTCCTTCAATTGCCCTCCAGCGTTGCTCTTCGATTAGCCTAGAATTTTGATTCGAAGTGTTCAGAAACTTCTTTATTAGAGCTTCTTCGATCAGTCAGCTTCTACATTGATTGCTTGATTTTGTTGATATGCTTATCTAAAGACATCTTGCTCTGATATGCCAATTGAAGGACACTTTGTTAATCATGTCTTCGAAGTACCCCTTATCCTTGCTCTTCGATTGACCCATAATTGTTTCCTTCGAATGGATCAAGTCTTGCCCTTTGATTAACTATGAGTTACTTCCTTCGAATGGCTCAAGTTTCATCATTGAGGCCTCTTCGATTGAGCCCCTACTCAGCTAGCCCAAACGAAAATTCTTTCCAGGCCAATCGAAGCTTCCTTTGGCATGAATGCTTGTGCAGGAAGCTTGAGTATGGCAATATGTGGTATTTTGGGCCAGACAACATCTTTGCATATTTATCTTTCGTTTTGGCCAACTAGATCTAATCTTTGACCAAACCCCTTTTTTCAGACAACACTATTTGTCCTTAGAATGGGCCTTTGAATGCTTCTTCGAATGGATCATTTACATGTCCTTTGAATGGCTTTCGATTGGACCCATCCATTTGCCTTAGGTGCTTGATTCAAATAGCCCAAGTGAGAACTTCATTCTGACCAATCGAAGCCTCCTTTGTCACTTCCTTCGAATGCCATTGCATAAGAGGCCTGGGCCTAGCCACATGTAAGATCAAGACTCATCATAAGGCAAACTTCTATTCAGTAATTATGTGTCTCCTTTAAATGGCCACCAATATGTGTCTTTCGAATGTACCTTTGAAGTTCTCTTTCGAAGGGGTCATATTGTGTGTCATGGTGCAGAAACTGTGTTGAGGGGTCTTGGCCTTGTGCATTGAAAGCAACCTCAGAGGAATTACTTGCCTTATGCATTGAAGGAAATCATAGAATAAGCCTTTTCCCTTGTGAATCCCAGGCAAATCTGAGGGAGCCCCTTCCTGGTGGATCGAAGGTTGCATGTATAGGCCTTTTGCCTAGATGAGACTTGGACTAATGCTTGCTCGAAGGGGAACCAACATGAAATCGAAGCTGATGGGCCAATGCTTGATCGAAAGGTTTTAAGAGCCCAGTCGAAGATGGTTGACATGGAAATCAAAGGAAGCTTTGCTCTGATATGCCAAATGAAGGACATTGTTCAGATGCCAATCGAAAGACATTGTTGACATGCCAATCAAAGGACATTATTCTGATATGCCAAATGAAAGACATTGTTCAGATTCCAATTGAAAGACATTGTTGACATGCCAATCAAAGGACATTTCTCACCTGTCAATCGAAATACACTTTGCTAGCATTTAAAAAATTTCATTTTCTTTAGGCAAGTGTTTGTAACCAACCATGTAAGAGAAAAACCTTGGGAAACATGAGAGGGAAAATTTTAGGGTACAACAGCTGCCCCTGTTCAATCTTCTTAAACCTGAGGATTTAGATTGGCTTGTCTTCCTTTCATTATCTGAAGGTGGAAGAGGATTGAACACTAGAGTGCCTAGAAATTTGCACTTGCATGAAGTAACACTGACGGTTTATGATGGCGGGAATGGGATTGCAGATGCCATTTGCAGAAGATGACTGAGAGTTGTCGGAGATGGGCTTAAAGATGCCATCCAAAGTAGATGTTGACTTTCTAAGAAGTCCCTTTGTGGGGAATTCCTATTCCTGCTATATGAGGAGGACTCCACTGGGGAATATGGACTTATGTTGTTCTCCTGCTTGAGGAAAACTCTATGGGGAATAGAGTCTAGGAACTTCAGTTGTCTAAGGCTCTGCTGAAGAGTTATCTTTGGAGAGATGAAAGTGGGGTTACCTTAGGGTTTATATCACATTTATTTTCTTACCTTGTTTGACTTGTTTGTTTTACATTTTAATTCTATTGTTTGGGTTTGAATCCTCCACCCGGATTTGGGAAACATTACAGGTAAATAGCAATACATTATGGAAACTGTGCGGGGTATACCGACACGGTCTAAGCAATAGCTATGTTAGTGTGACATATTTGTGGGTACCGGTAGCCTTTGAGCCAATCAAAGAGAATACGGGGCCGCCGAGTGATGTCATGAAGCACTAACGAACTTCTAGAACCTTTACTTGACCAACTTGGCCTTTTAGGATGTAGTGAGATGACCAGCTTTTGGTGCAGTCCGAAGTTGGTAGATACTCGATACTACACTCATTGAGGGTTGGTTTCTTGGAATATTTCGGTCGCCAGTAAAGAGGCTTGAACTGAAACAATGAACAAGGAAACAATCCAGTGATATTGAGCTCCTTAGAACCCGGTTACTATTACTAGGACAGGTTGAGCCAACTAAACTTCAAGAGGGTACTTACCTATGAAACCTTATGCAAGCCTAAACTAGGAACTTGTTTGATTTGCTTGTACATATATACTTGTGCATAACATCATGGACATCATGAGAATCATATGCATCCACTAACCATTTCAAGGATTTTGGAAATTCATATTTGTTCTTGTTTTGTACGATATGGATTCACTTCACAGGAAAACTATCCAAGTCAACCTTGTAAGAATTCATCCACAACTCAAGGAGCTAGCTTCAAGGATTCCTGATAACTCTCTATTCACTGAGAGGCATGGTCATCTACTCAACTTAGTCACTTCCAACACAAAGGAAGACATGATGAAGGTTCTCTTCCAGTTCTTTGACCCTTTACATCATTGCTTCACATTTCCTGACTACCAGCTTGTGCCCACTTTGGAAGAATTCTCTCAACTCTTGAGGATTCCCATTCTCAATCAACTACCTTTCAACGGTACGGAAAGAGATCCAAAGCCAGAATAGATTGCTCAAGGCCTACACTTGCACTCATATGATGTCACAACTCATTGGGAAACTAGAAGTGGTGTCAAAGGCTTCTTGGCAAATTTCTTGTTTGAGAAGGCCCAAAGTTGTTGGAACTCCTTAGACTTGCAAGCTTTTGAGGAGATTGTAGCTCTTCTCATCTATGGGATGGTCTTGTTCCCTAATCCTGACCAACTCATAGATGTAAGCGCTGTCAAAATCTTCATGTCTCGCAACCCGGTGCCTACATTGTTTGGGGATATCCTACACTCTTTTCACACTCGTACAATGAGGAAAAAATGTGTTCTTATGTGTTGCACTCCTCTCCTGGAAAGATGGTTTATTTCTCATCTTCCCCAATCAGTCTTGAAGAATGAGCAAGGTTTGAGGTGGTCACAAAGGTTGATGACACTTAAACATTCAGATATTCATTGGTGTTCTCGATCCAAAGAGAATGTTATCATTGTCGAACATTGTGGGAAATTCCCTAATGTCCCTCTACTTGGCATTAGGGGAGGCATCACCTACAACCCGTGCTTGGCTCTGAGACAGTTTGGTTATGCCCGAAGGGATGGCCCACATGATATGCTGATTCAAGGCTTGGTTTTCGACTACGACAAATACGATCAAGGTCTTCGCCAGAGATTCATCCGAGCTTGGAGGATGCTAAACAAGGTAGATAGAAAGACTTTGGGACACAAGAATTCCATCCCTCTTGAGCCTTACCTCAAGTGGGTACGAACCCGCGCTCAAAGTCTCATGATGCCTTACCCCTCCATTCTCCCAGTGATTATAGAGCCTGTTAAGGAAGGAGAGGTTCCATACACCATCCTACATCCTGACATGCCTACATCACTCGAAGACCTACAAAGTAGTTGGATACAGCTCAAAGGAGAGCGTGATACTTCCGAAGCCCAATTCTACGCAAGCAAGAAGAAGGTTTTGGAACTCACTCGGCTACTTCATGAAGAGCAGACTCTCAATACCTACATTGCACCAAAGAGGATGCGCAATGTCTTTTTATCATAAAATTTTGTATTATTTTTCCCTAGGGGCATTGATGTACTCAAATTCTATTTTATTAATATAACGTGTGTTTCTTTTTTGTTTGAAACAAATTTGAATTTTCAAATCCTTGAAAGCATTGAATGAATACATATCATTAATCATGAGCATAAACAGGTCTTTGCAATAAGTTTCCTCATCCCTCTACTATTTATTTCAGCAAGATGGATCTCGAACAAACGGTTAAAGACCTACAAGCTCAAAATACAAAATTTCAACAGTTACTCTTGACCTTAGCCAAGGGGAAGGAGGAGCTAAAGAATCTTCTAGAAAAAGAAAAAGAGAAAAAGAAGAAGAAGCCAGCTGGTGTGGTTATCATGGGCAGAAGGTTTCAGGGACAAGCCAGAAGGACCTTAGATTTTCCAACAACGTCTGACGAAGGGGAAAGAAAAGGAAAAGAAACGGCAGTACCATCAGATTCTGAAGAGGAAGAGAAAGAAGATGACTACTCTAAACAACAATGCCCTCCGGCTGATGACAAATACAAACACCTGGAAGAACGTCTAACTGTTATGGAAATACAGAGAGTACTGGGGCTAGATTTTGAGGAGTTAGGACTGGTGTCAGGAATCGTAATCCTGCCAAAGTTTAAGGTGCCATTATTTGCCAAGTATGATGGGGTGTCTTGTCCCAAAATGCACCTTCGGTCATATGTTAGGAAAATTCAGCCGCATTCTGCTGACAAAGACTTGTGGTCCACTTTTTCCAAGACAGTTTATCAGGAACGCAACTTGATTGGTTCTACCAATTGGAGAGGGCTGGTGTCCATAATTGGGAAGACTTGGCAGCAGCCTTCTATAAACAGTATTAGTACAACGCTGATTTGGCACCAACCCATACTCAACTTCAGAGTATGGCTATGGTATCAAATGAGGGCTTCAAAGACTACGCCCAAAAGTGGAGGGATCTAGCCAGAAGGGTGCAACCCCCTTTATCTGAAAGGGAGTTAGTTGACATGTTCCTAGGAACTCTATCAGGCCCTTTCTTCAATCATCTGATTGGGAGCTCCTCTGCAAGGTTTACTAAATTGATTTTAACCGGCGAAAGGGTGGAAGCTGGTATAAGAAGTGGGAAAATTCAGAAGGACGCGTCTGCCTCAACAACTGTGAAAAAGCCCTTCACCGGGAAGAAGGAAGTGTCTGCTGTCTATTCGCAGAGGAATCAAGGAAGAACTGAGCTCCAACCAACGGTAGGGGCCGTTATGATTCAAAATCCTGCATCAGACCAACCAAGATATAATCAGCCGAGAAATAATCAGCCAAGGGTAGAAAGGCCAGTTCGGCAATTTACCAAGATTAACATGACTCCAACTCAAGTCCTACCACATCTTCTGAAATTGAATATGGACATGTTAAAAGAGGCCCCTAAAAATCCCAATACTACGTCTCCACATTACCATCCGAATGCTAGATGCGCATACCATTCTGAAAGTCCAGGGCACGAAACCGACAAATGTTGGGCTCTGAAGAAAAAGATGCAAGACCTGATAGACCCGAAGGAAATTAAGTTCGAAGCGCCTGAGAAACCGAATGTTATTTACGCTCTGATGCCTAGGCATGGTCACAATTCCAATGCTGTTGAGGAAGACAGTGATGAAGATGGCAGCTTGGAAGATTGGATATTTCCTACTGTCAGCGAAGGACTTCGCAACTGGGAAGCCAAAGACTTTGTCCCGATAACTTTCATATCTCAGTAATTTATCTTTTTACATTTCTGTTGGATTTGTAATATTCACGAACAATTCGCACTTTAAAAACCTTGTGTCTTACCCGAGACACAACGGTCCATTTGTAAGGGTTTTTATTTCATCTTCATATGACATTCAATGAATCATGGACGCTTTTTCACATATAAACCTTTTGTGCTCATTGTCTTTCTTTTACATTTTATTGTTTTAAGATGGCTATACCCTTACACACACCCACACTCACAAATGCAGGTACCCTTCCACTCCGGATCCCATGGGTAACGATACTGCTATAGCCTTCAGTGACTCTGAAGATCCGATCTACCAAGCCGAATACGAAGGTGAGGAAGATTGTGAGGTGCCACGGGAATTGGCCAGACTATTACAACAAGAGGAAAGAGCTATTCAACCTCATGAGGAGATGTTGGATACAATCAACTTGGGTACCGAGGAAGATAAAAAGGAAATCAGAGTGGGTGTCAATCTAGAGCCGAGTGTCAAGGAGCGCCTAATTCAGCTGTTGCATGATTATGTTGAGATCTTTTCCTGGTCATACGAAGACATGCCGGGACTCGATACAGGCATTGTGGTACATCGTCTACCCAAAAGAGAAGACTGTCCACCAGTGAAACAAAAAGTCCACCGCATGAGACTTGACATGTCAGAGAAGATCGAAGCAGAAGTTATGAAACAATTCAATGCTGGATTTTTGGCTGTTACTTCCTATCCTCAATGGGTTGCCAACATTGTTCCCGTGCCTAAAAAGGACGACAAAGTGAGAATGTGCGTGGATTATAGATGTTTAAACAGGGCCAGCCCTAAAGATGATTTTCCACTTCCACACATCGACATCCTGGTTGACAATACAGCCCAGCACAAAGTATTTTCTTTCATGGATGGATTCTCAGGCTATAACCCGATCAAAATGGCACCTGAGGACATGGAGAAAACTACATTTGTCACACAATGGGGTACGTTCTGCTACAAAGTGATGCCATTCGGACTGAAGAATGTCGGGGTAACCTATCAATGCGCCATGGTAGCTTTGTTTCATGATATGATACATCATGAGATAGAGGTCTATGTAGATGACATGATAGCCCGGTCACAAACTGAAGAAGAACACCTTGATCACCTGCAAATGCTGTTTGTCAGGTTGAAGGAGTACAAACTAAGGTTGAACCCAAACAAGTGCACATTCGGAGTCCGGTCCGGTAAGCTCTTAGGTTTCATTGTCAGCAACAACGGCATCGAGGTTGATCCTGCCAAGGTTAAAGCAATACAAGAAATGCCTGCTCCTCCCACTGAGAAGGAAGTCAGAGGATTCTTGGGATGCCTAAACTATATTTCTAGGTTCATTTCTCACCTAACATCTACTTGTGAACCAATATTCAAACTGTTGAAGAAAGATCGGGTAGTTAGATTGAATGATGACTGTCAGATTTCTTTCGAAAAAATCAAGGAGTATTTACAAGAGCCTCTTGTCTTGAGCCACCAGTCGTGGGAAGACCGCTAATCATGTATCTGACTGTTTTAGAGAACTCAATGGGGTGCTCATTGGGGCAGCATGACGAGTCTGGCCGAAAAGAGCACGCTTTTTATTACCTGAGCAAAAAGTTTACCGACTGTGAAACCAGATATTCACTGCTCGAGAAAACTTGTTGCTCTCTGGTATGGGCTGCTCGCCGGCTAAGACAGTACATGTTGACTCATACCACTTTGCTGATATCTAAGATGGATCCGATAAAGTACATCTTTGAGAAGCCTGCTTTGTCTGGAAGGATAGCTAGATGGCAGATGATCCTAACAGAATATGATATACATTACACTACCCAAAAATCTATAAAGGGCAGTGTGCTAGCTGATCATATGGCCCATCAAGCTGTAGAAGATTATCAATCCATGAAGTTTGACTTCCCTGACGAAGACATCATGACATTGGACAACGGTGAAGAAATCAGGCCATATGACGGACCTGAACAAGGATCCCGACGGACCCTGTACTTTGATGAGGCATCCAATGCACTTGGTAACGGTATCGGTGTTGTACTCATATCTCCGGAAGGATGCCATACTCCTTTTACTGCCAGACTCTGCTTCAACTATACGAACAACATGGCAGAATACGAAGCATGCATCTTTAGACTCAAGGCTGCCATAGACATGGGAATCAAATCCTTAGTTGTGTTTGTAGATTCAACTTTGGTCATCAGTCAGATCAAAGGAGAGTGGGACACTAAGAACCCAAACCTTATCCCTTACAAAGAACATGTTTTGACATTGCTACCACATTTTGAGAAGATTACCTTCGAGCATTTCCCGCGAGAAGAAAATCAGCTAGCGGAAGCACTAGCCACAATGTCATCTATGTTTAAACTTAATTGGGATAACGAGGCTCCCCAGATCACCATTGAACGAATGGATGAACCAGTACATTGTCACAAGATTAATACTTAAGAAGTAGTGGACCAGCCTTGGTTTCACAAAGTCAAGAGGTATCTCGAGGCTCAAGAATATCTAGAAGGAGCTTCAATAAATGATAAGAAGTTCTTAAGGAGATTCTCTGCTAAATTATTCCTTAGTAATGGCATCCTGTACAAATGTAATCATGACTCTGTGTTGCTTCGGTGCATAGATAAGGTTGAAGCTGAAAGGATCATGGCTGAATTGCACGAAGGCACTTTTGGTACCCATTCCAGTGGGCATAAGATGGAAAATAAAATCCTACAGGCAGGCTATTACTGGTCTACCATGGAAGAAGATTGCTATCAACACTCTCGAACCTGCCATAAGTGTCAGATTTATGCTGGAAAGGTGCATGTACCTCCGGTTCCTCTGAATGTCTTAACAGCTCCTTGGCCCTTTGCTATGTGGGGGATTGATATGATTGGGGAAATCAAACCGGAAGCCTCCAATGGACACCGCTTCATCCTAGTGGCCATTGACTATTTTACAAAATGGGTGGAGGCAGCTTCCTTCGCTTCTGTTACCAAGAATATTGTTTCCCGTTTCATCAAGAAAAATCTCATTTGCCGGTACGATATCCCTGAAAGGATCATCACTAACATTGGTACAAATCTCAACAACACTATGATCACCGCATTGTGTGAGCAATTCAAGATTCAGCATCACAATTCTTCTCCCTATCGGCCAAAGATCATACAAAAGATGACAGTCACATACAAAGACTGGCATGAGATGTTACCGTTCACTCTCCACGGTTATCGTACCACAGCTCGCACATCAACCGGGGCAACACCCTATTCTCTAGTTTACGGCATGGAAGCCGTCTTGCCTATTGAGGTTCAGTTCCCATCTCCGAGGATTATTAAAAATGCAGGGTTAAACGAAGACGATTGGATCCAGACTCGACTTGATCAACTGAGTTTAATTGATGAGAAGAGACTTGTTGTTGTTTGCCATGGTCAAATGTATTAGAAACGGATGATCAAGGCTTTCAACAAGAGAGTCAGGCGCCAAGTGTATCAAGTTGGAGATCTGGTGATCAAACGCATTATCTTGCCACAAGGTGATCCCAGGGGCAAATGGACTCCTACCTACGAAGGACCATTTGTAATCAAAAACATATTCTCCAGTGAGGCAATGATCTTGACCACCATGGATGGTGACGACCTGCCACACCCTACGAACGCGGACATAGTTAAAAGATACTACGCATAAGAGACCCGCTAGGTTGACACACCTAGGAAAAATAAGGGCATCCCGGCGAATCAAAAAGGTTCGGGCAAAGTTAGGGATAAAACAAAAAATTCTGTACACCCGACAAGTTGAAAACCCGAAAGGGCGACTTGGGCAAGAAAGGGTTTCCCATCGGACTGAAAACCCAAAAGGGCGGCCCAGGAAAAAGTTAGGGAATTAAAGCGTATGAATATGTCCCGTCAGATCACTTTACAGACAACCTTTGGCTTCCACTGACAAACTCAAAGGTTTTAATCAATTCAATCATCTTTGGGCGAGGCAACAAATAGACAAGATGCTCAGAGATACGTAGGATATAGAAGAATGGGAACCACATGGGATTATTACACATAGCTATCTTTCCTTTGTATCAAAATTTTCATTTTTTATGACAGCATTCTCTTAGCAGAATGTTTGTCCCCTTGTACAAAAATACTTACCCAAAGTCAACACAAAGATATCCCTTTGAAAGTGTAAAAACTATTTGTCTTTTCTTTACGCTTGTGTTTTGTTTATGAAAACATCCGATGATTCATTGTTGAACATATGCATCTGAACATAATTACTGTTTACAAATAAACAAAATGAAAATAGGCAATTACTGATAGGTTGAAAGGATAGGGAAATACCTCTAGGCTATTCCATAAGTAATCCCCTGCAGTACGTCGTTTAAATCCCCAGCGAAACAAAGATTCAAATTATTGATCCCCAGTAGAAGTCGTCAAATTTCTCAGGATTCCCCAACAGGATTTTACAAGCAGTATATGGCATTGCCCTTACAGCAAAGTTTATTTCTCTTGGCAAAAGTTCATCAATACTTCTACTTCAAAACGTGAAAACTTACATATTTTCAGCAGCAACCAGAGATTTATTTTCCTCAATCCAACTGCAATGCAGCAAATTAGATCACATACGCATACATTGCATCCATATATCATAAACATTGATAAAGCAAATGCATTACCTCATACATTTCATGCAATATGACTTTGCATTTTAGCTAACATTTTACCCTTTCCAGGATAAGATTAACAACTATCATTAACAATGTTCAAAACTTGATACAGTTCAGATATGCTCCAAACACGGATGCTATTATGATACTCATTTAGACTCAACTTTCAGATACAGTTCAGATACAGTTCAGATACGCTCTAGACACGGATGCCATTCTGATACTCATTCAGAATCAACTTTCAGATATAGTTCAGATACGCTCCAGACACAGATGCCATTCTGATACTCATTCAGAATCAACTTTTAGATACAGTTCAGATACGCTCTAGACACGGATACCATTCTGACACTCATTCAGAATCAAATTTCAGATACAGTTCAGATACACTCTAGACACGGATGCCATTCTGATACTCATTCAGATTAAACTTTCAGATACAGTTCAGATACGCTCCAGACACGGACGCCATTCTGATACTTATTCGGATTCAACTTTCCAACACCATTCAGATACCCTCCAGATACGAATGTCATTATGATATTCATTCAAACAAGGTTTTCAGATACAGTACAGATACGCTTCAGACACGGATGCCATTCTGATACTCATTCTTCCAGCTTACAAATTACAATTCAACAATCACTTTTGGATGGCATCTTTAAGACCATCTCCCACATCTTTCTATCATCTCTCCAAATGGAATCTTTAAGCCCATTCCTTCTATCATCGCATCACCGAGTGCAATTTTCTGGACACTCTAGTGTCCAATCATCTTCCACCTTCGAGTCACGAATGGCAAAACTCGCCAGTCCATGTTTGGGTGACATTGTCAAATCTATACAGACAAGGTCCACATGCCTCTGGTTCCTCTAAATGTCTTAACAGCTCCTTGGCCCTTCGCTATGTGGGGAATTGATATGATTGGGGAGATCAAGCCTACAGCCTCCAATGGACACCGCTTCATTCTAGTGGCCATTGATTATTTCACAAAGTGGGTCGAAGCAGCTTCCTTCGCATCTGTTACTAAGAATGTTGTTTCCCGCTTCATCAAGAAGAATCTCATTTGCCGGTACGGTATCCCAGAAAGGATCATCACTGATAACGGTACAAACCTTAATAATACTATGATCATCGCCTTGTGCGAGCAGTTCAAGATTCAACACCACAATTCACCCCCTACCGGCCAAAGATGAATGGTGCAGTCGAAGCTGCTAATAAAAACATTAAAAAGATCATACAGAAAATGACGGTCACCTACAAGGACTTGCATGAGATGCTACCGTTTTCTCTCCATGGGTACCGTACCACGGCTCGCACATCAATTGGGGCAACACCCTATTATTTAGTTTATGGCATGGAGGTTGTTTTGCCTATTGAGGTTCAGATCCCCTCATTGAGAAACATGAAGGATGCAGGTTTGAGTGAAGACGATTGGATCCAGACCCGACTTGATCAACTGAACTTAATTGATGAAAAGAGACTTATTGTTGTTTGCCACGGTCATACGTATCAAAAGCGGATGATCAAGGCTTTCAATAAGAAAGTAAGACGCCAAGTGTATCAAGTTGGAGATTTAGTGATCAAGCGCATCATCTTGCCACAAAGTGATCCCAGGGGAAAATGGACTCCTACTTATGAAGGACCATTTGTAATCAAGAACATCTTTTCTGGTGGGGCAATGATCTTAACCACCATGGACGACGACGACCTGCCACACCCTGCGAACACAGACATAGTCAAAAGATACTACGCATAAGAGACCCGCTAGGTTGACACACCTAGGCAAAATAAGGGCATCACGGCGAACCAAAAGGTTCGGGAAAAAATTAGGGATAAAATAAAAAAAATTTGTAAACCCGGAAAGTTGAAAACCCGAAAGGGCGACTTGGGAAAAAAAGGATTTCCCGGTGGATCGAAAACCCGAAAGGGCGGTCCAGGAAAAAGTTAGGGAATTAAAGCGTATGACTATGTCTCGTCGGATCACTTTAAGGACAATCTCTTTAATGACAAACTCGAAGCTTCTGATCAATTCAATCAACTTCGGACGAAGCAACAAATGGACAAGATATTCGGAGATACGAAGGCTATAGCAGAATGGGAACCCCGTAGGATTTTTTACACATAGCTATCTTTCTTTGTATAAAATTTTCTTATTTTCATGACACCATCCTCTTACTAGGATGTTTGTCTCCTTTGTACACAAATACTTATTCAAAGTAAATACAAAGATATCTCTTTAAATTACAAAAAACTATTTGTCTTTTTCTTTTACACTTGTGTTTTATTTGCAAAAAACGTCCAATGATTCATTAATGAACATATGCATTTGAACATAATTACTGTTTACAAATAAACGAAATGGAAAAGAAGAATTACTGACAGATTGAAGGAATAGGAAAATGTCTTTAGGCTATTCCATGAGAAATCCCTAAAGTACGTCATTAAGATCCGCAGCGGAGCTAAAACTTCAAACTATTAATCCACAGTGGAAACCATCCAGTTTCTCCAAATTCCCCAGCAAGTTATATTGAAGCCTGAAAAGCAACCAGACAACAACTTCTGATAACTCCCCAGTAGAGTGGCAGACAACCCAAACTCCTGAACTTTTTCCAAACAAGGATAAGTTTTCTTCCCCACAGAGTTTTTATTAATCCCCAGTAGAAGTCATCAAAATTCTCTGGATTCCCCAAGCAAATTCTTCAAGCAGTACATAGAATTACTCTCACAACTGAATTTTTGTCAATACTCCAAGAATTCACATATCCTCAGCAGCAATCAAGGATTTATTTTCCTCAGCAATACAACAAATCAGCTTACATGCACATACATTACATCCATATATCATAAACATTGATAAAGTACATATATTGCATCATACATTTCATGAAACATAACTTTGTGTTTCAGCTAACATTTTACCCTTTTCAGGATAAAATTAACAGCTATCATTTAACAATATTCAAAGATTTCAGATATGGTACAAATACGCTCCAGACAAGGATGCCATTCTGATACTCATTCAGATCTCAACTTCAGATACAATCCAGATACGCTCCCGACACGGTTGCCATTCTGTTACTCATTCAGACTTCAACATTCAGATATAGTTCAGATACACTCCAGATACGGAAGTCATTCTATTACTCATTCAAATTCAGCTTTCAGATACAGTCCAGATATGCTCCAGACAAGGGTGCCATTCTGATACTCATTCAGACCTAAATTTCAAGATACAGTCCAGATACGCTCCAGACACGGTAGCCATTCTGTTGCTTATTCAAGACTCATCTTTTAGATACAGTACGGATACACTCCAGACATGGTAGCCATTCTGTTACTTATTCAGATTCAAGTTCAGATACAGTGCGGATACGCTCTAGATACGGATGCCATTATGTCGCTTATTCAGATTCCAAATTCTAGATACAGTACAGATACACTCCAGACACGAAAGTCATTCTGTTACTCATTCAGATTCAAGTACAGACACAGCTCAGATACGCACTAGACACTGACGCTATTCTATTGCTCATACAGATTCAGTCTCCAGACACCGTTCAGATACGTTCCATATATCGACACCATTCTGATACTTATTCTTTTGACTTACAACTTACGATTCAACAAACATTCTTGGATGGCATCTACAATCCCATCTCCAACAAGATTCTATCACCTCTCCAAATGGCATCTTTAAGCCCATTCCCTCAACTACACTTTGTCGAGTGAAAATTTATGGGCACTCTAGTGTCCAATCATATTTTACCTTCGAGTCACGAACGACAAAACTCGCCAATCTAACTCTTCAGGTTCAAGAAGATTGAACAGGGGAAGTTGTTGTACCCCAAAATTTTCCCTCTCATTTATCAATATTTTCCTCACAAAACTTCTTGGACTCAAGACAAGATTAGGGTTTGGTCAGCTCAAGACACCTCATCTTGCATTGATAACCTAAAATTAGGGTTTGAGTTTTCACAAGGATTTTTGACCACCAATGTTTCATGTAACTTTCATACACCATTTTGGACCCCTAAGATTGCTCATGTTAAGTTTCAAGCCTTGAACCACATTTTTGATCAGTCAATTGTAATGTTGACCTAAAAATCAGCTGTATTGGGGAAAAAGTCAACCATGGCCAATTTACAGTCAAAATTCATAATTTTTTATCCACATAAACATTTTAGACTCATATGTATCATTTGATCAAGTTTGGATCACAACTCCTCAAGAAATTTGATCAAATCATCAAAAGGGCAAAATGGTCAAAATTAGGGTTTTGACTGAGAAAGGGCAATTTCTGATTTTTAACCTAGCCAATGACCAATTGGGTTCAAGAATTATTTCAAGGATTCAATGGCATCATCTTGACCTAATTACATGGTTCAAAAGATCTCAAGTTCATTGGATTGACATATGAATTTTGCAGTCAACTGATCAAAAGTCAACTGTACACTGAAAAGTCAAACTTTGACTTTTTGGTCAAAATCAAGTGCCAAGAGTCATAATTCATCAAGATATGTCAAAATGTGAAACTTGTTCACCAAGAAAACCAATTTTGAAAATTAGGGTTTTGAATTTGAAAATTTTCATAACTTAGAATTTTTTTAAGTATGAAAGTTTTCTTATTTTTTCCCAACTTTTCACCACTTTTCACCATGATGCATTTTGATTCAAGAAAAGTTCCCAACATGAAAGTTGTAGTCCTCCATGAAATATACAACTTTTATTCACAAAGTTTTCCCTAAAGATGCTTGGATCTCAAGATATAAATTTGGGAATACATGCTCATGAACTAAATAACTTAGTGAAATTTTGCCCTAATTTAGGCAGGTTTTTTACCCAACTTCATGGCAACTTTTCACCTAGTTCCAAGAGGTATCTCAAAATTCATTTCAAAGATTGATTATATAGAACATTTCAAGCTTTCCAAAATGTCCAAGAACTCTCCAAGATCATTTTTGGTTAGGGAGAATCGAAGAGAGGAAGTTGGCATTTTCTCACTTTTTGTTCAAGCCATTTTCACATAGCATCAAGTTGCAAATCCAATCCATGCTGTTTGTATCTTTCTTTACAGGTCCTAAGCTCACTTTACACTCCATAATTAAATGCAAACTCAGTTGACAAAGGCATTATCTTTTCTTTTGAAGCTTTGTACAAGAGATAATTCCATTTTAGGCATAAAGTTCACATTGCCATTTTCATAAAGAAAAGCTTTTGCAACTTTGTCAATCTTGAGCATTGAACCTGTTCCCTTGGTGCAAGAAATGTACACAGGTCTCAAGCAAATTGTACAAGTTCATTTTAGCTCTAAAGCAAGCAAGGACAAGCATGTTAGTATGGTCACTTCACTTTACTTCAAATGCAAGAAAAGTTGCCAAAAGGTCAAAAACTTGTACAGCTAGTAAGGGCTGACCTTTGTATCATTTCTATACAAATACACAAACTTATGGCAAGGCATAGCATGATTTGCCTTCACCTAAAACACTCTCAAACTGAAAAACTCCAAAATTCTGCCCAAACACTCAGTTTCTGCAAAACCATAGCCAACACTCATTTGGCTCGTGCGTTTTGTGTTTAAACAGTTCAAGCATCTCATAAACATCATACCAAAGCAAGCCAAGCCCTTACCCTGGTTCTGTAACCCCTGTTTCAGCATCCACCATTTTCACTTTGGAAGCTTGCAGCTTGACTTGTCCAGAGAGTTTCAGCCATCCTCAGAGCAAGTTAAGCATTGGAATAGGTTCAGGGAAGTTCAAGGAAGCTTAAACAATCACCAGGCCTCCATTAAAGTCCCTACATTGTCCTACACAAATCCAACTGAAGGAGGTAATTTCTTAAACTCTATCTCTCTGAATAGGAAACTTCAAGCCACGATTTGTGAAGAAAAAATGTAACCCTTATCATGACAAAGCTGTACATATCATTACTTTTCATTTATATTACTTGTGCTGAGAGAATTTGAAGATTGAAAACTCTAAAATTTTTAGGTCACGAATTAGGGGTTCCAAAATTCTCCTTGATCTTTTAGAGTTAGGTTACATAATTTATATAGTTGGAATCGTGAGATCAAATGCCACATGTTTCATGTTATGAGTTTTTGTTTTTATGCAAGCATGAGAAAGATGCAGGTTGAACTGGAAAACACGCGCGTAAGGCTGGCCAGAGGACAGGGACGAAGTATCTTGGGCTTTTTGTTGCCTTGGCCTTTTTGGTTTCACTAATCACACCCCCTGACTTGTTATTTGGACCCCTGGCTAATTTGTTATATTTTTGCATTTTTCTTCATATTTTTATATTTAAGACTTTCATTTATTTTTTCTGAATAATGAAAAATCCTAAAAATAATTTCTTTATTTTTGCAATTTTACATGAAAATTAGTTTATTTTGATAAATAGATTTTATTTTCAAAAATACCTGGTAAATATATTTAAAAATACTTAATATTTTTATTATACTATTTATACTCATAAACACTTATTTTTTTATACATATTTAATTTTTAATATTTAGGTATATTATTATTTATTATTTTCTTATACAAGAAATGTACAAAATAATAAATATAGAACATTTATTTTCTTTTAATTTAAAAACTAGGGTTTACCCCTTTCAAAAAGAATTAATATTTTTAGGGTTTAAGTTAAATATTTTCTCATACAAAAACAAGACATAAAAACATTTTTTCATGAATACATTGCATTGCATTTTAAATACTTTCCTTATATTTATTTAATTCGTGCAATATTCGATTTGGTTGTAATAATATATTTAGGTTTATATTTGTGCAAAATCCCCATCCAAAACTTGTATCCCTCCTCCCATAATAATTGTTGTAATAGCTTAGTTTGTTTTACGCAATTTACCGCTTTATATACTATGTTTAGTAATTAGGGTTTGCATGACAAGAACAAAAAACAAAACAAATAAAAAAACCTAATTCAAGGAAAGACAAAAGCATTAAAATGACACACTTTGCACACAAGCACCCTTAGGGTTTCTCCCACATGGTTGCCTAAAATAAAATGGCCATGTTACGCATGCGAAGTATCTTGGCAAAACAAAACAAATATAAGATCATAGTCCCTCGATGACGCTATTCAAAAGGTTGCCGAAACAAAATGATCTTAATCCCTAAAAAAAGCTAAGATACTTGGCAATATTGCTATCATGGTCATACGATGACCCACAGCCGTCCCATTTACATCAAAGATAGGGTTGCTTACCAAATCAATGGTAAGTCAACAATGTCAAAGGAATAGAAATGCACAAGAAAGACATTTGAGTAGGTAGATAGCTTCTAAGTTACTTGCTCCATTTTAAAACAATCCTTGCTATTTTCAAAAACAAACACACACACATTTCAAAACATCTTACAAAACATTGAAAACATTTTCAAAAGACAAACATCTTTGTATACATTCTTACGAACGAGAATCATTACAAAGATTGCCTAAACGAATGGCCTCTTTTTTTCAAAATACTTTCAAAACCACATCAAACACCATTTCAAAAAAAGCAAAGCAAGTGATCTAAGTAAGTAACTAAGAGCCCATGGAAAACCATGGATGAAAAGGGTGCTAGCACCTTCCCTTTTCATAATCTACCCCCCGAACTCAAGAAAACATCTCAAAGGTCTCTCCTGTGCTTTTTTACCTTTCCTTTTGGATAAAATAAAAGTCAGTGGCGACTCTTGCTAACCGCGACATTTGCGGCAAAACGCAAAACCTCAAGTCAGTTCTCCCACCGTATCATAGTGTAAAAGTTTCTTTTTGAGCATAACATCTAGGAACTATCTACTTATACTCGAAAAGTTTGTTCTTTTCCTCTTATCCTTTAGGCAGTGCTATCCTACTATTAGTGAGTAGGTAGCCCTATCGTTGGATGTTTGAGGGACATTCGAAGGGACGTTTTTATAGTCACAAAGGCAACTGGGCAAGAAGTTTTAGTAACTACCCTAGGGTTCTAAGATCATATTTCACCGAGGCAACATCGAGAGGTTCATCGAGGGACTTATGATCTTTTTGAACCAGAGGATAGCCACTAAAACCTCCCACGTTTCGAGAGTTGTGACTATTTTCCGAAGGCAACCAAGGTGGGAATATCCTAGAGATGTATATGTGCAAGTGTGCTTGTTTCAACTATTTGTTTTTGAATTTATGTTTGCTAGCGTTTTGTTTTTATTCTTGCCATACAATCCTATTATTCATGCAACTAAACAGTTTATAGTTTGCAGAAATTTAAAGTGCGGAAATGTAAATCCTACGCTATTACAGGGTTTTGGGGATTAATTACATGTCCAAGAGTAAGGGGAATAAAGCAGAAAATAAAGTCCTAATTATTTTATTACAAACCATGAGCAATTACAATAATATGAAAAATGCGAGAATAGATAAATACGCGCGAGTTGAGAAAGGATGTCTAAAAATCCTAAAGAAAAAGGAATCTTTTTTTTTTGTTTTTTATTCATAAAAGAAAATAAAGTCTAAGTCTATTTAATTTTAATTTTAAAAAAAGACGTTAAAGTAATTAAATTAATTAGTTAACAAATATGATTTTTTATTGAAAAAAGACTAGACCTAATTTTTATGATTTTGTTTATGGTTAATAAAAAAAGAAATTAAGAAAGGAATAAGTAACACGAAAAGTACAAATGCAAGAGAGCAGGTTTTCGATCCAGAGGAAAAGGTAGCTTTCGATCATGAAGAGGCAGCATTCGATCCAATGCATGGTGACTATCTTTCGATCCTGGGGAGCAAACTGATTTTTGATCCATATCTGCAAGACAAGCATTAGAAAAATAAAGATGCAGGACCTGGGTGTCGAACCCAGGTACTTCGATCCTGTGCACGTTGGTATGCTCAGGCTTGATCTGCAGTACCAGCGTTAGAAAAGAAACAAATACAAACCTGGGTGTCAAACCCAGGTCCTTCCTCTGCACACGCACCTGCAAGTTTGATCAAATGCTGGATCGAAACAAATCCAAAGACCTTACCCTACGTATGACCATCTCCTAAACCCAAATCTGGGGTTAAAAATGGCACAATATCTTTGTATCACCAAGTTTAACCCTGCTGATTCAAATCCTTAAAATGGCACCCTGTACTTCCAACACTTATATTCGTATGAATGATCAATAATAATACAAGCATGCATGTAAAAACAATTTAAATAGTAATCGAAAGGTCGTGATTCAGAATTTTACCAAGGACTGATGGGCTTGGTGCGTGACTTTTGGGCGTGCTTCAGGCTTGGAGGAGAGTCGGTATTAGACTTGGAGGAGCCTACTAAGAGTGTTTTTATTTTGACAAGTTTGCTGGATTTTGAGGATTTTCGTGGCTCTTTGAGGTAGCTTTCGATAGGAAATTCGTGTGTGTCTCCATTTTAAAGATATGTTGGGTATTTATACGAGATGGGGGTGCGTGGAAATGGAAAGATACATCCATTAACCAAGCTTTGAAGGCCACGAGACCAAAATCAGACACATTAAGATACTTCCATTTTTGAAATATTTATGCCTCTTTGTGCCTTGGGATGAACCTGGACACATTTGGCTCCTTCGATTGCCCTCCAGCGTTGCTCTTCGATTAGCCTAGAGTTTTGATTCGAAGTGTTCAGAAACTTCTTTATTAGAGATTCTTCAATCAGTCAGCTTCTACATTGATTGCTTGATTTTGTTGATATGCTTATCTAAAGACATCTTGCTCTTATATGCCAATTGAAGGACACTTTGTTAATCATGTCTTCGAAGTACCCCTTATCCTTGCTCTTCGATTGGCCCATAATTGTTTCCTTCGAATAGATCAAGTCTTTCCATTTGATTGACTATGAGTTACTTCCTTCGAATGGCTCAAGTTTCATCATTGAGGCCTCTTCGATTGAGCCCCTACTCAGCTAGCCCAAACGAAAATTCTTTCCAGGCCAATCGAAGCTTCCTTTGGCATGAATGCTTGTGCAGGAAGCTTGAGTATGGCAATATGTGGTATTTTGGGCCAGCCAGCATCTTTGCATATTTACCTTTCGTTTTGGCCAACCAGATCTAATCTTTGACCAAACCCCTTTTTTTAGACAACACTATTTGTCCTTCGAATGGGCCTTTGAATGCTTCTTCGAATGGATCATTTACATGTCCTTCTAATGGCTTTCGATTGGACCCATCCATTTGCCTTAGCTGCTTGATTTAAATAGCCCCAAGTGAGAACTTCATTCTGACCAATCGAAGCCTCCTTTGTCACTTCCTTCGAATGCCATTGCATAGGAGGCCTAGGCCTAGCCACATGTAGGATCAAGACTCATCATATGAGTTTGTGTTAGACTGAATCTGGATGAGGAGAATGAACTCGTGTAAGATTGCTTCGGGATGACTCTGTGTTAGACTGCATTTGGATGATGAGAAGGAACTCGTGTAAGGTTGCTTCGGGATGAGTTTGTGTTAGACTGAATCAGGATGATGAGAAGGAACCTGTGTAAGATTTCTTCATCTGGCCATGTAGATAGTTTTCCTGGCTTGTTACAGGTATTAATCTACAGATCAACTGTCCACAGATAGTTGCCCTATCTGGTTTTAGGTATTAATCTGGAACTTGAAAATTGTCGGTCATGCTATGTGTGTCGAGGGGAACACATATATGACTTGTTCCGAGCGTCATGCCATGTGTACTGAGGGGCACACATATTTTCTAGTTCCGAGCGTAAGAGAGGTGTGACGACCATCACAATCTTCTGATAAGAATTTTCTGCTGCTTTCTACTACTTTGTGATTTTCAACCCATTTATTTTCCATTTTTTCTCCTTTTCTCTAGTAGGCCTTGTGGAAATAATTACCTGAAACAAACTCAAAATACCAACGTAATGCAACATAATCAAGACAAAATGGTAACTTTATTTATGCAAATCGGGTCGAATATGCTATGTATTTTCGCATTATCAAGCTCCCCAATACTTGAACCTTTTCTTGTCCTCAAGCAAATAATTAGTATGGTAATCTTTTAAGCACAAGTTAAATGCAATTACATGACACAAATCAATTTGTATGTGGTTGTGTGGCATTTTTGTTAGAAAAATATAAGCTCAATATCAACACCAAAGATACAGTAATGACACTAAACAACCCCACCTTATGCAGACTAATTCCAGTCATGTTATTATAGCTCAAACTAATTCTTTTTCCTTTGTTTCACCCTTTTTGTTCGAGCGCATTCACATTAAGCCCTTTATCTTATTGTACGCACATAGTAAAGTAGCCAGTTAGTGATGATCATTTTAAGTATGGGGTTCTGGTACATAAATTTGGTAACCCTTTATTAATCTGATTGCAAGATGCGGGGGATCGAACCGTAGTCTGCCCTACCAAGTTCAGCATAAGAAACCTCTGAACCAACTTACATCGGGTTGTTATAACATATTTTGTAGGTTCCGAAATTGTTGGATTAAGTAACTGGATGAGGGTCACCTAACTTAATTAGCGCATTCCCTGTTTTCAATTCATCATTACAAGATGTTTTTGGAAAATGTTTTAAGACCATTCACTTGTATTTATCGGCTCTCTACGTAGTTTGTTTTTAAAATGGTGCTGACTGCTTATATAAACTACTCGGAGTTACTTTAAATATTGAGGTTTTGGTATAATAGGTACTTAAATCAGTCTCTTGTAAGCGGGGGTTGTAGAGTGTTAAAACAATATCAATTTTGTTTAAATCTTACTAAACATTTCTAACATATCTTAAGAGTGAGCAACCTATATACTCTTTGAATGTGTCAAGTAATATATTTTGTTATGGCTCAAGAAAGTGAGGGAGTCAAATAATGAACGAAAATCTGCATATAAAGACTTGATAGTACATAAATTTTTTATTGAAGGGAAATTTGTGATAATGTAAATATACTTAGAAAATGGTAAATGAAAGCGGTAAAGCTTCCTCCCCCATGCTTAGACTTAGAATTGTCCCCAATGCAACATGGTAATGTGAGAAAGGAAGAACTGAGATGATGACTACTATTCGCCTCGACCACGTGCTCCGTGATGTTCTCGTGCTCATCCACGTGTATCATCTCTTCTTTGGAAAGGCTCTACACCATATCCCTGTAGTCCGACATGAATAACAAAATCATGCGGGCTGCCAACCTGATAAGCCAATGCTTGCATCTCTACGGTAAGTTCCGACATACTACAGTCGTGCTAGTAAGTATAGTTATGATGATCTCGCTGAAGTTGTCGGACCTCTTTCATCATCTTGTTATGTTGTGCTTCCATTCTTTGACAGTGTTGAGCTTCAGCTTCATTATGTCACAGCATTTCAGCAAAAATGTCATCTAGAGTAGTTGGATGCCCCTGGTTTCTTCTTCTTTTGGGTTGGTGGCCAGATGATGAACCTGTAAGATTCTCGATAGGAATTTGTGCATCATGTGGGTGGGTATCAGGTTGCTGAGCATCTTGTTCTAACACTTGCTCCATTTCATCGGGCTCAACATTGCTCAGACCACCTTGATTATTTTGAACATTCTCACTAGGAACAAGAGCACTTAGATCATAACACCCTTTATCCATATTTGTTACATCGATAAGTAAGGGATTAGGAAAAATAATACTTGGAACTACTTTATTTTGCACCATAATATTATATCTTCCATCCTCTCTAGCCTTGATTAGGTACCTAACACGACAATTGTCAACAACGATAAATAAAGCTAGTAGTGAAGGAAGATTCTCTAGTTTGTCCCCTAAGTTCAAAGCAAGTGCTATAGAGGTGACTAACCCTCCAATACAGAAAGGGGTAGTACCCCTTGCACAGACGAACTGGATATGTGCAAAGAGGAATGCACTAGTATTGATCTTCCAATTAGTCGTGAAGATGTAGTGCAGGAAAAACAATTCCTTGGAATTAACTTTGTTGTTGTTTTTCCTCCCGAAAGTGGTGTTGGAAAGGATGCGATGAAAATAGCGGATGGAAGGATTATGAATAGAGGAGGCAAAAAGCCCCTCCCAGCTAGAAGGTCACTCACCAGTTAAAGCATGCCATAGACCGAATGTTGTTGATGCCCAATCTTCTTCTGGAGGGATTAAGTAGTACATTTCTCCTCCACAAGGGAAACATGACAAATCACTCAAAGCATCTTGATTTATAGAATATTCATCATTAAACAATCTAAAGTTTGTAGTGCTGGTGAGGTACATGTTATCATCTGCTAGTGTGTTGTAGGAGAAGGAGCTCAAAAATTCCAAGGCCAAGGATTCATAAGTTGGGTGGTTCTGTGTCCAGACATAAGAAATGTCAGATTTTTGAAGTATCCATTGCACACTGTCTAATAGTCCCAACTCACGCAGACAATTAACGTCAACATACCTTGTAGAGGTAAACGAACATTGATTAAAATTATGGTACTGAGATTCCCGATGTACCCCAACTTCATCGTTTCTGAACACGATTCCTGAAAGGTCAGATTCTCCTCTTGGGTGTTGGACTCTTTGAGACATAATTAGATGCAAGGAAGGTGAATGGGTTCGGTTATGAAACTGATAAAATGTGGTGGGTTTTGGTTTTTGTTTCTCGAGTGCTTAAATAATAGAATAATATAGAATGCATGGAGTGAGTGATAATTGAGCTTAATGGAAATTTGGGAAATAGAGGATGTGGGACGGCCAAGGGTTAAGAATAGGGAGAAAGGGTTTTAATGTGGTTTAATGAGAGTTGAAGAAGATGAAAGAATGAGAACGAATGTGATATCTGTAGAAACAAATACACGTGCAAGTTTTTATTCAGTGTCGAGGGGCATAGAGTGTGTGGCGAGCGACATACTTTATAAGGGTCTGGAGATCGTCACAGAACGTGTGGCGAGTGACACAATACAAAAATCCCAATTTCCAAAAACATCATTAATATGGTTACAGAGCGATACATCCAGGAACACACACATAAATATTTATATCAACAAGTATGTAGTAATTAGTGTAACATTAAAGCATAACACAGATGTAAATATCATAAAGGAATAGTGCCAAACAACTTAATTGAATTCAGAAATTTAGAATTTTCCAAACAAATAGTTTGAGAAGTAAAAACAGAAAGTAAACACAAAGCAATAAAATCTAGAAATGCAGAATGTCTAGAAGTGTCATCCACTACTGTTAGTTTTCTGAGCAGAGGAGTAGATGTGTTGAAAAATGTGATCCACCTGCTCTGTCACTAAATCCATAAAACCATGAAACTCGATGTGCAATTTAGTGAATTCTTCTCTCAAGCATTCTAACTCAGTTTGCAAAGCAAGTATGGTAGTAGCTTGATCGATAGAGGGGTGTAAAGGCAACTGGAGCAACAGAGGCACATGAAGGGGTAGGTTATTCGGTGGATGAAAAATAGTGATAGAATGTAGGTGTTTTAGGATCTGTTTCGGTATCATAAAGAAAAGCATCATTGTGATCATAGATTTGTGGTGTCTCAGGAGAAACTGGAGGTGAAGCTTGTTGTACTTCCAAATCATATAGCCAGATTTTTCGGTTATGAATACTAGTTATTGGATTTGGCAAGGTGAAGAGTTGCATAACCTGGTTGTTAATGAGAAGTTAAAATTCGCTAGGGCCTAGGTTTCTAATTATGCCGGTGTTGAAAAAGAACCGTATATTCATGGGTTGGAATTTACCTAGAGGGTGTAGTCCAAGAAGTGGTTGTCACAATCCAATATCATTGGCTATCATGGTAACTAAGCCTCCCACCAAGGTAGGTGCATGATCAGTCTGTGTAATACGGTCAAAGTTCCCTATCATAAAGGTAGCGGCATTAACGGGGCGGTTTCTAGAGGCATAATACATGATAAAAAGTTCATCTTTGGACACAGAGGCTTCAATACCGAACATTCTAAAGGTAATGAGGCTTCAATTAAATCCTAAACCATGGTCAGGAAATATGATGAGTGAGCTTAGAAATTCTAAGGTCAGTTTAAGATAAGAGCTAAATCTCCTTCTTAAGGGAGAAGTATCCCAACCTATTTGGTTCAGCAAAAACATTACACTATCCCTAATACCTAAAGTGGTCATGGTAGGGCCATCAGGGTAGAAAGTTAGTGCAATTCCTCTTGCATCCAGTGCCTCAAAACACCTTCTCTAGGCTCTTTCTCTGAAAGCAATTCCCATTGTGTCAACTTCTTGCAATGTTAGTTAGTATGGTTAGCTAAAATTAAGTTAGCCTGTAAGTAAGTTGACAATTAGAATTAAGTTATTAGTGGTTAACGTTAAAGAACAATACTGCATATCTTTTATGAAAAGAAAAAGAAATAAAAGTAAGAAATGAAAAGACAAAAATTAGTAAATCAAAATAAAAGACTAGAAATCAGAGTGTCTCCCACCAAGCGCTTTGTTTTATGTCATAAGCTCGACATAATTTTGATAGGAGATTAAATCTGGGAGTGAACGTGTAGCTCTGTAAGAATAAAACTAGATTAATAGTCTATGTTTTCTATACAATGATAGTGCTTCAAACGGATCAGATCACCTAGAATGAAGTTTTCCCGGGAACAGTTTAAGTCTAGAATTAGATAGGATCACTATGTCGCCCTCATTGAACACTGTTGTACCCCAAAATTTTCCCTCTCATTTCTCAAAGAATCACCCAGGATCCCCAAGTTTTCTTCCATCCAATTCCAAGCCTTGAATTACAAATTTTCCAAGAAAATCATTCACAAGGGCAAAATGGTCATTTGCATACTGAAAAGTCAAACATTGACTTTTGGAGCAAAATCAAATCTCAAAAATCAAATTTCATCAAGACATGTTGGAATATGAAGTTTGTTTCATCAAGAAATTCAAAAGTCAAATTTTACTTTTGAAAAGTCAATTTCTAAATACTAAGAAATTTTTCTAAGTGTTTAAGAAATATGACAATTTCAGAACTTCTGACCAGATTATCACTATAACGCTCAACAAGTTCTGGGTCTTCTCAAGACATAGTTTGGTCAGAACTTCTCGGCAAGTTTTCACAAAGGTTCAGTCAGAGTTTGCCAGGATAATTCAAAGAAGGTTAAGAAGCGTGTTGCAAGCTTTCTAGAAAGTCTGAAAGCTCCTTCAGAACATGTTGGAGCCAGAAGATAAGAGGATCAGAAGATTGGATGCTACGCAAGATCAGAACTTCTAATCCAGAACTAAGCCTTGGTGTAGAATCTCACGTTGCAAGATTTCTGGTTGTGATAAGTCTCATCATCATTTAATGCTCACAACCACTTTCTGAGTCTTTATCCAAAGGATTTTCACCACGTGTACCTCTACTGCCTTGGGAAGATAAACTTTTATACAAAAGTATGCTAGGCCCATAAGCTGCTTCTACTTTTCCTTAATTCATGCTGACAAATCCATCTTAGGCGCTGCAAACCATCCTACTTGGTGCATTGAGCCACGCTTGTTTAAGCTTACTTCAAGAGTAAGTCAACTTCTAGCATATGACGTTGGTGCCACTTGACCTCTTCAAACTACAAAACCTTTGCATATAAATAGAACACCATTGGCCATTGAAAAAGGGTCGGAAAAATTTGAGAAAGAAGTGTGGCCGATTTTGGGAAAGAAAAGCCTTGAACCCCTGCAAAAATTCCAAAAATCCAAAAGGATTATAAACACAAAAATACAAAACCTTAGAATTTGATTCTTGCATTAAAACTCCTTTTTTTCCTCAAGTTATTTCTTGACCAAAACCACCCATACAATTCCTGATGTACATTATAAGCCATCCAAGATTCTGTAGTCAAACAGTAACACATTCTCCACCAATATCCACCTCAAAGGGTCAGAACTTTATCCCTTGGTTGTTCCAGAATTTTCTAATCATTTACAACTCAATTTGAAAGTTTCAGCCTACTGAACACGTAAGGAAGCTGTTCAGAACACCACAAGTAATCAGAACCAGGTTCCAGCTCCCAGAGTATTTTCCAGCTGCAAGGTAAGTTTTCTGCTGACCCTCATCATACTAACTAGGCATTGTCAGATTTTGCATATTTAACACAATGTAGATATTCTGACCCTGATGATGTACATATTCTGAAATTTCATGCATCTGCATGCTTAAGTAGAAGGAATCCCAGTTCAAAGTTTCATAAAGAAATTAAGGACTCAGAATTAGGATTAGCAAATTCATGTTGCTTCTGATTTGTATTTTTGATATTTCATTAAAACTTGTCATAACTGTTATATGTGCAACTTTTGTTCTGTTAAGAAATGACTAAGTTGCAGATTTTCTGACTAGCATGGAGAGAGGCAAAGTTCTGACAGTTGCATCAGAACTTCTGAAAACTTCTATGTTCTGACCAGCATGGAGAAGGGAGATGAAGTTATGTCAGTTGAATCAGAACTTCTGAAAACTTCTGAGTTCTCAGAAGATCCAGAACTTCTGAGCTTCCATATTTCTACTAACATTGTTTCTGTTTGCGTAGCACGTCAGAGTCAGAACTTCTGACCTCTTCTGTTTCAGCATTTACGCTGATTCTGTCTTCTTTCTCTTTTATTATTTTTGCCATCACTTTTATCTTTCATTAATCAAAAAACACCAAAAATATTTCATATTCATACATCATATTTTATTTCTTTAAACATAAAAAGACAAAAAATATTTTCTTAAACAAAACTTATTTCTTTTCTTAAATAAATAAGCATTTTACATTTCCTGTACATTCTTATCCATTTCAATATGGTTGTAATAGTAACTTAGAATTTAATTTGCAAATACCCATTCCTAAATTTGTACACCCCATCCCCCTAAATATTGTAATAGCATAGGACTTTCCATTTATGCACTTTTATTGCTTTCATATATTGTTAGTAATTAGGGTGTGTATGGAAAGACTAAAACCAATGTTAGAAAACCGTAATTCAAGACAAAATTATGCATGCAATCAAATACACTTGCACACTTACACCCCTAGGGTTATTCCACTTGTTGCCTTACAAAAATGGCCATGTTATGCATGTGGGATGTCTTAGCACAAACAAATAACGAAATACAAGATCATAGTCCCTCGATGACGCTATCAAAGTTGCCTTTCGAAAATGATCTTAGTCCCTAAAGAGAAAGTCATCTCACAACATTGCTATCATGGTCATACGATGACCTGCTCCCGTCCCTTCATATCCAACGATGGGGCTTCTTACCAAAGCAATGGTAAGATAGAAACATCTAAAGGAGGAGGAAAAGAACACCTAAGACCTTTTGAGTAGGTAGATTGCTCCTAGTTGCTTTCTCAATTTCAAAACAAACATCCTTGCTATTTTCAAAAACAATCACATACACTTTCAAAAAATCTTCAAAACATTTTCCAAACATTGAAAACATTTTCAAAAGATCAACACTTTGTATACATTCTTACGAACGAGAATCATTACAAAGTTTGCCTAAACGATGGCGCCTTTTCAAAATACTTTAAAAAAACCACACAAAGCACATTTTCAAACAAAAGCAAGTGATCTAGCAAGTAATTAAGAGCTCATGGAAAACCATGGATGAAAAGGGTGCTAATACCTTCCCTTTTCATAATCTACCCCCCGAACTCAAGAAAACATCTCTAAAGGTATTTCCTATGCTTTTTCACCTTTCCTTATTGGATAAAAGAAAAGTCGGTGGCGACTCTTGCTAAACCGCAACATTTGCAAACACAAACACAAAACCTCAAGTCAGTTTTCCCACCGTATCACAGAACTGGAGACTCTGCTGGGGATTCTGTCTAAAAGTGGAGTTACCTTAGGGTTAGATCACATTTATTTGCTTACATTTTTTGATTTGTTTTCTTTACATTTTGGTTCCTTGTTTGGGTTTGTTTTAAATCCTACACCCAGATTTGGGAGAACCTTTTAGGTAAGTAGCAATAGACTGTGAGGGAACTGTGTGGGGTATACCGACATGGTTGAAGCAGTAGCTACGTTGATGTGGCACATTGGTTGGTATCGATAACCCTTGAGTTGAATCAAGGAGAGTACGAGGCCTCCGTGTGGTGTCGTGAAGCATCAACTGACCTTAGAACCTTACTCGACCAACTTGGCCATTAGGAAGTAGTGAGATAGCCAGTTTCGGTGTAAAGCTGAAAATTGGTTGATACTCGATGCTACACTCATTGAGACTTGACTCCTGAGTTTTGTTTGGTTGCGAGTCAATTGCCTACTGAATGAAGCTTATGGGAAAGGTCAGTGATATTGAGATCCCTTAGAACCCGGTTACTATTTTATAGGACAGGTTAAGCCAACTAAACTTCAAGAGGGTACTTACTTACAAAACTCCATGCAAGCCTAAAACTAAGGATTTGTTTGCTTTGTGTGAATATGATTATTTGTATATAAACTTGCTTACCTCGCATATCTGTACATAACATCATAACATAATACCATAGCATTTTCAATAACCATTTCAAGGATCTCGAGGGCCTATGATGCAGGGTCACGTTGAACTAGACGTCTACCAAAGGGCAAGAGGATTTATTTTCCTCTAACCAAACACCGTCAAAAATCAAGTACAACAAAGTTGAGTCAAGGGCTATTACCCACTTGACATGGTGAGCTTAATTCTCGTGGAAGGATATCCACTGATACGAATTTCTCCAATCAAAGTTGTTGATCAAAGTTCAACTTCTAACATTTTCTTGTGTTTACCCCACGAGATCCTTGAAAACATGCATCCACATATCATGCATCATATCATGACAGGTTTCTCCCATACAGGTCTCCTTATCTTCCTACTGTTTATTTCAGTAGAGATGGCTTTAGAACAAACCATCAAGAGCATCCAGATTCATAACGCTCAACTTCAAGAGATGTTCTTGAACCTATCCAAGGGGCAGGAAGAGTTGAAAGCACTTGTGATACGGTGGGAGAACCGGAACTGTTTTAAGAAAATGCTTGTTTGCATTTTGCGTTTGTATTTGCAAAATGTCACGGTAAGCAAGAGTCTCCACTGACTTTTATTTTATCCAACAAGGAAAGGAAAAAAGCACAGAAAAATTCCTTTTTCGAGATTTTGAGTATGGGGGGTAGATTATAGAAAGGGAAGGTGTTAGCACCCTTTCTATCCATGGTTTTCCATGGGCTCTTAGGTACTTGCTCATCATTTTAATAATTTCTTCTGTGTTTGTGTGATTTGAAAGAAGTTTTTGTTTTACTTCGATTTAACCCTTTCTTCTGTCTTCAAGAGTGTTACGAAGTTGTTTTGAAAAAAAACTTTGTTTGAAAAGAGTGTAAGTGTGGAAAAGTTTGTTATTTTGAGCAAGTACCTACTAGCATCTACCTACTCGAAAAAAGAATTGTTCTATGTTCGTTTCCTTTAGACAGCGCTATCCTACTATTAGTGAGTAGGCAGCACCATCGTTGGAGTTGTAAGAGTAAATTCGAAAAGGGACGTACAATCACTAAAGCAATGTTAGGACGTATTAGTAATAACCCTAATGTCTTAAGATCGTATTCTAGGCAACAATTCCGAGGCAACCTTTTCGAATGGGACATTTGATCTTTTAGACAAAAGAGCGACCACTAAAATATCCTATACTCAATGATCGTTTACCGAAGGCAACCGAAGTGGGAGTATACCCTAGGAGTGCACATGTGCGAGTGATTCAATTTCAAGTTTATTATCTTTGCGCATTTAGGGTTTGCTAACCGTTTTAAAGTTTACATACAGTCTTGTCATGCAACCCTAATATTCATACATCTAACAGTTAATATTTTGCCGAATTTAAAGATGCGGAAAATAAAGCTACGCTATTACAAGGCTTCGGGTATTAATAACATAGCCAAAAACAACCTGTAAAAAAACGATAAAGGAATGAAAAAAAAAGTCCTAATTAATCTATTACATCCCATGAGCAATTACATAAGTATTGTAAAAATAATAAAGCGCGCGCGATGAATTAAGAACGAGAAAAGTTAGGGTTTTGACCCCGTCTAAACTAATTAAAGGAAAACTATTTTTTGGTTGTTTTGTTATTTTCAAGAAAAAGAATCATGTTTTAAATTAAATACAAATATAATTAGTGATTAAATTAAATTAAAGAAAATAATTTACATGACCTATTTTTATATTTTGTTATTTTTTTAAGAAAAAGAAAATAGAATTTAAATTAAACAAAACCCTAATTTCTAACTTGTTTTAATTTATTTACAAAAGAATTTAAGTTACCCTAAAATTAAATAAACTAATTAAATTAATTTTTTTGATAAAAAATAACTTAAATGTAATTGGATGAAAAATTGTTTTTGTGATTTTTTGATAAAAAAGAGTTAATTTTGTGTTAGTAAAAATAAATTAAATGAATTAAATAAAGAAATATAAAAGAAAAATGAAAAGGAAAAGAGAATTGGGCCTGCTTGTAAGTAATTTTGGAGGTGTGGATAGTAATTCTGGGCCCAAAAGAAATTGATCCACGTTGACTTGCCAAGATTCCCTGTTGTGCATTGACTAAGGCCTTTGGTGGATCATCACATGATAGCCATCAGATCTGGCTTCCTGGACATCTGGTTGGTTGGATGGTGATGGTCCATGGTGGTCTCCCTACCTATACACGCGCCTGATTATCTGAATGAAAATAATATGAAATAATGGGGGGACCTGGGATTCGAACCCATGCCCCAAAGCCTTTCCCACTCACCATCACACCAATTGAGCTGCACGTGTTTATTGTACATGAAATAATAATAACGGATAATATATGATAATGTGAGTTAGTGGGAAAAAAGCGCCAGAATTCAAATGGACAAGTAAGATGGTGCCACGCAGGTCGTCCCCGACCTCTCTCTGTTGGTAAAAGTCAGAGACTTTTACCTACGGACGAACGTCCGTCGCTACAACCTTTGCTTGTTTCAAAACCTCACACATGCATGATAAATGGAATCTAAAGCCATGAATCGAATCGCCTTGGGCTGCAGAGCATTATGGTGCCCTTCTTGTGGGCCAATTTCACCTGTATCAAAAGATCCTAAAACGAGACAACAAAACCTAGCAATGGTAGATTCCAGTATAGCCAATAAAAATGCAATTAATTGTTATGAGTAGCTTGCAAATGTCTCAAGGAACAAGAATATGTAAGTATTTCATGCTATAAGTGCCAAAATTATGTGATTCGATTTCAAGAAGAAGCCATGGCCGTGGTTCACTTACAGTGAGTTCTAGCGCTGGAAAATGCTTGTTCTTGATTGGTACAACTTCCTTGCAATCCCAGGAAGTGAATGGGATGGCTAAGGGATCTTGAAAACGCCTGGAAGTACAAAATCAAATCACCACTTTCTTTGAAATTTTTCAAGTTTGGTTCTGCCTTTGTGCACCTCAAAACCTTGTTCTTTCTGGCTGCAATTGTTCACTATATACCACTGATCAAATTAGGTTTACAAAAGTCCATTCAATCTTTGTCAATTATGGCTTTTGATCTTGATTTGATTGACTTGAAAATCATTCCAAAATAGGCCAAAATCAATCTTTTTCTGCCCACCTATGCCTTGCACGAATTGATTAACTTGCTAGCTGGATATAGGACCTGAAATGTGCACAAGATCTTGAAGTTTGAATGATTTGGATTTTTTCATGATTTGTTTTGATTTAAATTGATTTAATTGCAATAAAAATAAAAATAAATAGCAAAAATAAGATAAAGAAAAATGGGAAGAGCTAGGGCTCTTGGACCATGCTACCAACTCAAAACAAATGCAAAAAGTTAGGCCCATTTAGCAAAATTGCAATTTGAGGCACATTTGACTTTTGGCAATTTTGCAAAAAAGGTCAAGTTCACCAATGCATAACTTCTTCAATTTTGACTCTTTGAAGGTATTCTTTGAATTTTTAGAAATATTGATATTTCCTCTAAGCAACCCTTTTGGTGTCATCTCAATTGAGTCTTCCATGTTCATGTATGAAGCTTTGACATAAAAGGTGATTTTGTTGACTTTTCAAAATGACCTATAATGTCAAAATTCATAACTTCTTATGAGTGCATATTTTGAACTTGGGAGATGAAGATGAATTGTAGGGAATTGCATCCTCTTCAAAATGAGCTTTGTATGGGCCATTTCTCATAAAGTATGAGAAAGTTATGCTTGGTCAAAGTTGAGTTGACTTTTCCTACAAAACCCTAATTTAGCAACTCTTGGGTTTTGATGCATTATGAGCAATCCTTGATGAATCATGATAAACCATTTATCAAATGATGAACCATACTTCAAAATGATAATGTTGACAAAAAATCTTGAAGTTTGACTGTATGTAGGCCACAGTTGACTTTTACCCTAGCATAGTCGATTTTCAGGCCTTTGAGCAATTGACTGAGCAAACTTTCTATGCAAGGCTTGAAACTTGGAATGGATGATCTTGACAACATATTAGGACAATGGTGAGCATTTTATACCCTTTGGACTCAAACATCTTGATGCAACATGAAACCCTAATTTGGGGTAGACTGCCTTAAGAGAGAGTTTGTCTGGTCAACTCTTGGACTTCCTTGAGCAATTTGAGGACCTCACTTGAAATGTATTGAGAAACATGAGAGGGAAATTTTTTGGGTACAACAGATGCCCCTGTTCAATCTTCTTAAACCTGAGGATGTAGATTGGCCTGTGTTCCTTTTTGATCCGAAGGTGAAAGATGATTGAACACTAGAGTGCCCAAAAATTTGCACTCGCATGCGGTGATATCTGTCTTGCAATGTCAGGAATGGGCTTATAGATTCCATTTGGAAGTTGAAGTCAGAAGATGGGCTTAAATATGCCATCGGAAGAAGTGTCGATCGCATAAGAGATTCCTTAGCAAGAGCTTGTATACCTGTTGTTAAGGAGGATTCCGTTGGGGAATACTGGTCTCTGTCTTGAGAAAAGTTGAATTTTAGGAGCTTCAGTCGTCTGTTATTCTACTGGGGAATAGTCTCTTGGTTGAAGAGGTGAAGGTGAACTATTATCTGGTCGTGATCCAGGCTTCATAGTGATAAGATCGACTGCTATCTGGTCGTAATCCATGCTTTACAGTGATCTACTGGGGAGATGAGATTAAACTTGCTATCCGGTTGTAATCCGGGCTTCACAATTTCTCAATTCTTATCTGGTTGTACTCCAGGCTTCAGAATGAATTAAGTTGTTATCCGGTCGCATTCGGGCTTTAACTTGACTTTAGGGCATACTAATATTCGGTCGACTCTGGGCTTCTTAGTAATTATCTAGGTAAAACTGTTATTTGGTCAAAATCCAAGCTTCACAGTGTCTTGTATTGTTATCTGGTCGTAATCCAGGCTTCACTATGTAATATACCATTATCTGGTCGAATCCAGGCTTCATGGTGTTCAGGGAAATCAAGGTATTATCTGATCGAATCCTGGCTTCATAACTTGATTTAAAGATATACCACTATCTGGTCGTAATCCAGGCTTCGTAGTGTTCTTGGCTGTTATCTGGTCGTAATCCAGGCTTCACAGCATCTTCTACCATTATCTGGTCGAGTCCAGGCTTCATGGCATCTTGTATTGCTATCTGGTCGTAATCTAGGCTTCACAATAACTTTTTTAAGTGGCTATCTGGTCGACTCCGGGCTTCACGGCTTGTGTTTATGATATACCACTATCTGGTTGTAATCAACGCTTCATGGTGTCTTTGCATTGCTATCTGGTCATAATCCAGGCTTCACAATAACTTGCTGGGGATTAAACTATTATTCGGTCGAATCTGGGCTTCATAGCTTGTGATAAACCACTATCTGGTCGTAATCCAGGCTTCACGGTATTCTGATATTGTTATCCGGTCGTTCTCCGGGCTTCACAATATGATGGAGGAATCAAGATATTATCTGGTTATGCCCGGGCTTCATAGCTTGAATTTTGTGAGAATTTGATTGTATCTTTTCCTGAAAAGGTAAAGGGTTAATCGTATGTAATGTCATGATGTATGAAATGTATTGAGCAATGTTGTTCTCAAAATAAATGAGACTTGTATTGTATGATGCATATGCACATGCCATGATGTATGCAATGTTCTCGTGATATTTTCGAGCTGGGGAAAATAAATCCCGGACCGCTGCTGGAGAACAAAAGGAGCTTCGCTTGCTGAGGATAACGATCGAAGATGATTTGAGAATACATTTGCAGGAGAATAATTCTGCTGAAGAATAAATTGGTGAAAGAATGACTCTGTCGGGAGGAGAGATACTCCATTAGAAGATCTGCTGATCTGGAGAAATAATCTTGGCTGTAGATGAACTACCGTTCCTGGTGATGATGAACTCTGTCGGGGATAAAATTTCTGTTTGTGGAAGAAATAAACTCCACTGGGGATGGTCTTCCATTGCTGGTGATAGATGAACTTTGCTTGGGGAGAATTAACACCACTGTTTTTAGATATCTTTTACTCTGCGGGGAGTGAATGCATTTTAGTCTTATTCTTCAGCTGGGCCTACCCCTATACCTGATGGATAGAGCAACTGTAAGGTTTGGACGTTTTGTTTGCCCCTGTTCCTGAAATTACCGGTAATCGTCTTTTGTTTTGCATGTAAATATTTATGAGCAGCAGTTATTGTTAAATGCATATATCAAAAATGAATCATTGGACGTTCTTGCAAAACAAAACAGGAAAAGAAAAACAATTTTGGAATTTATTGTAAGAATGAATTGTATTGATTTTGAAGTTGGCCTGTAATAGGTGTTTTTGTACAAGAGGCTGACGTCCTAGTAAGAGAATGCCGCCGAAAGGATAGAATTTATACAATTTGTGAAAAACAAAGGAAAACAGCTATGTGAACAATCCCACCGAGTTCCAACTCTGCTATTGCCTTTATATCTTCGAGCATCTTATCACTTTGCTACTTGATTGAAGGTAGATCCGATTGATTGGTTTCGTCCGAGCTTGATAGCTAGTACTGAAATCTGGTCACAAGATGATCCGATGAGACATAGTGTTACGCTTCAATCCCTAATTTTTTCCTGACCGCCCTTTCAGGTTTTCAGTCCACCAGGATACCCTTTTTTGCCCAAGCCGCCTTTTCAGGTTTTCGACTTGTCGGGTGTATAAATTTTTCATTTTCATCCCTTACTTTTGCCCGAACCCTTTTGGTTCGCCGGGAAGCCCTTATTTTTGCCTAGGCCAGTCGACCTCGCGGGTCTTTGATTATTCATAGTATTTTTTCATTATGTCTGCATTGACGGGGTGAGGAAGGTTGTCACCGTCCATGGTGGTTAGAATCATAGCTCCTCCTGAGAAAATGTTCTTAACCACAAATGGCCCTTCGTAAGTGGGGGTCCAGTTGCCCCTGGGATCACCTTGCGGAAGTATAATGCGTTTGATCACTAGATCCCCGACTTGATATTCTTGACGTCTAACTTTCTTGTTAAATGCCTTGATCATCTGCTTTTGATACGTCTGACCATGAAAAATAGCAGTAAGTCTCTTCTCGTCGATTAAATTCAGCTGATCAAGCCGGGTTTGGATCCAGTCGTCTTTGCTTAAACCTGCATCCTTCATAATTCGAAGAGAGGGTATCTGGACTTCGATGGGTAGGACTGCCTCCATGCCATACACCAAAGAGTATGGTGTTTACCCTGTTGATGTCTGCGTTGAGGTGCGGTACCCATGAAGAGAAAATGGTAACATCTCATGCCAGTCTTTGTATGTCACCGTCATCTTCTGCACAATTTTCTTGATGTTCTTATTAGCCGCTTCAACAACCCCATTCATCTTCGGCCGGTAACGAGAAGAGTTGTGATGTTGTATCTTGAACTGTTTGCAGAGCTCGGTGATCATTGTATTGTTGAGATTTATACCATTGTCCGTAATGATCCTCTCTGGTACACCGTATCGACAGATCAGATTGTGTCGGATGAACCGCGCTACAACGTTCTTGGTCACTGTAGTAAAAGAAGCTGCTTCAACCCACTTCATGAAATAATCAATTGCTACCAGAATGAAGCGATGCCCGTTGGACGCAGTAGGTCTGATCTCGCCAATCATATCGATGCCCCACATTGCAAAAGGCCAAGGTGCTGTCAAAACATTCAGAGGAACTGGAGGTATATGCACCTTATCAGCATAGACTTGGCACTTATGACAGGTCCGAGAATGCTGATAACAATTAGCTTCCATAGTAGACCAATAATACCCAGCCCATAGGATTTTATTTGCCATGGTATGTCCACTGGAATGAGTTCCGAAGGTACCTTCGTGTAACTCTGCCATAATCCTTTCTGCTTCATTCTTGTCCATACACCATAGTAAGGTTGAGTCATGGTTATGCTTGTAAAAGATACCATTACTGATGAAGAACTTCGCTGCGAACCTCCTCAGAAACTTCTTATCATTAACAGATGCACCCTCGTGGTACTCTTGAGCCTCAAGATACCTTTTTACCTCGTAAAACTAGGGTTTATCTGCTACCTCTTCGGTCTCAATGTCACAGCAATGTGCGAGTTCATCCAACCTCTCAATGGTAATCCGGGGAGCTTCATTATCCCACCTGACCTTGAACATAGAACACGTGGTAGCTAGCGCGTCCGCTAACTGGTTCTCCTCTCTGGGGAAATGTTCAAAGGTTATCTCCTCGAAGTGTGGAAGCAACGTCAGTACGTACTCCTTGTAAGGAATAAGATTTGGGTGCTTCGTATCCCACTCGCCTTTGATCTGACTGATCACTAGAGCAGAATCTCCGAATACACTCAAGAACTTAATACTTAGGTCCATAGCAGCTCGCAGACCCATGATGCATGCTTCATACTCCGCCATATTATTGGTGCAGTTAAAACATAATCGGGTGGTGAACGGAGTATGACAGCCTTCAGGAGATATGATCACGGTGCCAATGCCATTACCCAACGCGTTTGAGGCTCCATCAAAATACATAGACCATCGGGATCCTTCCTCAGGTCCTTCATCCGGTCCAGGTTCTTCACAGTCGGTCACCAACATGATGTTATCATCCGGGAACTCGTAGTTCATGGATTGGTAATCATCTACGGCCTGATGCGCCAAATGATCCACCAACACACTTCCCTTGATTGCTTTTTGGGTTGTGTATTGGATGTCATACTCAGTTAAGATCATCTGCCATCTTTCTATTCTTCCGGACAAGGCAGGCTTTTCGAAGATATACTTGATTGGATCCATCTTTAATATCAATAGGGTAGTGTGAGTCAGCATATACTATCTCATCCTGCGAGCAGCCCATGCCAAAGCGCAGCAAGTTTTCTCAAGCAACGAGTATCAGGTCTCGTAGTCGGTAAACTTTTTGCTAAGGTAGTAAATAGCATGCTCTTTTCGTCCAGACTCGTCATGCTTCCCCAACACGCACCCCATTGAGTTGTCCAATACTGTCAAGTATAAGATCAAAGGTCTTCCTTCGACTAGAGGCATCAGAATTGGTGGCTCTTGGAGATATTCTTTGATCCTTTCGAAGGCGTCCTGGCACTAATCATTCCACTTTACCACCTGATCTTTCTTCAGCAGCTTGAAGATCGGTTCACAAGTAGCAGTCAGATGTGAAATGAATCGGGCAATGTAATTCAGACGTCCCAAAAAGCCTATGACTTCCTTTTCTGTGCGGGGAGCCGGAATCTCCTGTATTGCCTTCACCTTTTCGGGATCTACCTGAATACCTTTATCACTAACGACGAAACCCAGTAGTTTACCAGACCTCACCCCGAAGGTGCACTTGTTCGGGTTTAACCTCAGCTTGTACATCTTCAACCTGTCAAATAATTTCTGAAGATGGTCAAGGTGTTCTTCCTCAGTTTGGGACCTTGCAATCATGTCATCAACATAAACCTCAATCTTATGGTGAATCATGTCGTGGAACAAAGCGACCATGGAGCGCTGATAAGTTGCCCCAACATTCTTCAACCCGAAAGGCATCACCTTGTAACAAAAAGTACCCCAATGTGTAACGAAAGTTGTCTTTTCCATATCCTCGGGAGCCATCTTAATCTGATTGTAACAAGAGAAAACATCCATGAAGGAGAAGATCTTATGTTGTGCGGTGTTGTCGACCAGAACATCGATATGAGGCAGAGGGAAATCATCTTTGGGGCTCGCCCTGTTCAGATCTCTATAGTCTACACACATACGTACCTTATCATCCTTCTTCGGTACCAGAACAACGTTGGAAACCCACTGCGGGTAAGAAGTAACAGCTAGAAATCCGGCATCAAATTGTTTCATGACCTCGGCTTTGATTTTCTCAGACATCTCAGGGCGCATACGGCGGACCTTCTGCTTTACTGGAGGACAATCTTCTTTAGTTGGCAAGCGGTGAACCACAATATCAGTGTCTAAACCAGGAATATCTTCGTAAGACCAAGCGAAGATCTCAACATAGTCGCGTATCATCTGTATCAACCGTTGCTTGACATTAGGCTCCAGATTTGCACCTATCTTGACCTCTTTCCTGTCTTCCTCCGTACCCAAATTTACTGATTCCACTGGCTCTTCATGAGGCTGTATGGCCCTCTCTTCCTGTAGCAGCAATCTAGCAAGCTCCCCAGGCACTTCACAATCATCCTCACCTTCGTCTTCGGCTTGGTTGATCGGATTCTCGAAGTCATAACTGGAAGTAGCAGAGTCATTATCAATGGGATCCAGAGTAGATGTGGATCTGCATTATGATATGTGAGTGTGTGTAAGACAATAACTGTTTTAATAAAGTGCAAGATAGAAAAGAAAACAAAGAGTGCAAAATTTGTAATGCAAGAAACGTCCAATGCTTTATTGATGATATATGAAAATGACAAATAATAAGCCCTCACAAACAAAGCCAAGGTGCCTCGGGCAAGGCACCGGGCCGTAAAGTTTCAAACTGTCTGTTACAAATCTCAAAACAAAAGTCTATTACTGTGTAATAAAAGAAATGGGCACGAAGTCCTTCGCTGTCCAGTTGTTCAAGCCACCATTGGTGGTAGGGTAGATCCAACTATCGATATCCAAGTTCTCATCATCAGCGTCTTCTGTGGCAGAGACAACCTCAATAGCATTGATTCCCGAGCCATGTTTAGGCATGGGTGCAGTTATGATGCTGGGTTTCTCCGAAGCGTCAAACTCAATCTCTTTAGCCTCAATCAAGTCTTACACCCTATTCTTCAAAGCCCAACAGTTGTTCGTATCATGACCCGGGCTATCAGAGTGATAGTCACAACGGGCGTTTGGATTATATATCGGAGATGTGGTGCTGGGATTCTTCGGGGCTTCCCTTAGAGTTACCAGATTGGTTTTTAACAATTGTGGTAGAATCTGAGACAAAGTCATGTTAAGCCGAGTGTACTGTCTTTGCGGCCTCTCCATTCTTTGTTGATTGTCACGTTGTGGGGCAACAGCGGGTCTTGATATTACTACCGCGTTCACTGCTTGACGGCGTTCAGGTTGGTTTTGGCTCCTCGAGCTGTAGACTGCACCAGCTTCTTTCTTGCCAGCAAAAGGCTTCTTCACTGTACTGGATGACACATCCTTCTGTATCTTACCGCTTCTGATACCAGCTTCTACTCTTTCCCCAGTCATAATCAATTCAGTAAACCCAGATGACGAACTATCGATCAGATGATTGAAAAATGGACCAGACAACGTCCCAAGAAACATATCAACCAACCCCCTGTCAAACAGAGGGGGTTGGACTCTTCCAGCCAGATCTCTCCACTTCTGAGCATAGTCCTTAAAACCTTCACTTGCACCCATAGACATACCCTGAAGCTGAGTATGAGTGGGAGCAAGGCCGGCATTATACTGGTACTGCTTGTAGAAAGCAGCAGCAAGGTCCTCCCAATTTAGGACATTAGCTCCTTCCAATTGATAGAACCATTCAAGTTGAGTCCCTGACATACTGTCTTGAAAGAAGTGTACCCACAGATTCCTATCAGCAGTGTAAGGTTGAATTTTTCTAATGTATGAACGGAGATGGAGTTTTGGACAGGATACTCCATCGTACTTAGCAAAACCTGGAGCTTTGAACTTGTGAGGGATCACCACCCCCGATGCTAGTCCCAAATCTCTGAAGTCCAACCCAGGAACCTTCTGAATCTCCATAGCACTTAGACGGTCCTCAAGTTGTTTGTACCTATCCTCAGCAGGAGGATACTGTTCCTCATCAAAGTCAGTGTCGTTATTAGAGACCACAGGACTAGGACCTTTTTCTTCCTCTTGATTCTCTCCTCCTTTAGATGAATGAGACAGATCAGCTTCCTCTCGCAACCTATTCCCAAATCGGTGACCCATATTCAGAAGAACCACCTTCTTCTTCTTCTTTTCCTTCTTCGGGATGAGAGTCTTCAAATCTTGTTGCCCTTTAGCCAAGTTCAAGAACATCTCTTGGAATTGGGCATTCTGAGCCTGAAGAGCTTTGATGACTTGATCGGTAGGCATTTCAGAAGACATTTTATGCTGAAATAAACAGCGAAGAAGATGAGAAACCTGTAATGGTACCTGTAATGATGTGCATGATAATGGAATGTGTATGAAATGATTTCAAAGACTTTGGGAGATTTAAATTTGTAAAACAAAAATAAAACACACTTTATTAGATTAACTTGTAAAAATGTTTAACAATGCCTTTAAGGCGTTACAAAAGAAATAACTGAAAAAGCAAATCTAAACTAGAAACAACAAACAATAAAAGACATCAAAAATCCCATGGTCGTTTCCCCTTCGTGCTGACGTAATCATTGATTGTCCTTTCATTCTCAAGTTGCCTCATGAACTTCAAGATCTTCCTCTCTTGCTCATGATACTTCTCTCGGTAGGTATCCCTTTCTTCCCTTAACTGAATCCAGGATCTCTTCAATGCCCCAAGATCAGTAGGCATGTATGGATAAAGGACTGTATAAGGAACACCTTCTTCATTAGTATGCTCCACAATCACTGGCAGCACAGCTTCATAGGGCATCCCAAGCTTCTGGGCTCGAGCTCGGACCCACTGGAGATAAGGTTGCATAGGGAGAGAAGTGTTTGGTCCTAGCTCGTGGGGGTCAGACCTGTTCACCATGCCCCAAGCTCGTATGAACCTTCGGCGATGCTCATTAGTGTCTTCCTTGTAGTCAAAGGCAATGTCCTCAAGAAGCAACTCATGGGGACCGTCTCTCCGAGCGTGACCAAACTGTTGTAAATCCAAACAAGGACTGTAGGTTATTCCCCCTCTTATTCCAAGCAATGGGACATTAGGGTATCCCCCACATCAATCAATGACAACAACCTTTTCCATATCTTTAGAACTCCAAAGAATGTCCGTATGGGAAAAGGACATTATCCTGTAGGACCAACCTAAACCTTCCTCATTCTTCAATACAGACTTGGGGAGGTGCGAAATAAACCACCTCGCCAGCAGCGGCATACAACACATGAGGGTCCCTCTTCTCCATACAGTACGAGTGTAGAGGGCATGTAGGATATCACCAAGAAGAGTAGGCATAGGATTGCGGGACAGGGAGATCTTAACCGCATTCACATCTATGAAGGAATCTGGATTCGGGAACATAACCAAGCCGTAGATAAGGAGATCCAAGATGTCTTCAAAAGCCTGAAAATCCAAGTTATCCCAGAACTGTTGAGCTTGATCCATCAGAAACTTATCCAAGAAACCTTTAACCCCACTCCGTGTCTCCCAGTTAGATACTACATCAGCCCTTTTTAGGTGTAAGGCTGAAGCAATGTCCTCAGGTCTAGGAACCTCTTCCAAACCTGTGAAGGGTGTCTGCTCGAGGATGGATATGCCCATTAAATAAGAAAACTCCTCCAAAGTGGGAACTAGATGATAATCCGGGAAAGTGAAGCAATGATGCACCAGGTCGAAGAACTGGAAAAGCACACTCATCATTTGCTTATCAAACTTTGAGGTAACAAAGCTAAGAAGCTGACCATGTCTCCTAATGAATGAAGAAGTATCAGAAATCCTCGAGGCTAAATCTTTGAGTTGAGCAGGTATTTGCACAAAGTTAACTCGGATGGTGTTTCTGCGCATAGAAGCCATAATCTGCAAAATAGAACAAAGATAAATCCCCTCGGTCTTTGAAATGGTTAGTGTAATGAAGTATGCATGCTATGTTATGATGCATATCATGATAAAACACACAACATGTATAGTAGATAACAGACATGGTAAAGGCAAACAAGTCACACAAGAGCCCTTAAGTTTCAGGCTTGCATGGGGTCTAGGTACTACCCTCTTGAAGTTCAGTTGGTTCAACCTGTCCTAATAATAGTAACCGGGTTCTAGAGGTTCTCAATATCACCGACCATCCTCCATCGGTCATGGTTTTAGCTCACACAATCTTTTCTTGCAGCCGGAACTATCTCGAGAGTATGGTCTCAATGAGTGTAGTATCGAGTATCAACCAGTTCTCAGCTTTATACTGAGGCCGGCTATCTCACTACTTCCTATGGCCAAGTTGGTCAATTATAGGTTCTAAGGTCAGTTGATGCTTAACGACACACATAGCATCCCCGTATTCTTCTTGTTTCTCCACAAAGGATACGGTACCAACCAATTTTCCCCATCAACGTAGTTACTGCGTCAACTGTATCGGTCTACGTCGTACAGTTCCCTCATAGTTTATTGCTACTTACCTACAAGGTGTCCCCCAGATCCGGGTTATGATCTATAGTAACTCCAATACAAAGCCCACCAAAATAAAGCAATCAAATCAAACAATAGAAGCAAATATGATGAACTAATCCTAAGGTATACCCCACTTACTTTTCCCAGCAGATTCACCAGTTCTGTGATACGGTGGCAGAACCGGAACTGTTTTAGGAAAATGATAGTTTGTGTTTTACGTTTGTATTCGCAAAATGTCGCGGTAAGAAAGAGTCGCCACCGACTTTTATTTTATCCAACAAGGAAAGGAAAAAAGCACAAAAAAATTCATTTTTTGAGATTTTGAGTACGGGGGGTAGATTATAGAAAGGGAAGGTGTTAGCACCCTTTCTATCCATGGTTTTCCATGGGCTCTTAGGTACTTGCTCATCATTTTAAAAATTGCTTCTGTGTTTGTGTGATTTGAAAGAAGTTTTTGTTTTACTTCGATTTAACCCTTGCTTCTGTCTTCAAGAGTGTTACGAAGTTGTTTTGAAAAAAAACTTTGTTTGAAAAGAGTGTAAGTGTGGAAAAGTTTGTTGTTTTGAGCAAGTACCTACTAGCATCTACCTACTTGAAAAAAGAATTGTTCTATGTTCGTTTCCTTTAGACAACGCTATCCTACTATTAGTGAGTAGGTAGCACCATCGTTGGAGTTGTAAGAGTAAATTCGAAAAGAGACGTACAATCACTAAAGCAATGTTAGGACGTATTAGTAATAACCCTAATGTCTTAAGATCATATTCGAGGCAACAATTCCGAGGCAACCTTTCCGAATGGGACATTTGACCTTTTAGACAAAAGAGCGACCACTAAAATATCCTATACTCAATGATCGTTTACCGAAGGAAACCGAAGTGGGAGTATACCCTAGGAGTGCGCATGTGCGAGTGATTCAATTTCAAGTTTATCATCTTTGCGCATTTAGGGTTTTCTAACCGTTTTAAAGTTTACATACAGTCTTGTCATGCAACCCTAATATTCATACATCTAACAGTTAATATTTTGCGGAATTTAAAGATGCGGAAAATAAAGGTACGCTATTACAAGGCTTCGGGTATTAATTACATAACAAAAAACAACCCGTAAAAAAAACGATAAAGGAATGAAAAAAAAGTCCTAATTAATCTATTACATCCCATGAGCAATTACATCAGTATTGTAAAAATAATAAAGCGCGCGCGATGAATTAAGAACGAGAAAATTTAGGGTTTTAACCCCGTCTAAACTAATTAAAGGAAAACTATTTTTTGGTTGTTTTGATTATTTTCAAGAAAAAGAATAATGTTTTAAATTAAATACAAATATAATTAGTGATTAAATTAAATTAAAGAAAATAATTTACATGATCTATTTTTATATTTTGTTATTTTTTTAAGAAAAAGAAAATAGAATTTAAATTAAACAAAACCCTAATTTCTAACTTGTTTCTAATTTATTTCTTCCAGTTAAAACAGGAGACCAAAGACCTTCTCTGGTTAGATTTATTTCTTCCAGTTAAAACAGGCGACCAAAGACCTTCTCTGGTTAGATTTATTTCTTCCAGTTAAAACAGGCGACCAAAGACCTTCTCTGGTTAGATTTATTTCTTCCAGTTAAAACAGGCGACCAAAGACCTTCTCTGGTTAGATTTATTTCTTCCAGTTAAAACAGGTGACCAAAGACCTTCTCTGGTTAGATTTATTTCTGCCATTTAAAACAGGCGACCAAAGACCTTCTCTGGATTAGATTTATTTCTTCCAGTTAAAACAGGCGACCAAAGACCTTCTCTGGTTAGATTTATTTCTTCCAGTTAAAACAGGCGACCAAATACCTTCTCTGGTTAGATTTATTTCTTCCAGTTAAACAGGCGACCAAAGACCTCCTCTAGTTAGATTTATTTCTTCCAGTTAAAACAGGCGACCAAAGACCTCCTCTGGTTAGATTTATTTCTTCCAGTTAATGACAGGCAACCAGAGACCTTTTCTGGAAACAATGCAGATACGCTCCAGACACGGATGCCATTCTAATACTCATTCAAAATCACTCCCAAATGCTGTTCAACAATCACCTCTGGATGGCATCTTTAAGCCAATCTCCAACAAATATCCATTATCTCTCCAAATGGCATCTTTAAGCCCATTCCCTACATAATCAACTAACACATCTTCGAGTGCAAATTTCTGGGCACTCAAGAGTATGGTCTCAATGAGTGTAGTATCGAGTATCAACCAGTTCTCAGCTTTATACTGAGGCCGGCTATCTCACTACTTCCTATGGCCAAGTTGGTCAATTATAGGTTCTAAGGTCAGTTGATGCTTAACGACACACATAGCAGCCCCGTATTCTCCTTGTTTCTCCATAAAGGATACCGGTACCAACCAATTTTCCCCATCAACGTAGTTACTGCTTCAACCGTATCGGTCTACGTCGTACAGTTCCCTCACAGTTTATTGCTACTTACCTACAAGGTGTCCCCCAGATCCCGGTTAGGATTTATAGTAACTCCAATACAAAGCCCACAAAAATAAAGCAATCAAATCAAACAATAGAAGCAAATATGATGAACTAATCCTAAGGTATACCCCACTTACTTTCCCCAGCAGATTCTCCAGTTCTGTGATACAGTGGCAGAACCAGAACTGTTTTAGGAAAATGTTGGTTTGCGTTTTGCGTTTTTATTCGCAAAATGTCGCGGTAAGCAAGAGTCGCCACCGACTTTTATTTTATTCAACAAGGAAAGGAAAAAAGCACAGAAAAATTCCTTTTTCGAGATTTTGAGTACGGGGGGTAGATTATAGAAAGGGAAGGTGTTAGCACCGTTTCTATCCATGGTTTTCCATGGGCTCTTAGGTACTTGCTCATCATTTTAAAAATTGCTTCTGTGTTTGTGTGATTTGAAAGAAGTTTTTGTTTTACTTCGATTTAACCCTTGCTTCTATCTTCAAGAGTGTTACGAAGTTGTTTTGAAAAAAAACTTTGTTTGAAAAGAGTGTAAGTGTGGAAAAGTTTGTTGTTTTGAACAAGTACCTACTAGCATCTACCTACTCGAAAAAAGAATTATTCTATGTTCGTTTCCTTTAGAAAGTGCTATCCTACTATTAGTGAGTAGGTAGCACCATTGTTGGAGTTGTAAGGGTCAATTCGAAAAGGGACGTACGATCACTAAAGCAATGTTAGGACGTCTTAGTAATAACCCTAATGTCCTAAGATCGTATTCGAGGCAACAATTCCGAGGCAACCTTTCCGAATGGGACATTTGATCTTTTAGACAAAAGAGCGACCACTAAAATATCCTATACTCAATGATCGTTTACCGAAGGCAACCGAAGTGGGAGTATACCCTAGGAGTGCGCATGTGCGAGTGATTCAATTTCAAGTTTATTATCTTTGTGCATTTAGGGTTTGCTAACCGTTTTAAAGTTTACATACAGTCTTGTCATGCAACCCTAATATTCATACATCTAACAGTTAATATTTTGCGGAATTTAAAGATGCGGAAAATAAAGTTACGCTATTACAAGGCTTCGGGTATTAATTACATAACCAAAAACAACCCGTAAAAAAAACGATAAAGGAATGAAAAAAAAGTCCTAATTAATCTATTACATCCCATGAGCAATTACATCAGTATTGTAAAAATAATAAAGCGCGTGCGATGAATTAAGAACGAGAAAATTTAGGGTTTTGTCCCTGTCCAAACTAATTAAAGGAAAACTATTTTTTGGTTGTTTTGATTATTTTCAAGAAAAAGAATAATGTTTTAAATTAAATACAAATATAATTAGTGATTAAATGAAATTAAAGAAAATAATTTACATGACCTATTTTTATATTTTGTTATTTTTTTAAGAAAAAGAAAATAGAATTTAAATTAAACAAAACCCTAATTTCTAACTTGTTTCTAATTTATTTCTTCCAGTTAAAACAGGAGACCAAAGACCTTCTCTGGTTAGATTTATTTCTTCCAGTTAAAACAGGCGACCAAAGACCTTCTCTAATTAGATTTATTTCTTCCAGTTAAAACAGGCGACCAAAGACCTTCTCTGGTTAGATTTATTTCTTCCAGTTAAAACAGGCGACCAAAGACCTTCTCTGGTTAGATTTATTTCTTCCAGTTAAAACAGGTGACCAAAGACCTTCTCTGGTTAGATTTATTTCTGCCAGTTAAAACAGGCGACCAAAGACCTTCTCTGGATTAGATTTATTTCTTCCAGTTAAAACAGGCGACCAAAGACCTTCTCTGGTTAGATTTATTTCTTCCAGTTAAAACAGGCGACCAAAGACCTTCTCTGGTTAGATTTATTTCTTCCAGTTAAACAGGCGACCAAAGACCTCCTCTAGTTAGATTTATTTCTTCCAGTTAAAACAGGCGACCAAAGACCTCCTCTGGTTAGATTTATTTCTTCTAGTTAATGACAGGAAACCAGAGACCTTTTCTGGAAACAATGCAGATACGCTCCAGACACGGATGCCATTCTAATACTCATTCAAAATCACTCCCAAATGCTGTTCAACAATCACCTCTGGATGGCATCTTTAAGCCAATCTCCAACAACTATCCATTATCTCTCCAAATGGCATCTTTAAGCCCATTCCCTACATAATCAACTAACACATCTTCGAGTGCAAATTTCTGGGCACTCAAGAGTATGGTCTCAATGAGTGTAGTATCGAGTATCAACCAGTTCTCAGCTTTATACTGAGGCCGGCTATCTCACTACTTCCTATGGCCAAGTTGGTCAATTATAGGTTCTAAGGTTAGTTGATGCTTAACGACACACATAGCAGCCCCATATTCTCCTTGTTTCTCCATAAAGGATACCGGTACCAACCAATTTTCCCCATCAACGTAGTTACTGCTTCAACCGTATCGGTCTACGTCGTACAGTTCCCTCACAGTTTATTGCTACTTACCTACAAGGTGTCCCCCAGATCCCGGTTAGGATCTATAGTAAATCCAATACAAAGCCCACAAAAATAAAGCAATCAAATCAAACAATAGAAGCAAATATGATGAACTAATCCTAAGGTATACCCCACTTACTTTCCCCAGCAGATTCTCCAGTTCTGTGATACAGTGGCAGAACCAGAACTGTTTTAGGAAAATGTTGGTTTGCGTTTTGCGTTTGTATTCGCAAAATGTCGCGGTAAGCAAGAGTCGCCATCGACTTTTATTTTATTCAACAAGGAAAGGAAAAAAGCACAGAAAAATTCCTTTTTCGAGATTTTGAGTACGGGGGGTAGATTATAGAAAGGGAAGGTGTTAGCACCGTTTCTATCCATGGTTTTCCATGGGCTCTTAGGTACTTGCTCATCATTTTAAAAATTGCTTCTGTGTTTGTGTGATTTGAAAGAAGTTTTTGTTTTACTTCGATTTAACCCTTGCTTCTATCTTCAAGAGTGTTACGAAGTTGTTTTGAAAAAAAACTTTGTTTGAAAAGAGTGTAAGTGTGGAAAAGTTTGTTGTTTTGAACAAGTACCTACTAGCATCTACCTACTCGAAAAAAGAATTATTCTATGTTCGTTTCCTTTAGAAAGTGCTATCCTACTATTAGTGAGTAGGTAGCACCATTGTTGGAGTTGTAAGGGTCAATTCGAAAAGGGACGTACGATCACTAAAGCAATGTTAGGACGTCTTAGTAATAACCCTAATGTCCTAAGATCGTATTCGAGGCAACAATTCCGAGGCAACCTTTCCGAATGGGACATTTGATCTTTTAGACAAAAGAGCGACCACTAAAATATCCTATACTCAATGATCGTTTACCGAAGGCAACCAAAGTGGGAGTATACCCTAGGAGTGCGCATGTGCAAGTGATTCAATTTCAAGTTTATTATCTTTGTGCATTTAGGGTTTGCTAACCGTTTTAAAGTTTACATACAGTCTTGTCATGCAACCCTAATATTCATACATCTAACAGTTAATATTTTGCGGAATTTAAAGATGCGGAAAATAAAGTTACGCTATTACAAGGCTTCGGGTATTAATTACATAACCAAAAACAACCCGTAAAAAAAACGATAAAGGAATGAAAAAAAAGTCCTAATTAATCTATTACATCCCATGAGCAATTACATCAGTATTGTAAAAATAATAAAGCGCGTGCGATGAATTAAGAACGAGAAAATTTAGGGTTTTGTCCCTGTCCAAACTAATTAAAGGAAAACTATTTTTTGGTTGTTTTGATTATTTTCAAGAAAAAGAATAATGTTTTAAATTAAATACAAATATAATTAGTGATTAAATTAAATTAAAGAAAATAATTTACATGACCTATTTTTATATTTTGTTATTTTTTTAAGAAAAAGAAAATAGAATTTAAATTAAACAAAACCCTAATTTCTAACTTGTTTCTAATTTATTTCTTCCAGTTAAAACAGGAGACCAAAGACCTTCTCTGGTTAGATTTATTTCTTCCAGTTAAAACAGGCGACCAAAGACCTTCTCTGGTTAGATTTATTTCTTCCAGTTAAAACAGGCGACCAAAGACCTTCTCTGGTTAGATTTATTTCTTCCAGTTAAAACAGGCGACCAAAGACCTTCTCTGGTTAGATTTATTTCTTCCAGTTAAAACAGGTGACCAAAGACCTTCTCTGGTTAGATTTATTTCTGCCAGTTAAAACAGGCGACCAAAGACCTTCTCTGGATTAGATTTATTTCTTCCAGTTAAAACAGGCGACCAAAGACCTTCTCTGGTTAGATTTATTTCTTCCAGTTAAAACAGGCGACCAAAGACCTTCTCTGGTTAGATTTATTTCTTCCAATTAAACAGGCGACCAAAGACCTCCTCTAGTTAGATTTATTTCTTCCAGTTAAAACAGGCGACCAAAGACCTCCTCTGGTTAGATTTATTTCTTCTAGTTAATGACAGGAAACCAGAGACCTTTTCTGGAAACAATGCAGATACGCTCCAGACACGGATGCCATTCTAATACTCATTCAAAATCACTCCCAAATGCTGTTCAACAATCACCTCTGGATGGCATCTTTAAGCCAATCTCCAACAACTATCCATTATCTCTCCAAATGGCATCTTTAAGCCCATTCCCTACATAATCAACTAACACATCTTCGAGTGCAAATTTCTGGGCACTCAAGAGTATGGTCTCAATGAGTGTAGTATCGAGTATCAACCAGTTCTCAGCTTTATACTGAGGCCGGCTATCTCACTACTTCCTATGGCCAAGTTGGTCAATTATAGGTTCTAAGGTTAGTTGATGCTTAACGACACACATAGCAGCCCCGTATTCTCCTTGTTTCTCCATAAAGGATACCGGTACCAACCAATTTTCCCCATCAATGTAGTTACTGCTTCAACCGTATCGGTCTACGTCGTACAGTTCCCTCACAGTTTATTGCTACTTACCTACAAGGTGTCCCCCAGATCCCGGTTAGGATCTATAGTAAATCCAATACAAAGCCCACAAAAATAAAGCAATCAAATCAAACAATAGAAGCAAATATGATGAACTAATCCTAAGGTATACCCCACTTACTTTCCCCAGCAGATTCTCCAGTTCTGTGATACAGTGGCAGAACCAGAACTGTTTTAGGAAAATGTTGGTTTGCGTTTTGCGTTTGTATTCGCAAAATGTCGTGGTAAGCAAGAGTCGCCATCGACTTTTATTTTATTCAACAAGGAAAGGAAAAAAGCACAGAAAAATTCCTTTTTCGAGATTTTGAGTACGGGGGGTAGATTATAGAAAGGGAAGGTGTTAGCACCGTTTCTATCCATGGTTTTCCATGGGCTCTTAGGTACTTGCTCGTCATTTTAAAAATTGCTTCTGTGTTTGTGTGATTTGAAAGAAGTTTTTGTTTTACTTCGATTTAACCCTTGCTTCTATCTTCAAGAGTGTTACGAAGTTGTTTTGAAAAAAAACTTTGTTTGAAAAGAGTGTAAGTGTGGAAAAGTTTGTTGTTTTGAACAAGTACCTACTAGCATCTACCTACTCGAAAAAAGAATTATTCTATGTTCGTTTCCTTTAGAAAGTGCTATCCTACTATTAGTGAGTAGGTAGCACCATTGTTGGAGTTGTAAGGGTCAATTCGAAAAGGGACGTACGATCACTAAAGCAATGTTAGGACGTCTTAGTAATAACCCTAATGTCCTAAGATCGTATTCGAGGCAACAATTCCGAGGCAACCTTTCCGAATGGGACATTTGATCTTTTAGACAAAAGAGCGACCACTAAAATATCATATACTCAATGATCGTTTACCGAAGGCAACCGAAGTGGGAGTATACCCTAGGAGTGCGCATGTGCGAGTGATTCAATTTCAAGTTTATTATCTTTGTGCATTTAGGGTTTGCTAACCGTTTTAAAGTTTACATACAGTCTTGTCATGCAACCCTAATATTCATACATCTAACAGTTAATATTTTGCGGAATTTAAAGATGCGGAAAATAAAGTTACGCTATTACAAGGCTTCGGGTATTAATTACATAACCAAAAACAACCCGTAAAAAAAACGATAAAGGAATGAAAAAAAAGTCCTAATTAATCTATTACATCCCATGAGCAATTACATCAGTATTGTAAAAATAATAAAGCGCGTGCGATGAATTAAGAACGAGAAAATTTAGGGTTTTGTCCCCGTCCAAACTAATTAAAGGAAAACTATTTTTTGGTTGTTTTGATTATTTTCAAGAAAAAGAATAATGTTTTAAATTAAATACAAATATAATTAGTGATTAAATTAAATTAAAGAAAATAATTTACATGACCTATTTTTATATTTTGTTATTTTTTTAAGAAAAAGAAAATAGAATTTAAATTAAACAAAACCCAAATTTCTAACTTGTTTTAATTTATTTACAAAAGAATTTAAGTTACCCTAAAATTAAATAAACTAATTATATTAATTTTTTTGATAAAAAATAACCTAAATCTAATCGGATTAAAAATTGTTTTTGTGATTTTTTAATAAAAAAGAGTTGATTTTGTGTTAGTAAAAATAAATTAAATGAATTAAATAAAGAAATATAAAAGAAAAAGGAAAAGAGAATTAGTCCTGCTTGTAAGTAATTTTGGAGGTGCGGATAGCAATTCTGGGCCCAAAAGAAATTGATCCACGTTGACTTGACAAGATTCCCTGTTGTGCATTGACTAAGGCCTTTGGTGCATTATCACATGATAGCCATCAGATCTGTCTTCCTGGTCATCTGGTTGGTTGGATGATAATGGTCCATGGTGGTCTCCCTGCCTTTACATGCGCTTGATTATCTGAATGAAAATAATATGAAATAATGGGGGGACCTGGGATTCGAACCCAGGCCCCAAAGCCTTTCCCACTCACCTTCACACCAACTGAGTTGCACGTGTTTATTGTACATGAAATGATAATAATGGATAATATATGATAATGTGAGTTAGTGGGAAAAAAGCGCCAGAATTCAAATGGACAAGTAAGATGGTGCCACGCAGGTCGTCCCCAACCTCTCTCCGTTGGTAAAAGTCAGAGACTTTTATCTACGGACGAACGTCCGTCGCTACAAACTTTGCTTGTTTCAAAACCTCACACAGGCATGATAAATGGAATCTAAAGCCATGAATCGAATCGCCTTGGCCTGTTGAGCATTATGGTGCCCTTCTTGTGGGCCAATTTCACCTGTATCAAAAGATCCTAAAACGAGACAACAAAACTTAGAAATGGTAGATTCCAGTATAGCCAATAAAAATGCAATTTATTGTTATGAGTACCTTGCAAATGTCTCAAGGAACAAGAATATGTAAGTATTTCATGCTATAAGTGCCAAAATTATGTGATTCGATTTCAAGAAGAAGCCATGGTCGTGGGTCACCTACAGTGAGTTCTAGCGCTGGAATATGCTTGTTCTTGATTGGTACAACTTCCTTGCAATCCCAGGAAGTGAATGAGATGGCTAAGGGATCTTGAAAACGCATGGAAGTACAAAATCAAATCACCACTTTCTTGGAAATTTTTCAAGTTTGGTTCTGCCTTTGTGCGCCTCAAAACCTTGTTCTTTCTGGCTGCAATTGTTCACTATACACCACTTATCAAATTAGGTCTACAAAAGTCCATTCAATCTTTGTCAATTATGGATTTTGATCTTGATTTGATTCACTTGAAAATAATTCCAAAATAGGCCAAAATCAATCTTTTTGTGCGGACCTATGCCTTGCACGAATTGATTCACTTGCTAGCTGGATATAGGACCTGAAATGTGCACAAGATCTTGAAGTTTGAATGATTTGGATTTTTTCATGATTTGTTTTGATTTAAATTGATTTAATTGCAATAAAAATCAAAATAAATAGAAAAAATAAGATAAAGACAAATGGGAAGAGCTAGGGCTCGTGGACCATGCTACCAACTCAAAACAAATGCAAAAAGTTAGCCCATTTAGCAAAAATTGCAATTTGAGGCACTTTTGACTTTTGGCAATTTTGCAAAAAAGGTTAACTTCACCAATTCATAAATTCTTAAATTTTGACTCTTTGAAGGTGTTATTGGACTTTTTAGAAAGCTTGAGATGTCCTCTAAGCAACCCTTTTAGTCTCATATCAATTGAGTCTTCCATATTCATGTATGAAGCTTTTACATAAAAGGTGTTTTTGTTGACTTTTCAAAATGACCTATAATGTCAAAATTCATAACTTCTTGTGAATGCATATTTTGAACTTTGGAGATAAAGATAAATTGTAGGGAATTGAATCCTCTTAAAAATGAGCTTTGGATGGGTCATTTATCATAAAGTATGAGAAAGTTATGCTTGGTCAAAGTTGAGTTGACTTTTCCTACAAAACCCTAATTTAGCAACTCTTGGGTTTTGATGCATTGTGAGCAATCCTTGATGAATCATGATCAAACCTTGATCAAATAATGAATAATAATTCAAAATGATAATGTTTACAAAAAATCTTGAAGTTTTACTGTATGTGAACCACAATTGACTTTTTCCCTAGCACCGTCGATTTTTAGGCCTTTGAGCAATTAACTGAGCAAACTTTCTCTGCAAGGCTTGAAACTTGGAATGGATGATCTTGAGAACATATTAGGACAATGGTGAGAATTTATAACCCTTTGGACTCAAACATCTTGATGCAACATGAAACCCTAATTTGGGGTAGACTGCCTTAGGAGAGAGTTTGTCTTGTCAACTCTTGGACTTCCTTGAGCAATTTGAGGACCTCACTTGAAATGTATTGAGAAACATGGGAGGGGAAATTTTGGGGTACAACAACATTCCTCGTTGGGAACCTGGCCAAGAAAAATCCTGAAGACAATAAGGACGAACAGTTGGAACAACTACAAGCTGAGGTTGAAGCAATGAGAACCCAGATGCTAGGCCAGATGGTTCTTATCTAAAACTTGGCTCAAGGATAGGAAGAGCTGAAAGCCCTTGTAAACAGGTTTCATCAAGACAGATGCAACCAAATGGGGCAAACAGCCAGAATTAGAGATCGATTCATTAATCAGCCTCCGATGAAGAGTGTGCCTTTTCAAGTTGCTTCTACGTCACGAGCCCAACAACTACCTCGTCAACAAAGACAGGGTGACCAAAGTAAACAAGTCCCAGCCGTTAGACAGTTTACCAAACTCGACATGCCTATATCATAGATCTTACAGCACCTGTTGAAACTGAATTTGGTCACGTTAAGGGATCCTCCTCGGAATCCCAATACCTCTGCTCCTAGCTATCATCCTGATGCAATGTATGCATACCATTCCAATAATCATGGGCTTGATACGAATGACTGTGGGGCTTTGAAAAATAAGATCCAAGACTTGATTGACAGAGGAATGCTGGAGTTCACACAAGACGGCCAAATTGAATTCTTCTGCCGTCTCTCAAAGGCTCACCACCTAAAGTGACAAGTTCAGACAAAGAGGCTTCTGTTCATTTGAATTTTCAGTTGTAATTTCTTTTGCTTGTTCAAACACTTATCTATTAATTCCGAACTTTGTTTCATTAATGCATTGCATATTTTATCTTGAATTCATCCATTCGTTTTCACTATATTTAAACTATGCTTTCTACACTTTATGACATTCAACTCTTGCTAAAAGTTACAAGCCTTTAGAAGGAGGATGACGAAAAAAATGCCATAATCTCATACAGTATGCTTTTGGACAGACCTTGTTGATGATATACATACGTTCTTTCAAATCCTAAACACTGGAGTTATAAGGAAGATAATCCCTAGTCAACCCCTTCGAGCCAAAGAAGTAGAAGTTTTCTGTTTTAACACAAATTGAAACCTTTAATCAAAACCTGGGGCAGGGTAGTCTCTCAGTTAATTCAAACGCGCATTTGGCCGCAAACTCTCATCTCGTAATACAACAAATGACGTTAAGAAATATTCCTTTGGAATCAAAATACGGTGATGGTTCAATTACTTGCTAAAAACGCATTTTTCAAAACTTCAAGACAAGCATAAACTTTGCATTACTTGAATATCACTATTTGCATATGGCTATTTGTTTGACAGCAGAGAAATTCACAATGAATGTCCGATGAACGAAAGCTCTCTCAGTGAACAAAATCAATTCAAGAAGGATGACACTTCCATTGTCAAAACTCATATCAACAAGGGGACATGACATGTCACTATCCAACACACCTGGGGCAGTCCAGTCAAGATTCCAAGAAGTCTCTCAAGAAGTGCAGAGTAACCAGGGGCAGGTCTCCATCTCCATCACTTGGGGCATTGAACGTCAATCTCAACAAAAGGTTACGTACAATCAAACATTTCCTGGAAGTGCCACAAACATTTGCTGCTAAAGGCAATGATAAGTCTCCCCAAAGTCCTTCTCATAGGATAATTTACCAGCAAGAGTTTAACCTCTGAAAACCTTTCCCCAACTGAGACAACCTCAAGAATCCTCGAGGACTTTCCCCAACGAAGTCATCACCTCTCTAGCAGACCGGTAACATGGTTTATTTCCCCAACAAACTACAGATTCCCCAGTTTGAGTTTGCCTTTCCAACTACTACAAATCAATGGACCACAACTCCCTCTCCCCAGTAGACTACTCCACAATCCCCAACAAGTTACTGTGAAACCTGGACCCGACCAGATATCAGTTCAACTTCGACTCCCCAGTAGAGAAACGGACAACCAAGACTCCTGAACTCTTTTCCCAAGTAGGAATAAAAATTTTCCCCACAGAGTTTTCAATATCCCCCAGCGGAGTTCTCCTCAAACAACAAAATAGGAATCCCCAGTGGAAACATTCTAAGCAAAGTTTGAAGACACACCAACTCTTCAACAGCAGTCCAGGATTTAACGACTCCCCGACATTTGTCAAGGATTTATTATCCCAGACAAACATACATTCATTAAACATTTTACATTTCATACATCCTATCTACATACACGATAAGTGCATACAACATAATCTCATTTATTTTTGAGAACATCATGACATCATGCATTTCATACATCATGACATTGCATACAGCTAACGTTTTACCTTTTAAGGAAAAGGTAAATCAACAGACGGCTACCATCAACCTTTTCAAGTTCCAGATTAATACTTGTAACAAGCCAGGAAAATTATCTGTGGACGACTAATTGTAGATTAATACATGTAACAAGCCCGGAAAACTATCTACATGAAGAGATTGAAGATTAGCATCTGTAACAAGCCAGGAAAACTATCTTTCTTTCTCAGGTCAGAGATTAATACCTGAAACCAGATAGGACAACTATTTACTTGACCGGATGAAGCAACCCTACACAGGTTCCTTCTCTTTCCAAGATGAAGTTTTAAACGAACTCATCATGAAGCAATCGTCCAAGATTCCTTCATCATCTGTTTGGAGTAGCAGTCATCCAAGATTCCTTCTTCATCTGTTTGGAGTAGTAATCGTCTCATATTCCTTCATCACACATCATTATCAAAAAAGACCTTCTTGGTTAGATTTATTTCTTCCAAGTAAAACAGGCGACCAAAGACCTTCTCTGGTTAGATTTATTTTTCCAGTTAAAACAGGCGACCAAAGACCTTCTCTGGTTAGATTTATTTCTTCCAGTTAAAACAGGCGACTAAAGACCTTCTTTGGTTATATTTATTTCTTCCAGTTAAAATAGGCGACGAAAGACCTTCTCTGGTTAGATTTATTTCTTCCAGTTAAAACAGATGACCAAAGACTTTCTCTGGTTAGATTTATTTCTTCCAGTTAAAACAGGCGACCAAAGACCTTCTCTGGTTAGATTTATTTCTTCCAGTTAAAACAGGAGACCAAAGACCTTCTCTGGTTAGATTTATTTCTTCCAGTTAAAACAGGCGACCAAATACCTTCTCTGGTTAGATTTATTTCTTCCAGTTAAAACAGGCGACCAAAGACCTTCTCTGGTTAGATTTATTTCTTCCAGTTAAAACAGGAGACCAAAGACCTTCTCTGGTTAGATTTATTTCTTCCAGTTAAAATAGGTGACCAAAGACCTTTTCTGGTTATATTTATTTCTCCCAGTTAAAACAGGCGACCAAAGACCTTCTCTGGTTAGATTTATTTCTTCTAGTTAAAACAGGCGACCAAAGACCTTCTCTGGTTAGATTTATTTCTTCCAATTAAAACAGGAGACCAAAGACCTTCTCTAGTTAGATTTATTTCTTCCAGTTAATACAGGCGACCAAAGACCTTCTCTGGTTAGATTTATTTCTTCAATTTAAAACAGGCGACCAAAGACCTTCTCTGGTTAGATTTATTTCTTCCAGTTAAAACAGGCGACCAAAGATCTTCTCTGGTTAGATTTATTTCTTCCAGTTAAAACAGGTGACCAAAGACCTTCTCTGGTTAGATTTATTTCTGCCAGTTAAAACAGGCGACCAAAGACCTTCTCTGGATTAGATTTATTTCTTCCAGTTAAAACTGGCGACCAAAGACCTTCTCTGGTTAGATTTATTTCTTCCAGTTAAAACAGGCGACCAAAGACCTTCTCTGGTTAGATTTATTTCTTCCAGTTAAAACAGGCGACCAAAGACCTCCTCTAGTTAGTTTTATTTCTTCCAGTTAAAAAAGGCGACGAAAGACCTCCTCTGGTTAGATTTATTTCTTCCAGTTAATGACAGGCAACCAGAGACCTTTTCCGGAAACAGTGCAGATACGCTCCAGACACGGATGCCATTCTAATACTCATTCAAAATCCCTCTCAAATACTTTTCAACAATCACCTCTGGATGGCATCTTTAAGCCCATCTCCAACAACTATCCATTATCTCTCCAAATGGCATCTTTAAGCCCATTCCCTACATAATCAACTAACACATCTTCGAGTGCAAATTTCTGGGCACTCTAGTGTTCAATCATCTTCCACCTTCAAGTCACGAATGGTAGAATTACCAATCTTACTCTTCAGGTGTAAGAAGATTGAACAGGGGAAGCTGTTGTACCCCAAAATTTGCTCTCTCATTTCTCAAAGAATAACCTTGGATCCCCAAGTTTTCTTCCATCCAATTCCAAGCCTTGAATTACAAATTTTCTAAGAAAATAATTCACAAGGGCAAAATGGTCATTTGCACACTGAAAAGTCAAACTTTGACTTTTAGAGCAAAATCAAATCTCAAAAATCATATTTCATTAAGACATGTTGGAATATGAAATTTATTTCATCAACAAATTCAAAAGTCAAATTTTACTTTGGAAAAGTCAATTTCTAAATACTTAGAAATTTTTCTAAGTGTTTAAGAAATATTAAAATTTCAGAACTTCTGACCAGATTATCACCATAACGCTCAGCAAGTTCTGGATATTCTCAAGACAGAGTTTGATCAGAACTTCTGGGAAAGTTTTCACAAAGGGTTAGTCAGAGTTTTCTAGGGTAATTTAAAGAAGGTTAAGAAGCATGCTGCAAGCTTTCTAGAAAATCTGAAAGCTCCTTCAGAACATTTTGGAGCCAGAAGATAAGAGGATCAGAAGATTGGATGCTACGCAAGATCAGAACTTCTAATCCAGAACTAAGCCTTGGTGTAGAATCTCACGTTGTAGGATTTCTGGTTGTGATAAGTCTCATCATCATTTAATGCTCATAACCACTTTCTGAGTCTTTATCGAAAGGATTTTCACCACGTGTACCTCTACTGCCTTGGGAAGATAAACTTTTGTGCAAAAGTATGCTAGGCCCATGCGCTGCTTCTACTTTTCCTTAATTCATGCTGACAAATCCAGCTTAGGCGCTGCTAACCATCCTACTTGGTGCATTGAACCACGCTTGTTTAAGCTTACTTCAAGAGTAAGTCAGCTTCTAGCATATTACGTTGGCGCCACTTGACCTCTTCAAACTACAAAAAATTTTCCTATAAATAGAACACCATTTCCCATTGAAAAAGGGTCAGAAAAATTTGAGAAAGAAGTGTGGACGAATTTGAGAAAGAAAAGCTTTGAACCCCTGCAAAAATTCCAAAAATCCAAAAGGATTACAAACACAAAAATACAAAACCTTAGCATTTGATTCTTGCATTAAAACTCCTTTTTTTCCTCAAGTTATTTCTTGACCAAAACCACCCATACAGTTCCTGATGTACATTCAAAAGCCATCCAAGATTCTGTAGTCAAACAGTAACACATTCTCCACCAATATCCACCTTAAAGGGTCATAACTTTATCCCTTGGTTGTTCCAGAATTTTCTAATCATTTACAACTCAAGTTGAAAGTTTTAGCCTTCTGAACACGTAAGGAAGCTGTTCAGAACACCACAAGTAATCAGAACCAGGTTCCAGCTCCCAGAGTATTTTCCCGCTGCAAGGTAAGTTTTCTGCTGACCCTCATCATACTAACTAGGCATTGTCATATTTTGAATTTTTAACACAATGTAGATATTCTGACCCTGATGATGTACATATTTTGAAATTTCATGCATCTGCCTGCCTAAGTAGAAGGAATCCCAGTTCAGAGTTTCATAAAGAAATTAAAGACTCAGAATTAGGATTAGCAAATTCATGTTGCTTCTGATTTATGTTTCTAATATTTCATGAAAACTTGTCATAACTGTTATATGTGCAACTTCTGTTCTGTTAAGAAATGACTAAGTTGCAGATGTTCTGACTAGCATGGAGAGAGGCGAAGTTCTGACAGTTGCATCAGAACTTCTGAAAAATTCTATGTTCTGACCAGCATGGAGAAGGGAGACGAAGTTCTGTCAGTTGCATCAGAACTTCTGAAAACTTCTGAGTTCTCATAAGATCCAGAACTTCTGAGCTTCCATATTTCTACTAACGTTGTTTCTGTTTGTTCAACATGTCAGAGTCAGAACTTCTGACCTCTTCTATTTCAGCATTTACGCTAATTCTGTCTTCTTTCTCTTTTATTATTTTTGCCATCACTTTTATCTTTCATTAATCAAAAAACACCAAAAATATTTCATATTCATACATCATATTTTATTTCTTTAAACATAAAAAGACAAAAAATATTTTCTTAAACAAAACTTATTTCTTTTCTTAAATAAATAAGCATTTTACATTTCCTGTACATTCTTATCCATTTCAATATGGTTGTAATAGTAACTTAGGATTTAATTTGCAAATACCCATTCATAAATTTGTACACCCCATCCCCCTAAATATTGTAATAGCATAGGACTTTACATTTCTGCACTTTTATTGCTTTCATATATTGTTAGTAATTAGGGTGTGTATGGAAAGACTAAAACCAATGTTAGAAAACCGTAATTCAAGACAAAATTAAGCATGCAATCAAATACACTTGCACACTTACACCCCTAGGGTTATTCCACTTGTTGCCTTACAAAAATGGCCATGTTATGCATGTGGGATGTCTTAGCACAAACAAATCATGAAATACAAGATCATAGTCCCTCGATGACGCTATCAAAGTTGCCTTTCGAAAATGATCTTAGTCCCTAAAGAGAAAGTCATCTCACAACATTGCTATCATGGTCATACGATGACCTGCTCCCGTCCCTTCACATCCAACGATGGGGCTTCTTACCAAAGCAATGGTAAGATAGAAACATCTAAAGGAGGAGGAAAAGAACACCTAAGACCTTTTGAGTAGGTAGATTGCTCCTAGTTGCTTGCTCAATTTCAAAACAAACATCCTTGCTATTTTCAAAAACAATCACATACACTTTCAAAAAATCTTCAAAACATTTTCCAAACATTGAAAACATTTTCAAAAGATCAACACTTTGTATACATTCTTACGAACGAGAATCATTACAAAGTTTACCTAAACGATGGCGCCTTTTCAAAATACTTTAAAAAAACCACACAAAGCACATTTTCAAACAAAAGCAAGTGATCTAGAAAGTAACTAAGAGCTCATGGAAAACCATGGATGAAAAGGGTGCTAATACCTTCCCTTTTCATAATCTACCCCCCGAACTCAAGAAAACATCTCTAAAGGTCTTTCCTGTGCCTTTTCACCTTTCCTTATTGGATAAAAGAAAAGTCGGCGGCAACTCTTTCTAAACCACAACATTTGCGAACACAAACGCAAAACCTCAAGTCAATTCTCCCACCGTATCACAAACACTTTCCTAGATATGCGCTTGTCGTGCCAATTTTTGTTCTTTCTTTATAGATCTTGGCATTTTCGTAAGCATCTAGTCTAATTTCTTATAACTCATAGATATCTAAGATTCTCCTTTCGCCTGCGGTAGTTTAACTTAAGGTGAGAGTTTTGATTTCCCAATAAACTTTATACTCGAGTTCTACCGGCAGATGACACGATTTTCCATATACTAGTTTGAATGGTGTGGTTTCTATGGGTGTCTTATAGGCTGTTCTATATGGCCATAGCGCCTCGTGTAATTTGGACGACCAATCTTTCCTCGAAGTGGAAACTATTTTTCTAAGATCTTCTTAATCTCTCTGTTGGAGACCTCTACTTGCCCACTTGTTTGAGGGTGATAGGGTGTTGCTATACAGTGTCAGACTCCATATTTCACTAATAGTTTTTCAAATAATTTCGAAATGAAATGAGAGCCACCATCACCGATGACAAGTCTTGGCACACTGAATCTAGGAAAAATTATATTTTTTAAGAGCTTGATTACTACTCTACGTCATTTGTTGGGGAAGCTACAGCCTCGATTAATTTTGATATGTAATCGACAAAAACGCGTATGTATTTATTGCCAAAGGAGGATGGTAGAGGTACCATAAAATCAATTCCCTACACATAGAAGACCTCTACTTCTAAAATTCATTTTTGAGGCATTTCATCGCGTCTGGAGATGTTGCCAGTGCGTTGGCATCGGTCACAATTTATGATTGTAATATGGACATCTTTCCATAAGTTAGGCCAATAGAGGCCAACTTGTAAAATCTTAGTGCAAGTCTTTGAAGTGCTTGCATGTCCACCATAGGGAGTAACATGACAATGGGAAATTATGTTTTCTATTTCATCTTTGGGGAAACATCGACAGAAAATACCATCAGTGGCTCTCTTGAAAAGAAGAGGTGTTATACCCCAAAACTTTCCCTCCCATTTTTATTCAAGGCATACTCATTAAGGTCCCCAATTGCTCAAGGTTGACCAAGAATTGATCAGATAAATTCTCCTCCTAAGTAATGGCCTTTCAACTAATTTCACTTTTCACCAAGATGTGTGAGTTCCAGAGCTTCAAATGATTTCCATGACACCCTATATGCCTCAGCATAATATCACAGCTGAAAGAAAGAAAATAAGTGTACATGACAAAGTGTAGGTAGAAGGCTGAAAATATGCCTAAGGGCTTTTGGGTCGAAGCAGCTTCGACAGTAGTATACAGGCTAATTTAATGCCTAACGAAACACTAGGATCGAAAGAGGGCTAGTTTGAAAGAAAGCGTGAGAAGGATTTTATGAAGCCTTTGATTGGGAGAGCTAGTAATGAGCTTCATCGAAAGGTTTATTTTCGAACATGTTGATGTAAGCCATTCAAAACGTTACAAGGAATACACCTTTCGATTGACATGTTTCCTGAATGGGCGCTTCAAAAAGAATAATATTTGGGATTCAAAAAGCTCTTATCTTATCCAAATAAACACGTGGAAATTTATTGGTTCGAAGCACATTCCATCTTCAAGCATGGCGTGATCGAAGGACAGTTAGAGATGAATCAGACAAATATGAGTCATCTTAGAGTTTTAGGGATCAATGTGTTTCAGGAATGTGCCTGAACAGGAAAGGAACGAGTTGAGTAATCAAAGTAAAGGCTTGGTGCTCATAAGTCATCCTTCGATTGGCGCATATAAGCTATATTCACCAATCGAAGGTGAACTAGTGATCCACAAGAAAGATATTTTTGTAGACATAAGAAAAGGGTCAGAGTCAGAATCAAAGAGCCACCTGCACAACTACATTCAAAGGAGTGACAAAACGAGGCTTCGACAGAACAAGAGGAAGAGGTGGTCGAAATGAAGGAAAGGAAATTGAAAGGAGCAAGAATTATTCGATTGGGCTAATTGGATAGTTTTCAGATCAAGCAACTAATGTAGATGGTGGCTCAATCGAAGAAGCCACAATGATGAGGCCTTGGACCATTCAAATTAGAACTCAGAACCATCGAATAATAAAACTTGGAAGCATTCGAAAAGTCAAGATGTGGGAGTGAAACTTGTCCAGGTTCACTCAAAAACCCAAAATGGTAGAAAATCATCAACAATGGCAACATTTTAAGACTTTCGATTCTGTCTTCAAAGCCATGGTTAATGGCCGATTCTTGCCATTTTTGTTCATCACTTCACCCCGATAAATACAGAGCTAAAGCGCAAGCAAAAAAGAGGACAGGAACACATTGCCTATACACAACGAATTTCCTACACGTACAGATTGCCTCACTAAAAACTCCATAAAACCTTGAGGTTGTTTCATATTTTTTGAACTTAGTACAGGCGCCTACAGTTCGATTCAACCCATTTCTATCCAAACCAAGCATTGCAATCATCTTTGTAAGGTTCATAGGGTAAGAATGGCTTGTTATTGACAACAAAGTTGTTAAAAACGCAGGCATATGCATCAACGGTTCCAATAATCATGTGAATTTGTATTTGTTTTTTTATGTGTTTCAGTACATATCATCCATATTATTGTGTTGATGAGATCCAAATATGCAGGTTCGAGCCATTAGTTTTACCCTCATACTTCCTGAACCATGAATCACCATGTTCATGCATATTTATGCTTAACTGAAGGTGGCTGATTTGCATTCAATATTTTATTGCAGTTTATCATATAACCATTATTCTGTGTTTGGATCAACGAATCAACAAGTAACTCAGATGGTAAAGGGAAACGTGTGCAGTGGAAAGGGCCTGGGTTCGATAACCAGGTTGTATATTATGTTTTTTATAACAATTATCTTGCATATCCAGTGTGTTTTCTTTTAAACACTTCCCATGCACCTTCAAGATCCAGCCAATGGATGACAAGGAGATCGGATCCAGTACCCTACACAGGCAATCCATCATACACTATCAATAACCTCTCTCGTTAGATCGAAAGGCAGCCCCCTCCTTGGATCTAAGGGCAACCTCCTTCCTTGGATCGAAAGGCAACCTCCCTCCTTGGATCGAAAGGCAGCCTCCCTCATTGGATTAGAAGGCAACCCGGGCCTCTTCCTTGATCTGGGCATGCATTTTTAAACTTACACCCATGTTTCTATTTGTTGTCCTGGCCCATTTGTACTTTTATTTTGTTTTGTTTATTTCTTTTAATGGCTTTACTCTTTTTTTTAACCAATATTAAATCAAAAACATCAAAAAAAAATTAGGTTAGCATTTTCTCAAATTAATGAATTAATTAGTTAATCACTTTAAAACTTTCTTAAAATTAAAGTTAAGTCTAGACTTAGATTTTTATTCTCTTTTATTAAACAAAAATATTTTTTCCTTTTAGTTTTAGACGTTATCTTCAATTCATTCGCATTTAGTTACTTTTGCATTATTATTATTATTGTATCTGCTTCCCGGTTTGTAATTGAATAACTAGGACTTTCTATTTTACTGTTTTTCCCCAATTTTGGATATGTAATTAATCCCCCTCCCTGAAGCCATGTAATAGTGTAGGATTTAATTTCCGCACTTTATATTTCCTGTACATATATTAAATGTTTAGATGTGTGGTAATAGGATTGCATGACAAGAGCTTAATAATCAAAACGCTAGCTAACCTAAAGGCTAAGATAAATAACTGAATACAACACACTTTCACATGCGCACCTCTAGGGTACCCCCACTTTGGTTTCCTTCAGAAAAACCAGTCATAACTCTCGAAACGTGAGAGATTTTAGTGGCTACCCTCCGGTTTAAAGATAAAAAATGACCCTCTCGATGTTGCCTCGGTAAAAATGATCTTAAAACCCTAGGGTAGTTACTAAAGTTTCTTACCCAGTTGCCTTTGTGACTGTATAAACCTCCCTTCGAATGTCCCTCAAGCATCCAACGACTAGGGCTACCTACTCACTAATAGTAGGATAGCACTGCCAAAAGGAAAAGAGGAAAAAACAACCCTTTCAAGTAAAGTAGATATCTGATTAGATGCTCGCTCAAAAACAAACTTTTACAGATACACAAACTTCTTTCAAAAAAACATTTTCAAAACACTTTATTAATACTCTTGAGGACTAATACAAGAGTTATCATAAATCAAGCTGCCTTACTATTGGCATTTCAAAATACTTTTCAAAAACACACAAAACACAAAGTATTTCAAAATGAGCTAAGCATCTAAGAGCCCGTAGAAAACTACGGATGGAAAGGGTGCTAACACCTTCCCTTTCCATAATCTACCACCCTTACTTAGAAAACTCTTGAAAGGTTTTTTTCTGTTCTTTTCACCCTTTCCTTTGTTGGATAAAAGAAATTTCGTGGCGACTCTAGCTTACCGCAACATTTGCAAATACAAATGCAAAACCAGTATAATAGTCGGTTCTCCCACCGTATCACAGAACTGGAGACTCTGTTGGGGATAATAAAAAGTCGGGTTACCTTAGAGTTTAGTTCATCTTTATTGGATTTACATTGTATGTTTTGTTTTCTTTATCTTTGAGGGCTTTTTTGGGCTGTTACTAAAAGATCCTACACCTGGATCTGGGGCACCTTTTAGGTAAGTAGCAATAGATCGTGGGGACTGTGCAGGGTATATCGACACGGTTGAAATGATAGCTATGTTGGTGTGACATATTTGTTGGTACCGGTAGCCCTTGAGTTTAGTCAAGGAGAATACGGGGCCACTGTGTGGTGTCATGAAGCACCAATTGACCTTAGAACCTTTAATTGAACAATGTTGGCCATTAGAAAGTAGTGAGATAGTTGGCTCTGGTGTTTTCCAAAGTTGGTTGATACTCGATACTACGCTCATTGAGATCGGACTTCCGAGATATTTCGGTCGCCAATAAAGAGGCTTGCGCTGAAACAATGCCCGGTGAAGAAAGATCAGTGATATTGAGATTCCCTAGAACTTGGTTACTTTCTAGGACAGGTTAAAACAACTATACTTCAAGAGGGTACTTACCTATAGAACTCATGCAAGCCTAAAACCCAAGGATCTGTTTGTGTGCTTGTATATATTTGTTTGCACATAACATCATGACATCATAACATGGCATATCACACTAACCATTTCAAGGATTTTTAGGACTCATCTTTGTATCTGTTTTGTAGGACATGGCTCTCACTCGCAGAAATACTATCCAAGTCAACCTCGTAAGAGTGCCTCCTCAACTCAAAGAGTTAGCATTAAGGGTTCTCGATAATTCTTCATTCACCAAGAGACATGGTCGACTCCTCAATTTGGTTACCTCAAGCCCTGGTGAAGACATGGTGAAAATTCTCTTTCAGTTCTTTGACCCTTTACACCATTGCTTTACATTTCCTGATTACCAGTTGGTGCCTACCATGGAAGAGTTTTCTCAGTTATTGGGAGTTCCTGTTCTCAATCAATTACCCTTCAACGGTATGGAAAGAGACCCAAAACCTGAGGAGATTGCTCAAGCTCTGTATTTATAACGGTCCGACGTTATGGTAAATTGGGAAACAAGAAGCGGTGTCAGAGGGTTTCTAGCCAAGTTTTTGTTTGAGAAAGCTCACTATTTTTTGGATACTTTGGATTTAAAAGCCTTTTAATAGGTGTTGGACCTTCTCATCTATGGGTTGGTACTGTTCCATAATTCGGACCAACTCATAGATGTGAATGCGGTCAGAGTTTCTATGTCTCGTAACCCGGTGCCTACTTTACTTGGAGACATTTTGCACTCTTTTCACACTTGCACCGTAAAGAGAAGAGGGACCCTTATATGTTGCACTCCTCTGTTAGCTAGGTGGTTTATTTCGCACCTACCTTGATATGTTTTGAAAAATGAGCAAGGCATGAGGTGGTCTAATAGGTTGATGTCCCTCACGCATTTGAATATGCACTGGTGCCCTCGGTCTTTGGAAGACGTTACCATCATTAATCGCTGTGGGGAATTCCCTAATGTCCCTCTCCTAGGCATTAGGGGAGGAATCACTTATAACCCTTGTTTGGCATTGCAACGGTTTGGGTATGCTAGGAGAGATGGTCCTCATGATGCACTAGTTCAATGAATTGCATTCGATTATGAGAACGATGTCCAAGGGTATCGTTAGAGGTTCATTCGAGCTTGGGGCATAGTGAACAAAGTGGATAGAAATACATTGGGGCATAAGAACTCCATCCCTTTAGAGGCTTATCTTAAGTGGGTGCGAGCACGTGCTCAAAATCTCATGATGCCTTACCCCGCCATCTTACCTATCATCATGGAACCTATTGCCGAGAGAGATGTACCTCATACTATTCTCCATCCTGACATGCCAACTAATCTCGAGGAGTTTCAAAGATATTGGATTCAACTCAAAGAGCAACGATACACCTTTGAAATCAAGTTCTACGCAAGCGAGAAGAAGGTTTTGGAGCTTACAAGACAATTGCATGAAGAACAAAGTTTGAATGCCTACATTTCACCAAAGAGGATGCACTCATGGGAAGCCTGAGTCCTATTTGATTTAGGATTTTTGTTTTATCTTTTTTTCTTCCATTGTAAGCCCAAGAGGCGTCATTGTAACCATTTAAACTTATGAATGCAATTAATGTTTGTTATCTCTTTGTCTAAGTAAATTTAAATCTTAAAAGTCCTTGAAAACATTGCATAAGCATATCATGCATATCATTACATAAGCAGGTATTTCAAGACAGGTTTCTTATCTTTTCGCTGTTTATTTCAGAAAAAAGAAATGGCTCTTGAACAAACAGTTAAGGATCTTCAAGCTCAAAACGCTCAATTCCAACAATTATTCCTGGCTCTGCCTAAGGGACAAGAAGATTTGAAAGCTCTCATCATCAAAGAGAAGACAAAGAAGGAAAAGAAACCAGCTGATGTCTTGAATATGAGAAGAAGGTTCAGAGGACCGGCCAAGCGGGCTCTAGATTTCGCAACCCCGTCGGATGAGGGAGACAATTAAGAAGAAAAGAACAAGGAAGGAGATAACAACCCAGGGTCTGATGAAGAAGAAGCAGGTTATGTTGAAGAACAATATCCTCCTACTGATGACAAGTATAAACAGCTGGAGGATTGCCTCAATGCTATGGATATTCAGAGGGTACTCGATCTAGATTTTGAAGAGTTAGGACTGGTCTCAGGGGTGGTTATCCCGCAGAAGTTCAAGGTTCCTGTATTTGCTAAATATGACAGGGTTTCGTGTCCTAAGCTGCATCTAAGATCCTATGTAAGGAAGATTCGGCCTCACATTATTGATAGGAATCTGTGCGTACATTTCTTCTAGGAAAGTCTATCAGGGACTCAATTGGAATGGTTCTATTAGCTGGAGGGAACCAACATCCGCAACTAGGAAGATCTGGCTGCTGCTTTCTATAGGAAGTACCAATATAATGCTGACCTCGCTCCAACCCGTACACAAATTCAAAGTATGTCTATAGGTTCCAGTGAGGGTTTCAAAGATTACGCCCAAAAGTGGAGTTATCTTGCAGGAAGAGTCCAACCTCCTCTATCTAATAGAGAGATGATAGACATGTTCTTGGGCACTTTGTCTGTTCCATTTTTCAACCATTTGATTGGAAGCTCTTCAGTCGGGTTTACTGAGCTGATATTGACTGGGGAACAAGTAGAAGCGGGTATCAAGAGTGGTAAGATTCAGAGGGATGCATCTTCAAATATAATGAAGAAACCCTTCACTGGAAATAAGGAGGTCAGTGCTGCTTATGGCCAGAGAAACCAAAGTAAAATTGAACGTCATCCAACAGTAGGAGCTATGTTGATCTCTAATTCTGCGTCAAATCAACAACAAAACAATCAGCACATATAGGATGCACCCAGAAGATAGTTCACCTAGATCAACATGTCCTTATCTCAGGTTTTGCAACACCTGTTAAAGTATAATCTGGTTACTCTAAAGGAGGCTCCTAAAAATCCAAATACTACATCTCCCCGCTACAACCCAAATGCTTGATGTGCCTACCACTCTGACAGTCCAGGGTATGATACAAACGATTGTTGGGCTCTGAAGAACAAAGTGCAAGATCTTATTGAGGCAAAAGAGATTGAGTTTGACCCTCTGGAGACCCCTACTGTAATAACTGCACCAATGACCAAGCATGGCCAGGGTATTAATGTTGTTGATGGTGACCTGTTTGTTTCTTTTGCTGATGAACTAGCTACTCCTCTCCTGATTGTTACAAATAATTTATTACGAGCCGATTTATTTCCGGGTTATGGTGAAGATTGTCACCTGTGTATGTCTCTACCCAATGGTTGCTTGTTGTTAAAGATAGGTGTCCAGCGCCTGATGAACAACAAAGAAATTATGTTTGAGAAAGTTCCGCCTATAAAAGTTCTGTGCCAGTACCATATTCCGTTCCTAAGGTTTCTCCTTTGATTATCACTTTTCCTGGGCCAGTACCATATTCCTATGATAAAGCTGTTCCTTGGAATTATGGGGCTGACGTTTACTACCATGGCGTCAAGCAAGACCTATTGGCTATTAAAAATGAAGTTGCTGAAGATACTGATCTTGACATTGACAACATTGTTGGGACCAATAAAATTACCATGAAAGGAAGGATTTTCTACCCTGAAATCTCTCCAAAGACTGTTGCTACTCCTCTGGTTATTCCTATTTCCACTTCTACTGCTATTCGTGTTGCTACTCCTACTGTCATCCCTGTTGTATCCCCGCTACTGAGTCAGCTGAGAGTTGAGGCAAAGAGGTACTGGTTGAGCCTGCCCGGATGAAGGCACATAAAGAAGTCGTTCCTAAGACTTCTAAAAAAGAAATGGAAGATATTCTAAAGACTATCCGAAAGAGCGATTACAATGTAGTGGAGCAATTAGGGAAAACCCCTTCAAAAATTTCAATGTTGGCCTTACTGTTATACTCTGAAGCCCATGCTAAGGCTTTGGTAAAGTTCCTGAAGTCTGCTCAGGTGCCTCAAGAGACTTCTGCCGACCAATTCGAGAACTGTGTTTCTAGTTTGACAGCTAACAATGGACTTGGTTTCTCTGATGCCGATTTAACATCCAAAGGGAGAAAGCATAATGATTCCTTGCATGTCTCTATTGAGTGCAGGGGCACTACCCTAGCTTATGTCCTATGGGATACAGGTTCATCATTGAATGTCTTACCTAAGAATGCTTTGGACAGATTAGATTGTGAAGTACTCACACTAAAGCCCAGTAATATTGTGGTGAGGGCCTTTGATCGTTCTAAGATAATGGTGCACGGGGAGGTGGACATCCCTATTAAAGTTGGTACTAAGACTTTTGACTCCACTTTCTAAGTGATGGACATCCGCCCGTCTTACTCCTATTTATTGGGTCACCCTTGTATCCATGGGTCCGACGCTGTTACTTCTACTATACATCAAATGCTGAAATACCCAGTTAGCGAAAATATTGTTACAGTCCATGGCGGGGAAGAATATATGGTGAGCCACCTGAACTCTTTCGGGTATGTTGAGATGGACAACGAGTTTATTGAGACCGCCTACTAGAACTTTGAAGAGGTTCCTCAAACAATTGCTGCAACCAAGACTGCTATCGATGTTCTAAAGATTACCAGACCTCCATTGAAGATGGCTTCTCTGAAGGATGCCAAAGCAGTAGTCGAAGAAGGTGGGTGTACCATTTGGGGCCAACTCCCTGATATTCCCTAAAAATCTGACAAGTTTGGTTTTGGTTTTACTTCAGGAGCCCAAAGAGTTTTTCGTCGTGCTCGCACCAGAGGACCACCACTACGCATCAGTAACCATGGAATCAATGCTCTGGAAGACAGTGATAGCGATTGCGACATGGACAATTGGATCTTCCCAAATATCAGTGGTGGACTTAAAAATTGGGAGGCCAAGGATTTTGTTCCTATTACTTTTATTCAGGAGTAATTTTTTTATTTTTTGTGGATATATAATATTCGAACAATTGAAACTCTAAAGCCTTGTTCTTTGCCCGATGCATAATGGTCTATTTGTGAGGGTTATTACCTTATCTTCATATGTCATTAATAAATCATTGGACATTTTGCATGCAAATTTTATGCTCTTTGTCTTTCTTTTCTGCTTTTATTTTATCAAAAATAGCTATGCTCTCTTACACACACCCACATATCAAACTGCAGATCCCCATCCACTCTGGATCCCATTGATAACGGTTCTACTATTGCCAATTATAAATTTGAAAATCTGATCTACCAAGCCGAGGACGAAGGTGAGGAAGATTGTGAAGTACCAGGAGAGTTTGCCAGACTGTTACAACAGGAGGAAAGGGCAATACAACCTCATGAAGATCCGGTTGAGACAATAAACATGGGTACTGAGGAGGATAAGAAGGAAGTCAAGATAGGTGTCGATCTGGAGCATAGTGTCAAAAAGTGGTTAATTCAGATGTTACATGACTATGTTGAGATCTTTGCCTGGTCATACAAAGACATGTCAGGGCTTGACACTGATATTATGTTCATCGCTTGTCGACAAAAGAAGACTACCCTCTCGTGAAGCAAAAGGTCCGTCGTATGTGACCAGAGATGTCAGAAAAAATCAAGGATGAAGTCATGAAATAGTTAAACATCAATTTCTTAGCTGTTACTTATTATCCACAATGGGTTGCTAATGTTGTTCTGGTACCTAAGAAGGACGGTAAAGTACGTATGTGTGTGGATTACAGAGACTTCAATAGGTCAAGCCCCAAGGATGACTTTCTGCTTCCCCATATTGATGTTCTGGTTGACAACACCGTACAACATAAGGCATTCTCCTTCATGGATAGTTTCTCCGGGTACAATCAGATCAAAATGGCACCTGAAGATATGGAGAAAACAACCTTTGTCACGTAGTAGGGCACTTTCTACTACATAGTTATGCCATTTGGGTTAAAGAACGTCGGGGTAACCTATCAGCGTTCCATAGTAGCTTTGTTTCATGATATGATCCATCACGAGATAGAGGTCTATGTCTATGATATGATAGCCAGGTCCCAGACTTAAGAGGATCACCTTGATCACCTGCAGAAGCTGTTTGAAAGACTGAAAAAGTACAAACTAAGGCTGAACCCGAATAAGTACACTTTTGGGGTAAGATCCGGTAAGCTCTTAGGCTTCGTTGTCAGCGGCAAAGGTATTGAAGTAGACCCTACAAATGTTAAAGCTATACAAGAAATGCCAACTCCATGCACTGAGAAGGAGGTTATGGGATTCTTGGGGCATCTAAACTACATTTCCAGATTCATTTCCTATCTAACTGCTACTTGTGAGCCAATCTTCAAATTACTGAAGAAAGATAAAGCAGTAAAGTGGAATAACGATTGCCAGACCGCCTTTGACAAAATCAAGGAATATCTTCAAGAGCCTCCAATTTTGATGCCTCCGGTTGAGGGAAGACCTATGATCATGTACTTAACAGTGTTAGAGAACTCAATGGGGTGTGTGTTGGGGAAGCATGACGAGTCTGGTCGAAAAGAGCATGCAATATACTACCTTAGCAAAAAATTTACCGACTATGAAACAAGATAATCACTGCTCGAGAAAACTTGATGCGTTTTGGCATGGGTTACTCTCCGACTAAGACAGTATATGTTGACTCACACTACTTTGTTGATATCTAAAATGGATCCTATCAAATACATCTTTGAGAAGCCCGCTCTCTTTGGAAGAATAGCAAGATGGCAAATGATCCTGAACGAGTATGATATTATGTACACAACCCAGAAAGAAATTAAGGGAAGTGTACTAGCTGATCATTTGGCTCAACATGCTGTGGATGACTACCAATCCATGAATTTTGAGTTCCCGGATGAGAACATCATGTTAGTGAATGATTATGAAGAACCTGGACCGGATAAAGGACCTGAAAAAGGATCCTGATGGACTATGGTTTTTGATTGAGCTTCTAACGCACTCGGCAATGGCATCAGTGCTGTGATTATATCTCCCGAAGGCTGTCATACTCCTTTCACTGCCAGACTATGTTTCAACTGTATCAACAATATGGCTGAATATGAAGCATGCATTATGGGTCTCAAGGCTTCTATCGACTTGAGGATCAAATTCTTGAGTGTATTTGGGACTCGGCCTTAGAAATCAGTTAAATCAAAGGAGAATGGGACACGAAGCATCCTAATTTCATCCCTTACAGAGAGCATGTGTTGACACTAATTCCACACTTTGAAGAAGTTACCTTTGAGAATTTTCCACGAGAGGAAAATCAACTAGCCGACGCGCTAGCTACTATGTCATCCATGTTCAAGGTCAGCTGGGATAATGAAGCTCCTCGGATCACTATTGAGAGAATGGATGAACCAACATACTGTCATAAGATTGATACTGAAGAAGTAGCGGATAAACCTTGGTTCCATGAAGTCAAAAGATATCTCGAAGCCCAAGAGTATCCAGAGGGAGCTTCAATCAATGATAAGAAGTTCCTAAGAAGGTTCTTTGCCATGTTTTTCCTCAGTAACAGAATCCTCTACAAGCGCAACCACGATTTTACTTTTCTTCAGTGTGTGGATAAGAGTGAAGTAGAGAAGATTATGAAAGATTTGCACGAAGGTATCTTTGGCACCCATTCCAGTGGGCACACAATGGCTAAAAAAAATCCTATGGGCAGGATACTACTGGTCCACTATGGAAACAGACTGTTATCAACATTCACAAAGTTGTCACAAGTGCTAGATCTATGCTGATAAAGTACATGTGCCCCGGTACCCTTGAACGTCTTGATTTCTCCCTGGCCATTCGCAATGTGGGGCATCAATATGATTGGAGAGATTAGACCTACAACTTCTAATGGGAACCCATTCATCCTCGTCTCCTTGGTTACTTCACAAAATGGATCGAGGCGACCTCATTTGCTTCTGTTACCAAGGACGTTGTGGCCCGAGTCTTCAGACATAACCTTATCTATCGGTATGGTTTCCAGAAAGAATCATTATAGATAATGGTACCAATCTCAATAAAACTATGATCACCGAGCTCTGTATACAGTTCAAGATTCGGCATCGTAACTCTTCTCCTTACTGGCTGAAGATGATTGGCACTGTAGAGGCTGCTAATAAAAACATCAAGAAGATCATACAGAAGATGACAGTGACATACAAAGACTGGAATGAGATGTTACAATTTTCTCTTCATGATTACCATACCTCTATACGCACGTCAACATGGGAAACTTCTTTCTCTCTGGTATATGGTATGGAAGTTGTCCTACCTATCGAGGTCCAGATTCCTTCCTTGAGAATCATGAAAGATGCAGGTTTGAATGAATATGAATGGGTTCAGACTCGACTTGACCAATTAAACCTGATTGTAAAAAAGAGCCTCGTGGGTATTTGTCATGGTTAGATGCACCAAAAACATATGATTAAAGCTTTTAACAAGAAAGTCAGACGTCATGTATATCAGGCTGGTGACCTAGTAATAAAGCGCATTATCCTGCCGCAAGGTGATCCCAGGGGAAAATGGAACCCCACATACGAATGGCCATTTATGATCAAGAACATATTTTCTGGTAGAGCCATGATTTAACCACTATGGACGGTGACGACCTTCCGCACCCTATAAACACGGACATAATTAAAAAATACTACGCATGAACAAAGACCCGCTAGGTCGACTGGACTAGGAAAAAATAAAGGGCATCCCGGCAAACCAAAAGGGTTCAGGCTAAAATTAGGGATATATATATATATATATATATATATATATATATATATATATATATATATATATATATATATATATATATATATATATATATATATATGGAAAAATTTGTACACCTGGCAAGTCGAAAAGCTGAAAAGGAAGCTTGGGCAAAAAAGGGTATCATGGTGGACTGAAAACCCAAAAGGGCGGTCCAGGCAAAAGTTAGGGATTTAAAAACGTACAACTATGTCCTGTTGGATCACCTTACAACTAATTTTCAGTATCAACTATCAAGCTCAAATGGTACTAATCAATACAGACAGCTTTGGACAAGCAGCAAAGAGATGAGACGCTCAAAGACATAAAGGAAATAGCGGAATTGGAACTCAATGAGATTATTTCACATAGTTTTTTTTCTTTGTATACTATTTTTATATATTTTCATTCTTACGACGATATTCTCTTACTAGGATGTTTGTTTCCTTGTATAAAAACGCCTATTATAGGCAAAACTTGTTCAAATTAATACAAAAACTATTTCTTTGAAAGTGCAAAACTATTTATTTTTATTTTTCTGTTTTGTTTGCAAAAACGTCCAGTAATTATATTTGAACATATGCATTTGAATGTGATTACCATTTACAAATACACACAAAAAAAATAGAAAGACATACTACAGGCTTTAAGAAACAGGACAATGTCTAAAGGCCATCTGCAAATCCCCGCATATACTTTCTCCAGCAGGTACAAAGGAGAGACACCCTACTACAAAGTCACTACCATATCCTTAATTTACAGCCTAATGATGTCAAAGTTTCTGATATTCCCGACAGAGCAGGAATCTCCAATTATTTCCCAGACATCCTAAAGAATTCTCTAGCCTGGTTTACAAGCTTCTTGGGTTTCCTAACAAGGTTTCATAAAAATCCCCAAGCGGTATATGGAGTTTCCCTTCCCCAACAAAGTTTATTTCTCTAACAACAGAAATCCGTCTCTCAGCATTTCAACTTCAACAAAATTTGAAGACTTACACTCTTCATCCCCAACAACAATCAGGGATTTATTTTCCCTAGTTCAACAAAACTACAATAGAACAACTGATACATTCATACATTGCATTCATACATCATTTTACAAGCGTCATAGCATATGCAACACAAATACATATATCACAATCTCATTTATTTTGAGAACATCATTACCCAATACACTGCATGCATCATGATATTGCACACAACTAATTCTTTACCTTTTCAAGAAAGATCAACAGAAGAATATCATCAACAATTTTCAAAAGTTCCAGATTAATACCTGAAACAAGACAGGACAGCTATATGTGAATGACTGATTATATATTAATACTTGGAATCAGACAGGACAACTATCTACATGAGCAGATTGAAGATTAACTCCCAAATCAAAACGGGGAAACTATCTTTCTTTCTCTAAGGTTAGCGATTAATTCCTGAAACCAGACAAGGCAACTATCCCAACAACCAACACAAAACAAACTCCAGATCAATACCTGAAACAAGACAAGACAACTATCTGTGAATGACTGATTATAGATTAATACCTAGAACCAGACTGTACAACTATCTACATGAGCAGATTGAAGATTAACTCCCGAAACAAGACGGGGAAACTATCTTTCTTTCTCAAATAGGTCATAGATTAATTCTTGAAATAAGACAGGGCAACTATCTCAACGACCAATAAAAGCAAGTTCCAGATTAATACATGAAATAAGATAGGACAACTATCTGTGAATAACTGACTGTGGATCAATTCCCGAAACAAGACGGGGTGACTATCTACACAGGCTCATCCTAAAGCAACCCTACACAGGTTCCTCTCATATATTTGCAGATGCAGTTTTACACAGACTCATCCTAAAGCATCCCTACACATGCTCCTTCTCATATATCTTCAGATGATGTCTAACATGAACTCATCCTGAAGCAGCCCTACACAGGCTCCTTCTAATACGTTTCCAAATAACAATTAATTTCATTCTCCCTAGCAAGTTACCGTGAAGCCTAGATTTCATCCAGAAAACAGCTAACGTTCATCTCTCCAGTCCAGAGATAACTCCTTAGTAGAGCCATGGACAACTAAAGCTCCTAGGCTCTATTCCCCACAGAGTTTTCCTCAAGCGGGAGAACAACAGAAATCAACATTCCCCAGTGGAGTCCTCCTCAGACAACAAGAACATGAATCCCCATAAAGAGAACTCTTATGAAGTCAGCATCTACTCTGGATGGCATCTTTAAGCCCATCTCCAACAAATCTCAGTCATCTTCTCCAAATGGAATCTGTAAGCCCATTCCCGACATTATCAACCAATGGCGTTACTTCATGCGAGTGTAAATTTCTAGGCACTTTAATGTTCAATCATCCTCCACCTTCAGATCACGAAAGGCAGATAATCCAATCTACATCTTCTGGTTTAAGAATATTGAACAGGGGCAGTTGTTGTACCCCAAAATTTGCTCTCCTATTTTTATTTAAGGCATACTCATTAAGGTCCCCAATTTCTCAAGGTTGACCAAGAATTAATCAGATAAATTCCCCTCCTAAACAATGGTCTTTCAACTAATTTCACTTTTCACCAAGATGTGTGAGTTTCAGAGCTTCAAATGATTTCCATGACACCCTATATGCCTCAGCATAAAGGCATAGCTGAAAGAAAGAAAAGAAGTGTACATGACAAAGTGTAGGTCGAAGGCTGAAAATATGCCTAAGGGATTTTGGGTCGAAGCAGCTTCGACAGCAGTATGCAGGCTAATTTAATGCCCAACGAAACACTAGGATTGAAGGAGGGCTAGTTCTAAAGAAAGCGTGAGAAGGCTTTTATGAAGCCTTCGATTGGGAGAGCTGGTAATGAGCGCCATCGAAAGGTTCATTTTCGAACATGGAGATGTAAGCAATTCAAAGCGTTACAAGGAAGACACCTTTCGATTGACATGCTTCCTGAATGGGCGCTTCAAAAAGAAGAATATTTGGAACTCAAAAAGCTCTTATCTTATCCAAAGAAACACGTGGAAATCTATTGGTTCGAAGGACATGCCATCTTCAAGCATGGCGTGATCGAAGGACAGTTAGAGATGAATCAGCCAAATATGAGTCATCTTAGAGTTTTGGGGATCAATGCGTTTCAGGCATGTGCTTGAACAGGCAAGGAAAGAGTTGGGTAATCAAATTAAAAGCTTGGTGCTCATAAGTCATCCTTCAATTGGCACATATAAGCTACATTCACCAATTGAAGGTGAACTATCAATCAACAAGAAATATATTTTTATAGACATAAGCAAAGGGTGGGAGTTGGAATCAAAGAGCCACCTGCACAACTACATTTGAAGGAGATGACAAAATGAAGCTTCGATAGACCAAGAGGAAGAGGTGGTCAAATTGAAGGAAAGGAAATCGAAAGGAACAAGAACTGTTCAATTGGGCTAATTGAATAGTTTTCAGATCAAGCAACTAAGGCAGATAGTGGATCAATCGAAGAAGCCACAATGATGAGGCCTTGGACCATTCGAATTGGAACTCAAAACCATCGAAGAACAAAACTTGGGAGCATTCGAAAATTCAAGATGTGAAAGTGAAACCTGTCCAGGTTCACTAAAAAACCCAAAATGGTAGAAAATCATCAACAATGGCAACCTTTTAAGACTTTCGATTCTGCCTTCAAAGCCATGGTTAATGGTTGATTCTTGCCATTTTCGTTCATCACTGCACCCCTATAAATACAGAGCTAAAGAGCAAGCAAAAGAGGACAGACACACATTTCCTATACACAACGAATTGCCTACACGTACACATTGCCTCACTAAAAACTCCACAAAACCTTGAAGTTGTTTCAAATATTCTGAAATCAGTGCAGGCGCCTACAGTTCGATTTAACCCATTTCCATCCAAACCAAGCGTTGCAATCATCTCTGTAAGGTTCATAGGGTAAGAATGGGTTGTTATTGACAGCAAAGCTGTTAAAAACGGAGGCATATGCATTGTCAGTTCCAATAATCATGTGAATTCGTATTTGTATTTTTATGTGTTTAAGTGCATATCATCCATATCATTGTGTTACTAAGTTCCAAATATGCAGGTTCGAGCCATTAGATGAACCCTCATACTGCCTGAACCATGAATTACCATGTTCATGTATATTTATGCTTGAATCAAGGAGGCAGATTTGCATTCAATATTTTATTTCCGTTTATTATATAATCATTATTTTGTGTTTGGATCAACGAATGAACAAATAGCTCAAATGGTAAAGGGGAACGTGTGCAGTTGAAAGGGTTTGGGTTCGATACCCAGGTCGTATATTATGTTTTTTTCTAACAATTATCTTGCAGATCTAGTGTGTTATGTTTCAAACACTTCCCATGCGCCTTCAAGCTCCAACCAATGGATGAAAAGGAGTTCATATCCAGTATCCTCCACATGCAATCCATGATACACTATCAGCAGCCTCTCTCATTGGATCAAAAGGCAGCCCCCTCCTTGGATCAAAGGACAACCTCCTTCCTTGGATCGAAAGACAACCTCCCTCCTTGGATCGAAAGGCAGCCTCCCTCATTGGATCATAAGCCAACCTGGGCCTCTTCCTTGATCTAGGCCTGCATTTTTATACTTACACCCCCCTATTTCTATTTTTTGTCCCGGCCCATTTGTACTTTTATTTTGTTTTGTTTATTTCTTTTAATGTCTTTACTCCTTTTTTTAACCAATATTAAATCAAAAACATCACAAAAAATATTAGGTTTATATTTTCTCAAATTAATTAAGTAATTAATTAATGAGTTTAACACTTTCTTAAAATTAAAATTAATTCTAGACTTAGATTTTTATTCTCTTTTATTAAACAAAAAAAAAACAAAAAGATTTTTTCCTTTTGGTTTTATACGTTATTTTCAATTCGCGCGTATTAAGTTACTTTTACATTATTATTATTATATCTGCTTCTCGGTTTGTAATAGAATAACTAGGACTTTCTACTTTAGTGCTTTTCCCCAATTTTAGATATGTAATTAATCCCCCTATCTGAAGCCATGTAATAGCGTAGGATTTGATTTTCACACTTTATATTTCCCGTACATATATTAATTGTTTAGATGTATGGTAATAGGATTGCATGACAAGAGCTTAATAATCAAAATGCTAGCAAACCTAAAGGCCAAGATAAATAACTGAATACAACACACTTTCACATGCGCACCTCTAGGGTACCCCCACTTTGGTTGCCTTCATAAAAAACAGTCACAACTCTCGAAACGTGAGAGACTTTAGTGGCTTCCCTCTGGTTTAAAGATAAAAAATGACCCTCTCGATGTTGCCTCGCTAAAAATGATCTTAAAACCCTAGGATAGTTACTAAAGTTTCTTGCCCAGTTGCCTTTGTGACTGTATAAACGTCCCTTCGAATGCCCCTCAAACATCCAACGACTAGAGCTACCTACTCACTAATAGTAGGATAACACTGTCTAGAGGAAAAGAGGAAAAAAACAACCCTTTCGAGTAAAGTAGATAGCTGATTAGATGCTTGCTCAAAAATAAACTTTTGCACATACACAAACTTCTTTCAAAAAAACATTTTCAAAACGCTTTATCAACACTCTTGAGGACTGATACAAGAGTTATCATAAAGCAAGCTGCCTTACCATTGGCATTTCAAAACACTTTTCCAAAACACACAAAACACAAAGTATTTACAAATAAGCTAAGCATCTAAGAGCCCGTAGAAAACTACGAATGAAAAGGGTGCTAACACCTTCCCTTTCCATAATTTACCCCCCTTACTCATAAAACTCTCGAAAGGTATTTTTTTGTTCTTTTCACCCTTTCCTTTGTTGGATAAAATAAAAGTCGGTGGCGACTCTTTCTTACTGCAACATTTGTGAATACAAATGCAAAACCAGTATAACAGTCGGTTCTCCCACCGTATTATAGAACTGGCGACTCTGCTGGGGATACTTATAAAAAGTGGGGTTACCTTAGAGTTAGATCATTCTAAATTTGCTTTGCCTTGTGTGTTTTGTATGCTTTACTTTTGAGGGCTTGTTTGGGTTGTTACTAAAAGATCCTACACTCGGATCTGGGGAACCTTTTTAGGTAAGTAGAAATAAATCATGGAGGCTGTACGGTATAGACCAATATGGATGATGTGATAGCTATGTTAGCATGATACTCTGGCTTGTACTAATGTTCCTTGAGCTAGTCAAGGATAACATTAGGCTTCCTTATAGTGTCTTTAAGCGCTAACCAACCTTTAGAACCTTTAATTGACTTATCCTAAGCCATTAGAAAGTAGTGAGATGGCCGACTTTGGTTCCAACCAAAGATTGGTTAATACTCGATGCTACACTCATTGAGATTGGACTTTTGGGATATTTTGGCCGCAATACTTTGGTGCTTAAGCTAAAACAATGCATAAAAGAAAGGTCAGTGATATGAGACTCCTTAAAACCCAGTTACTTTTCTAAGATAGGTTGAACCAACTAAACTTCAAGAGGGTACTTGCCTATAAACCCCATGCAAGCCTAAACCTAAGGTCTTGTGTGTTTTGCTTGTGTGTGATTAAATTGTTCAAACATAACATCATGCATCATAACATCCACTCTCATTTCACTAACCATATCAAGGATCTCTATGGCCTATGATGCAGTTTATGATGAACCAGACGTATAGCAAGGGGCAAGGGGATTTATTTTCCTCTAGCCAATGTCGTCAATAGACCAAAGTACAACAACTTGAGTCAGAGACTATGACCCACTTGACATGGTGAGCTTGATTCTTGTAGAAGGACATTCAACAATACAAAGTTCTTCGATCAAAGTTGCAATCAAAATTCAAATATTTTCTTGTGTTTACCCCGCGAGATTCTTGAAAACATCGTATAAACATGGCATACATATCATTACAGGTATTTTAAGGACATGTTTCTTATCTTTTTGTTGTTTATTTCAGCAAAAAGAAATGGCTCTCGAATAGAATATTAAAGACCTTCAAACCAAAAATGCTCAATTCCAGCAGATGTTCCTGGCTCTGGCTAAGGGACAAGAGGACTTGAAGTCTCTCATTCTCAAAGACAAGAAGAAAAAGGCCAAGAAACCAGTGGGTGTCCTGAATATGGGAAGGAGACTCAGAGGACCGGCCAAGCGAGCTCTAGAATTCAAAACTCTGTCAAACGAGGGAGACAATCAAGAAGAGAAGCCAAAAGAAGTAGACCACAACCCAGAGACAGATGAAGAAGAGGCTGATTACGCGGAAGAACAATATCCTCCTGCTTATGACAAATACAAGCATCTAGAGGATCGTCTCAATGCCATAGAAATTCAGAGGGTACATGGTCTAGATTTTGAAGAATTTGGGCTGGTTTCTGGAGTGGTCATCCCACCAAAGTTCAAGGTTCCCGCGTTTGCTAAATATGATGGGGTTTCATGTCGTAAACTGCATCTGATGTCTTATGTCAGGAAGATTCAACCTCACACCGTTGATAGGAATTTGTGGGTGCATTTCTTTCAAGAAAGTTTATCGGGGACTCAAATGGAATGGTTCTATCAGCTGGAGGGAACCAACATCTGCACCTGGGAGGATCTAGCTACTGCTTTCTACAAGAAGTACCAATACAATGTTGACCTCGCTCCAACCCGTACTCAACTTCAAAGCATGCCTATGAGTTCTAGTGAGGGCTTCAAAGATTATGCCCAGAAATAGAGAGATATTACAGGAAGAGTCCAACTTCCTCTGTCTGATAGAGAGCTGATAGATATGTTCTTGGGTACATTGTCTGGTCCATTTTTCAACCACTTGATGGAAAGCTCTTCGGTTGGGTTCACCGAGCTGATATTGACATGTGAAAGAGTAGAAGCTGGAATCAAAAGTGGGAAAATTCAGGTGGTTGTGTCTTCAAATGCTGTGAAGAAGCCTTTCAACGGGAAGAAAGAGGCTAATTCTATATACAGCCAGAAGGGTCATGGTAAAGAAGATTGTCATCAAATTATGGGGGCAGTTATGATTTCTAATCCTACACCAGTGCAACAATAACAATGGGGTAATCAGCGAAGACAAGACAAGCCCAAGAGACCATTTACCAAAATCAACATGCCGTTGTCTCAAGCATTACAACACATGTTGAGGATGAATCTGATTACGTTGATAGAACCTCATCCAAACCCCGAAACTTCTTCTCCTAACTACAATCCCGATGCAAGGTGTGCCTATCATTCTGGCAGTCCTGGACATGATACTAATGATTGTTGGGCACTGGAATACAAGATTCAAAATATGATTGACGCCAATGAGATTGAATTTGACCCTCCTGAGACACCAAACATGATCATTGCTCCCATGCCGAATCATGGCCAAGATTGAGAGTGTTTATTTCATTTGAATTCTCAAATTGTAATTTCTTTTGATTGTTTGAACACTTATTTTATGTCAAACTTTGTTATTCCATTAATGCATTGCATATGTTTGTCTTGAATTAATCCATTCATTTTCACTATACCGAAACTATGCTTTTACTTCCTTTTTGTGATATTTGACTCTCGATTGAAAGTTGTAAGCCTTTAGAGGGAGGATGACGAAAATTATACCATAATCTCATACAGTGTGCTTTTGAACAGACCTTGCTGATGATGTACAGGCGTTGTTTCAAATCTTAAATAGTGGAGTTATACGGAAGATAATCCCTAGTCAACCCCTTTGAGCCTAATAAGTAGGAGTTTTCTTTTCCATGCAAATTGAAACCTTTAATCATAACTTGAGGCAGGGTAGTTTCTCAGTTAATTCAATAGTGCACTTAATCACAAGCTTTCCCCTCGTACACGACAAGTAGTGTCAGAGGTATCATTCTAAAACAAAAGATGGTGATGGTTCCACATAATCATTAAAATAGGTAGTAATTATCTCTCAAAAGAAAAGCTCGCTAAGTCAAAACCTATGAAGGAGACTTAAGAAAAAAATGGGGGCATCCCGCTGACTGTAATCACAAAAGAAATAGTTCAACAAAAAAGTAGGGATAATATAAAAAAGAGGTCGCTACAAATCCTTAACAAAAAGAAAAGGTTACAAAAATGACTGCCTTCTCAAATAAATTTTCAGTATCCGAGCCATCACCGGAATATCAAGGCCAAGATTCCAGAACTTAATTGGGATCTAAATGCACAGTTAATTGAGTATAAAACTGAGGAACATCAGGAAGAATAGGTTAGGTACAAATAAATTTCGAGCCTTTATCCTTTGTTTCTTAAACCGTGAACCAGGCCACGTTACAACCCCTAAAAGTCCTAGCTAGAGCATAGGTTAGTTCGAAAGCATATTGTTACAAAAAGGTATCCTGACTCCTGTAAGGTTTGCTTTAAATCCTGAGTTGATATCACATTCTTGCAAAATTTGTTTTACTAAAAAATGAATTTTCAAAAACTTCAAGACAGACATAAGATTTACATTTTTAATACCATTGTTTGCATATAACTAATTGTTCAACAACAGAGAATTTGCACGACGAATATTGAATGGACAAAAATCCTCTCAATGAACAAAATCACCTCAGATGGAAAGACATTTCCAATAACAAGCCTTTCATAATCAATAGACATGACATGGTGTCTAAACTGATCTGGGGGTAGTCGAGTCAAGATTCAAGGAATACCTCAAAAGCGTCGAATAGCCAGAGGCAGACCTCCATCAGAATCACTTAGGGCATTGAACAGGAAGGGCTAAGTGCGATCAAGAAATTATTTTCTAGAAGTGCTGCAACACTTACTACTATGGGAAATAACAATTTTCCGCACCCTCTGAACATGGACATAGTCGGAGAATACTACGCATGAAAAAAAGACCTGCTAGGTTGACTGGCCTAGGAAAAAGTAAGGGCATCCCGATGAACCAAAGGAGTTCGAGAAAAAATTAGGGATATATAAATAAAACTGTACACCCGGCAAGTCGAAAACCTGAAAAGGCAGCTTGGGCAAAAAAGGGTATCCCGGTGGACTAAAAATATGAAAGGACAGTCCAGGAAAAAGTTAGGGATTAAAGCGTACAACTATGTCCCATCATCTCATCACTTGTCTATCAGTAGAAGGCTTATCACCTTGATCAATATTTACTCAAGACTCCAGGAGTTGGGATAACATTCAAACCATCCATAAAATCCCCACAGAGTAACCACCCCTAGGGGACTATCTTCGCAAAGTTCGTCATTAGTAAGGATACGTTCCCCAGTAGGTATGGAGACAAAGACGTCCTCCCGCAAAGTCACTGTCATGTCTTCAGTATATAACCTAAATGTTGTACCCCAAAATTTTCCCTCTCACTTATCAAGAATTTCCTCACAAGATCTCTTTGACTCAAGACTGCATTAGGTTTTGACCAGTTCAAGACACCTCCTCATGCACTGATGACCAAAATTAGAGTTTGAGTTTGCACAAGGATTTTTGGAATATCAATGCTTCATATGACCTTCAAGGATCATTATGGACCCCTAAGATTACTCATGTCAACTTTCAAGCCTATACTCATATGTATCATTTGATCAAGTTTGGACAATGGCCAATTTACAGTCAAACTTCATAATTTTTGATCCACATCAACATCCTATACTCATATGTATCATTTGATCAAGTTTGGACCATAATTCCTCAAGAAATTTGATCAAATCATCAAAAGGGCAAAATGGTCAAAATTAGGGTTTTGATTAGGAAGGGGCAATTTCTGATTTTTGACCTAGCAAATGATCATTTGGTTTGAAACATGATTTCAAGAGTTAAATTACATCATTTTGACCTAATGACATGATTCAAAATATTACAAATCCATTGGATTGACAGATGAATTTTTCAGTTAACTGATCAAAAGTCAACTGTATACTGAAAAGTCAAACTTTGACTTTTTGGTCAAACTCAAGTGCCAAGGATCATAATTCATCAAAACATGTCAAAATTTGAAACTTGTTCATCAAGAAATCAAGGATTTAAGATTTTGTTTTAAAAAGTTGAAATTTCTTAACTTAGAAATTTTTCTAAGTATAGAAAATTTCTTATTTTTTCTCAACTTTGAGCCAAATTTTCACCATGATGCAAGATGATTCAAAGAAAACTTCCAACATGAAATTTGTAGATATCCATGAAATCTACAACTTTTATTCACCCAATTTCTCCTAAAAATGCTTGGATCTGAAGATATAATTTTGTGAATACATGCTCATGAACTAAAATAACTTAGTGAAATTTTGCCCTAGTTAGGCAGATTTTTGACCTAACTTCATGCCAATTTTTCACATAGTTCCAAAGGGAATTTTCAAAAGAAATTCAAATATGAGTTGTAGAGAACACTTCAAGCTTTCCAAAATGTCCAATAACTCCTTGAGATCATTCCCGAGTAAGGAGAATCGAAGAGATGAAGTTGGTGATTTATCACTTTGATTTCAAGCCATTTCATGATGAACAAAAATTCAAATCCAAGCCTAGGCTGCATAATCTTTGCTTTGCAGGCCTCAAACTTGTTTCTCACTCCATAATTAAATGTTTACACAACTGCTAGAGCTTTAATCCAAACACTTGAGCCTTTATCCAAGTTACATTTCAATTTATGGCACAAAGTTGCCATTTCCATTTTGATAAAGAATTACTTTTGCAATTGTCAACTTCTTGAGCCTCTCAATTGTTTTCTCTGCACACAAGAAAAGTCAAAACCAAAAGCAACATGTCTAAGGCCTCTACCAACTCAGATCATACTTGTACAACACTTTGAGACTTGTCTCCTCACTTTTCTTCAAAAGCAAGTTATAGAGCCAAAAGGCTAGAACTCATAAAACTTGAGTGAATTTGATCTCTAACCTTTTCCATACATATACACAAGTATATTGTAACATAACACACGAAGGCTAAGACTCAAAAACACTCCCAAAGACTTTGCAACTCTGAATCTGCCATAGCTTGACCGTCTTGAACCTTACATAGCCATCTCCAAATCCACTCGTGTGTATTGAGTTTTGACCACCCAAACACTTAATATACATCATATCTAAGTGACCCAGACCCTTGTTCCATCATCGTAACTCCTCCATCACCATCCACCATTTTCAAATACCAAGCTTGCAGGTTGACTTGAGTAGAGAGATTCAGACACTTTCAGGATAAAGTAAGGATTGGAATACACTCAGGGAGGTCCAAGCAAGCTAAATAGATCCTCAGGCCTTCTCAAAACTTGCTCAAACTCCATTCACGATTCCAACTGCAAGAGGTAAAAACTCAAACTTCTATCTCTTCATACAAGCATCATTTGGTTTTGATTTGTGAAGGCAAAATGTAGACATCCTTGCTCTAAAGCTAACCATGTTCATAGTTTTCATTTATATTAACTCTGTATAGAGAATTTCAGATTTGAAATTTCTGCAAAAATTAGGTCTCAAATTAGGGCCAGTAAAATTAGATTTTATCTTTGACTTTTAGTTTACATAAGTTATATGGTTGAATTCGTGGGATGAAACACCACAACTTTCATGTTTGAACTTTCCATTTTTATGGAGAAATGAGGAAGATACAGGTGGTCCGGCCATGGCTCAAGGTTGAAGATGAAGTTGCCTTCAGGAGGCGTTTTCTAATATATATTTATGTTTGTGTTTATATAAACGGATGTACAACCATCCCAGTGGTAAGGCAGAGCGCGTAAATGCTAGAGGTCACGGGTTCGAGCCTCAGCGCGCTGTCTTTTGCATTTTCTCACATTTTTTCCATTTTTTTGTCCCTTTGCAGCGTTGGGCTTCTTGCTTCATGGGCCTTGGATTTTTCTCTAACATTCACCCCATGTTTACTTTAGATACCCCTGGCCCAATATAATTTTATTTATTTATTTTATTCTCATTTTATTTTCTTAATATAAAAAAATCATAAAAAATATAAAAATGATAGATTTATATTTTGGCTTATTTTATTTTATTTTTCTCACAAAAAATATTTTTTATTTAGTTATATATTATATATATTTTTATTAAATAAACTTGTAGATCAAATTAGAACTAGGTTAATATATTTTTTTATACCCATGAAATATATAATTTTAATATAAAAAAGACCAAAAATATCTCATAATGCCATATATTATTTTCAAGACAAAAAATACAAAAAAACTTTTTTTTTTAGAGAAACTGATTTTCTTTTAATTAAAATAAAATTAGGGTTTCATCCAAAAATCTTTTCTTAAATAATTTCTTTATTTAACTTAAGTTTAATTTAATATAATTACTCTTTTTCTCTCTTATTAGGTTTAGGTCAAAACCTATTTCATATAAAAATCAAACAAAATCTTCTTTGCATTTACATATCTTTGCATATTTAATTTATCTTGTATACTATTTATTCCAATTATTTGTACATATTCAATTTGGTTGTAATAGATTAATTAGGTTTATATTATTGCAACCCCCATTCATAAATTATGTACCCCCTCCCACAAGTATTGTAATAGCGTAGTAACTTTAAATTTCGCAATTTATCGCTTTTACATAACATGCTAGTAATTAAGGTTTGTATGGCAAGATAAAACCAAATAAATAGAAAACCCTAATTCAAGACAAAATCAAGCATGAAAATAACACACTTGCACACAAGCACCCCTAGGGTTACTCCACTTGGTTGCCTTACAAAATAGCCATATTACACATGTAAGGTATCTTAGCAAAAACAAACAAATACAAGATCATAGTCCCTCGATGACGCTATTCAAAGTTGCCTTACAAAATGATCTTAGTACCTCAAAAAATACTAAGATACCTTGCAACATTGATAATCATGACTATACGATGACCCACGCCCGTCCCGTTTACATCCAAAGATAGGGTTGCTTACCAAATCAATGGTAAGACAACAATGTCAAAGGAAAAGAAAATGAACAAGAAAGACATTTGAGTAGGTAGATTGCTCCTAATTACTTGCTCCATTTCAAAACAAATATCCTTGCTATTTTCAAAACAAACACCTACATATTTCAAAACATCTTACAAAATTGAAAACATCTTCAAAAAAGATCAACATCTTTGTATACATTCTTACGAATGAGAATCATTACAAAGATTGCCTAAACAATGGCCTCTTTTACAAAATACTTTCAAAACCACAGAAAGTATAATTTCAAACAAAAGCAAGTGATCTAGCAAGTAACTAAGAGCCCATGGAAAACCATGGATGAAAAGGGTGCTAATACATTCCTTTTTCGTAATCTACCACCCAAACTCAAGAAACAATCTCAAAGGTCTTTCCTGTGCTTTTTCACCATTCCTTTTTGGATAAAAGAAAATTTGGTGGCGACTCTTGCTAACCGCAACATTTGCAATCAAACACAAAACCTTCAAGTCAGTTCTCCAACCATATCACAGAACTGGCGACTTTGCTGGGGAAAATTCTAAAATTGGGGTTACCTTAGGGTTAGATCACATTTACTTACTTACATTGTTTGACTTATATGCTTTATATTATGGTTCTTTATTTGAGTTTGAATCCTCTACCCGGATTTTGGTTACATTATAGGTAAGTAGCAATACATTGTGGAAACTGTGTGGGGTATACCGACATGGTCTAACAATAGCTACGTTAGTGCAACATATTTCTGGGTACCGATAGCCTTTGAGTTAATCAAAGAGAATACAGGGACGCTGAGCGATGTCACGAAGCACTAATGAAGTTTTAGAACCTTTACTTGACCAAATTAGCCTTTAGGATGTAGTGAGATGACCAACTTTGGTGCAGTCCAAAGTTGGTAGATACTCGATACTACACTCATTGAGGTTTGGTTTCTTGGAATATTTAGGTCGCCATTAAAGAGGATTGAGCTGAAACAATGTCCAAGGAAACAATCAAGTGATATTGAGCTCTTTAGAACCTGTTTACTATTACTAGGACAGGTTTAAAGCCAACTAAACTTCAAGAGGGTACTTACCTATAAAACTCCATGCAAGTCTAAACTAAGGATTTGTTTGCTTTGTTTGTATATGCATACTTGTACATAACATCATGGACATCATGAACATCATATACATCCACTAACCATTTCAAGGATTTTGGGATTCATCTTTGTTCTTGTTTTGTAGGATATGGATTCACTTCGCAGGAAAACTATTCAAGTCAACCTTGTGAGAATCCCTCCACAACTTAAGGAGCTAGCTTCAAGGATTCCTGAAAACTCTCCATTCACCGAGAGACATGGTTGCCTACTCAATTTGGTCACCTCCAACACAGATGGGGACATGATGAAGGTGCTCTTTCAGTTCTTTGATCCTTTACACCATTGCTTCACATTTCCCGAATATCAACTTGTCCTACTTTGGAAGAATTCTCCTAACTCTTGAGGATTCTCATTCTCAATCAACTACCTTTCAACGGTATGGAAAGAGACCCAAATCCAGAAGAGATTGCTCAAGCTCTACACTTGCACTCATCTGATGTCATAACCCATTGAGAAACAAGGAGTGGTGTCAAAGGTTTCCTAGCAAAGTTCCTATTTCAGAAATCCTAAAGCTATTGGAATTCCTTAGACTTGCAAGCCTTTGAGGAAATTGTGGCTCTCCTCATCTATGGGATGTTTTGTTTCCAAATCCTGACCAGCTCATAGATGTGAACACCGTCAAAATCTTCATATCACGCAGCCCGGTGCCTACATTACTAGGGGATATCCTACACTCTTTTCACACTCGCACAATGAGGAAAAGAGGTGTCCTCATGTGTTGAACTACTCTCTTGGAAAGATGGTTTATTTCTCATCTTCCCCAATCTGTATTAAAGAATGAGCAAGGTTCGAGGTGGTCACAAAGGTTGATGACGCTTAAACATTCAGACATTCATTGGTGCTCCCGATCCAAAGAGAATGTTATCATTGTTGACCGTTGTGCAGAATTCCCTAATGTCCCTTTACTTGGAATTAGGGGAGGTATCACCTACAACCCATGTTTAGCCTTAAGGAAGTTTGGTTATGCCCGAAGGGATGTCCCGCACGAGATGTTGATTCAAGGTTTGGTATTTGACTACGACAACGACAATCAAGGTCTTCGCCAGAGATTTATCCGAGCTTGGAGGATGTTAAACAAGGTGGATAGCAAGACTTTGGGGCACAAGAATTACATCCCTCTTGATCCTTACCTCAAATGGGTACGAACTCGGGCTCAGAGTCTTATGATGCCTTACCCCTCCATTCTCCCGGTAATCATTGAGCCTGTCATGGAGGGAGATGTTCCATACACTATCCTACATCTTGACATGCCCACATATCTTGAATATCTACAAAGGGATTGGATATAACTCAAAGGAGAGTGAGATACTTTTGAAGCCCAATTCTACGCAAGCGAGAAGAAGGTTTTGGAACTCACTAGGCTACTTCATGAGGAGCATACTCTGAATGCCTACATTTCACCAAAGAGGATGCATACTACTTTTCTATCTTATAGTTTTTTGTATTATTATGTCCAAGGGGCATTAATGTACTCAAACTTTATCTTATTAATATAACGTGTGTTTCCTTTTTGTCTAAAACAAATTTGAATCTTTGAAATCCTTGAAAACATTGCATATGCATATATCATTCATCATAACATAAACAAGTCTTTTGCAACAAGTCTCCTCATCTCTCTACTGTTTATTTCAGTAAGATGGATCTTGAGCAAACAGTGAAAGATCTCCAAGCTCAGAATATGCAGTTTCAATAGTTGCTCATGACCCTAGCCAAGGGGCAAGAAGAATTGAAGACTTTGCTGGCTGAAGAGAGGAAAAAGAAAACAAAAAAGGTAATCGGAGTCTTAAACATGGGGAGAAGATTTCATGAGCAGACAAGAAGGACCTTGAACTTTGCAACAACATCCAGTTAAGGAGAGGGGAAAGGCAAGGAAACAGTTGTCCCATCAGAATCAGAAGAGGAAGAGGAAGAGGAAGAGGAAGACTACTCTGAGGAACAGTATCCTCCAGCTGACAAGTACAAACATCTCGAAGAGCGGTTGAGTGCGATGGAAATCCAAAAGGTGCCAGGCTTGGTTTTTGAGGAATTGGGTTTAGTGTCGGGGATTGTGATTCCTCCGAAATTCAAAGTACCTACATTTTCCAAATATGACGGAGTGTCATGCCCTAAAATGCATCTCCGGTCATATGTAAGGAAAATTCAACCCCATACCGCTGACAAAGACTTATGGGTGCACTTCTTCCAAGACAGTCTGTCTGGAACTCAACTTGACTGGTTCTACCAACTAGAAAGAGCCAACGTTCATAATTCGGAAGATCTAGCCGCATCTTTCTACAAGCAATACCATTACAATGCTGATTTGGCGCCTACCCGTACTCAACTCCATAGTATGGCCATGGCCTCCAATGAAGGTTTCAAGAACTATGCACAAAAATGGAGAGATTTGGCTGGAAGAGTTCAACCCCCTCTGTCTGAGAGAGAATTGGTAGACATGTTCTTAGGCACTTTATCTAGTCCCTTCTTCAATCATTTAATCAGAAGTTCATCTGCAGGCTTTACCGAACTAATATTGACTGGAGAGAGGGTAGAAGCCGGTATAAAAAGTGGAAAGATTCAATAAGATGTATCTTCTTCCACAATTGTAAGGAAGCCTTTCATCGGGAAGAAAGAGGTAGCTGTTGTATATCCGTAAAGAAACCAAGATAGGGCCGAACCCCGACCAATGGTGGGGCCTGTTATGATTCCTAAGCCTACGTCTGATCAACAAAGAAGTAATCAACCAAGGGTGGAAAGGCCAGTCGGGCAGTTCACCAGAATTAACATGACCCTGTCTCAAGTATTACCGCATCTACTCAGATCCAATTTGGTAACCTTGAAAGAAGCTCCGAAAAACCTCAATACAACATCTCCTCATTATCATCCCAATGCCCATTGCACATATCACTCTGAAAGTCCTGGTCACGATACTAATAACTGTTGGGCCTTGAAGAACAAAATACAAGACCTCATTGAAGCAAAAGAAATTGAGTTTGATGCGCCCGAAAAGCCAAATGTCATTTATGCTCCTATGCCCAGACATGGTCACAATACCAATGCCATTGAAGAAGATTTGTTTGTTACCTCAGTTGATGAACTCATGACCCCACTTCCAACTATTAAGATAAACTTGTTGAAAGCCGGTGTGTTCCCGGGCGGTAATGAAGTTTTCCATTTCTTCTTATCCTCACCATCTGGCTGTCCGTTGTTGAAAGCAGGAATTCAGCGCCTGATAGATAACAAAGAGATTTTGTTTGAAAAGACTCCTATTACACCTATTCCTTTTGAAGATGTTTCTATCATTACCATTTCCGCCAATTCTTCCAGGGTCTCCACCAAAACACCCGTTAGAATTACATCAGTTCCGAAAGAGACTCCTTTATTAATCACAATGCCTGGGCCAGTCCCATATGTGTTAGACAAAATCGTGCTGTGGAATTATGGAGGGGACGTCTACTACCATGACATCAAGCAAGACTGGCCGGCCGCCGAAGAGATAAATTCCGAGAATGAAGATTCTGACATCAGTAATATTGTCGGAACTAGCAAAATTACCCGAAGTGGTAGGATCTTTTCTCCAGAAATTTCTCCCCCCAAAGCAGCTTCTGGACCCATAATTATCCCTGTGGCTGCTCCAAAGGTTGCTCCCATACCCATAATCATCTTTGCAAGTACTCATATTGATGAAGCCTTTACAACCCCTATTATCATTCCTACCAACACTTCTGCTGCTGAAACTCGAGGAAAAAGTATTTTGGTTGAGCCTGTCCGGATGAAGGCCCAGTCGTTGACTATCCCCGAGACTTCCAAGAAAGAAATGGAGGAGATCCTAAAAAGTATAAAGAGGAGCAAATACGATGTAGTTTAACAATTGGGGCAAACTCCCTATAAAATCTCCATGTTGGCATTACTATTATATTCCGAGGCGCATGCGAAAGCCTTGGTAAAGTTCTTAAAAACCGCCCATGTACCTCAAGAGACGTATGCTGATTAATTCCAAGACTACGTAGCCAGCTTGACAGTAGATAATGGCCTAGGTTTTTCGGATGCTGATCTGACACCGAGGGGGAGGAAGCATAATGAGGCATTGCATGTCTCAGTGGAATGTAGGGGCACAACTCTGGCCCATGTTTTGGTGGATACTATCTCATCTCTGAATGTATTACCCAAATAGGCTCTTGATAGACTTGACTGCGAGGGACAGACATTAAAGCCAAGTAACATAGTAGTAAGGGCATTTGACGGCTCAAAGAGGATGTTACACGGGGAAGTGGATATCCCCATAAAGGTTGGAACTCAAACTTTCAATTCAACCTTTTATGTAATGGACATCCGCCCTTCATACTCCTGCTTTCTAGGGAGGCCATGGATCCACAATGCTGGAGCTGTCACTTCTACGTTGTACCAAATGCTGAAATATCAGGTTCAAGGGAAGATTATCACCGTCCATGGAGAGGAAGAATACATAATCAGCCATCTCAATTCTTTCAGATATGTGGAATTGGATGGAGAATTTATTGAAACTCCATTTCAACACTTTGAAGAGGTCCTGCAAGAGGTGGTAGTGACCAAGGCTACGTCTCAGGTTCCCAAGGTTACAAGGCCTCCACTCCGGATGTCATCGCTGAAGGACGCCAAAGCAGTGGTAGAGGAAGGTGGATGCACTATTTGTGGGAAACTCCCAGATATCCCATATAAGTCTAACAAGTTTGGCCTAGGCTTCACTTCAAGTGCTCAAAAGGCTGTACGTCGTGCCCGTGCTGGAGGACCACCCCTGAAGATCACCAACCGTGAAGTCGACGCGGTATAAGATGGTGAAGATGATTACAACCTGGAGGATTGGATCTTCCCGACTGTCAATGGAGGGCTCAACAATTGGGAGGCTAGAGTCTTTGTCCTGATCACTTTTATCCCACAGTAATTTATCTTTACATTTTGTTGGATCTGTAATATTGAAACAATTTGCACTCTTAAAACCTTGTGTCTTACCCGAGGCACAATGGTCCATTTGTAAGGGTTATTATCTCATTTTCATATGACATCAATGAATCATGGATGTTTTTGCGTACAGACTTTTGTGCTCATTGTTTTTCTTTTACATTTTATTTTCTTTCAAAGATAGCTATACCCTTACATACACCCACACTCACAATGCAGGTATACATCCATTCTGGATCCCATGGGTAATGATACTGCTATAGCCTTTAGTGACTATGAGAATCTAATCTACCAAGCCGAAGACGAAGGTGAGAAAGATTGTGAAGTCCCAGGGGAACTTACCAGGCTGTTACAAGAAGAAGAGAGAACCATTCAGCCTCATGAGGAACGCGTGGATACAATCAACCTAGGTACCGAAGAAGAAAAAAAGGAGGTCAAGGTGGGTGCCAATCTGGAACCCAGTGTCAAGGAGCGTCTGATTCAGTTGTTACACGATTATGCTGAAGTCTTTGCCTGGTCATATGAAGACATGTCAGGACTTGATGCAGACATTGTGGTACATCGTCTGCCTACAAGAGAGGACTGTTATCCAGTAAAGAAAAAGGTTCGTCGCATGAGGTCTGACATGTCAGAAAAGATTAAAGCAGTAGTCATGAAGAAATTCAACGTTTGATTTTTGGATGTCCCCTCTTACCCTCAATGGGTTGCCAATATTTTTCCCGTACCCAAAAAAGACGACAAAGTGAGAATGTGTGTGGACTACAGAGATTTGAATAGGGCGAGCCCTAAGGATGATTTTCCACTCCCCCACATTGATATCCTAGTTGACAATACGGCACAACACAAAGTGTTTTCCTTCATGGACGGATTCTCAGGTTACAACCAAATCAAAATGGCGTCTGAGGACATGGAGAAAACAACATTTGTCACACAATGGGGCACATTCTGCTACAAGGTGATGCCATTCGGACTAAAGAATGCTGGGGAAACCTATCAACGTGCCATGGTAGCTTTATTTCATGACATGATACATCACGAAATAGAGGTCTACATGGACGATATAATAGCCAGATCACAAACAGAAGAAGAACATCTTGATCACTTACAAAAACTGTTTGGGAGACTGAAGAAGTACAAGATAAGGTTGAATCCTAACAAATGCACATTTGGGGTACGGTCTGGTAAACTCCTAGGCTTTGTCATTAGTAACAAAGGTATCGAGGTCGATCCTGCCAAAGTTAAAGCAATACAAGAGATGCCTGCTCCTCATACTGAAAAGGAAGTCAGAGGATTCTTGGGACGTTTGAACTATATTGCCAGATTCATTTCCCACCTGACAGCTACTTGTGATCCAATCTTCAAACTATTGAAGAAAGATCAAGTAGTCAAATGGAATGACGAATGCCAAGTTTCTTTTGACAAAATCAAAGAATACTTACAAGAGCCTCATATGTTGATGCCACCAGTCGAGGGGAGACCATTGATCATGTATCTGACTGTTTTAGAAAACTCAATGGGGTGTGTATTGGGGAAGCATGACGAGTCTGGCCAAAAAGAGAATGTTATTTAATACCTGAGCAAAAATTTTACTGACTGTGAAACCAGATATTCACTGCTCGAGAAAACTTGTTGCACTCTGGAAAGGGCTGCTCGCCGGCTAAGACAGTATATGCTGACTCATACTACCTTGTTGATATCTAAAATGGATCTGATAAAGTACATCTTCGAGAAGCCTTCTCTTTCTAGGAAAATAGTGAGATGGCAGATGATCCTGACGGAATATGACATACAATATACTACCCAGAAAGCTATAAAGGGCAGTGTACTAGCTGATCACCTCGCCCACCAAGCTGTGGAAGACTACCAGTCCATGAAGTTTGAATTTACAGATGAAGACATCATGACATTAGACAACTGTGAAAGAATCAGGCCATATGACGGACCTGAACAAGGATCCCGATGGACCCTGTTCTTTGATGGAGCCTCCAATGCACTCAGCAATGGCATTGGTGTTGTACTCATATCTCCGGAAGGGTGTCATACTCCTTTTACTGCCAGACTTTGATTTAATTGTACAAACAACATGGCAGAATACGAAGCGTGCATCTTTGGTCTCAGAGCTGCCATAGACTTGGGGATCAAATCATTGGATGTATTCGAAGATTCATCCTTGGTCATCAGTCAGATCAAAGGGGAATAAGACACTAAACACCCTAACCTTATCCCTTATAAAGAACATGTTTTGACATTGCTACCACATTTTGAGAAGATTACCTTCGAGCATTTCCAGCGAGAAGAAAATCAGCTAGCGGACGCACTAGCCACAATGTCATCTATGTTTAAACTTAATTGGGATAACGAGGCTCCCCAGATCACCATTGAACGAATGGATGAACCAGCACATTGTCACAAGATTAATACTTAAGAAGTAGTGGACCAGCCTTGGTTTCACAAAGTCAAGAGGTATCTCGAGGCTCAAGAATATCTAGAAGGAGCTTCAATAAATGATAAGAAGTTCTTAAGGAGATTCTCTGCTAAATTATTCCTTAGTAATGGCATCCTGTACAAATGTAATCATGACTCTGTGTTGCTTCGGTGCATAGATAAGGTTGAAGCTGAAAGGATCATGGCTGAATTGCACGAAGGCACTTTTGGTACCCATTCCAGTGGGCATAAGATGGAAAATAAAATCCTACAGGCCGGCTATTACTGGTCTACCATGGAAGCAGATTGCTATCAACACTCTCGAACCTGCCATAAGTGTCAGATTTATGCTGGCAAGGTGCATGTACCTCCGGTTCCTCTGAATGTCTTAACAGCTCCTTGGCCCTTTGCTATGTGGGGGATTGATATGATTGGGGAAATCAAACCGGAAGCGTCCAATGGACACCGCTTCATCCTAGTGGCCATTGACTATTTTACAAAATGGGTGGAGGCAGCTTCCTTCGCTTCTGTTACCAAGAATATTGTTGCCCGTTTCATCAAGCAAAATCTCATTTGCCGGTACGATATCCCAGAAAGGATCATCACTAACAATGGTACAAATCTCAACAACACTATGATCACTGCATTGTGTGAGCAATTCAAGATTCAGCATCACAATTCTTCTCCCTATCGGCCAAAGATCATACAAAAGATGACAGTCACATACAAAGACTGGCATGAGATGTTACCGTTCACTGTCCACGGTTATCGTACCACAGCTCGCACATCAACCATGGCAACAACCTATTCTCTAGTTTACGGCATGGAAGCCGTCTTGCCTATTGAGGTTCAGTTCCCCTCTCTGAGGATTATGAATGATGCAGGGTTAAACGAAGACAATTGGATCCAGACTCGACTTGATCAACTGAGTTTAATTGATGAGAAGAGACTTGCTGTTGTTTGCCATGGTCAAATGTATTAGAAACGGATGATCAAGGCTTTCAACAAGAGAGTCAGGCGTCAAGTGTATCAAGTTGGAGATCTGGTGATCAAACGCATTATCTTTCCACAAGGTGATCCCAGGGGCAAATGGACTCCTACCTACAAAGGACCATTTATAATCAAAAACATATTCTCCAGTGGGGCAATGATCTTGACCACCATGGATGGTGACGACCTGCCACACCCTACGAACGCGGACATAGTCAAAAGATACTACGCATAAGAGACCCGCTCTGTTGACACACCTAGGCAAAATAAGGGCATCTCGGCAAATCAAAAAGGTTCGGGCAAAGTTAGGGATAAAACAAAAAAATTTGTACACCCGACAAGTTGAAAACCCGAAAGGGCGACTTGGGCAAAAAAGGGTTTCCCAGTGGACTGAAAACCCAAAAGGGCGGTCCAGGAAAAAGTTAGGGAATTAAAGCGTATGAATATGTCCCGTCAGATCACTTTACAGACAACCTTTGGCTTCCACTGACAAACTCAAAGGTTCTAATCAATTCAATCATCTTTGGGCGAGGCAACAAATAGACAAGATGCTCAGAGATACGTAGGATATAGCAGAATGGGAACCCCATGGGATTATTACACATAGTTATCTTTCCTTTGTATCAAAATTTTCATTTTTTATGACAGCATTCTCTTACCAGAATGTTTGTCCCCTTGTACAAAAATACTTACCCAAAGTCAACACAAAGATATCCCTTTGAAAGTGTAAAAACTATTTGTCTTTTCTTTACGCTTGTGTTTTATTTATGAAAACATCCGATGATTCATTGTTGAACATATGCATCTAAACATAATTACTATTTACAAATAAACAAAATGAAAATAGGCAATTACTGATAGGTTGAAAGGATAGGGAAATACCTCTAGGCTATTCCATAAGTAATTCCCTGCAGTACGTCGTTTAAATCCCCAGCGAAACAAAGATTCAAATTGTTGATCCCCAGTAGAAGTCGTCAAATTTCTCAGGATTCCCCAACAGGATTTTACAAGCAGTATATGGCATTGCCCTTACAACAAAGTTTATTTCTCTTGGAAAAAGTTCATCAATACTTCTACTTCAAAACGTGAAAACTTACATATTCTCAGCAGCAACCAGAGATTTATTTTCCTCAATCCAACTGCAATGCAGCAAATTAGATCACATACGCATACATTGCATCCATATATCATAAACATTGATAAAGCAAATGCATTACCTCATACATTTCATGCAATATGACTTTGCATTTTAGCTAACATTTTACCCTTTCCAGGATAAGATTAACAGCTATCATTAACAATGTTCAAAACTTGATACAGTTCAGATACGCTCCAAACACGGATGCTATTATGATACTCATTTAGACTCAACTTTCAGATACAGTTCAGATACAGTTCAGATACGCTCTAGACACGGATGCCATTCTGATACTCATTCAGAATCAACTTTCAGATATAGTTCAGATACGCTCCAGAAACGGATGCCATTCTGATACTCATTCAGAATCAACTTTTAGATACATTTCAGATACGCTCTAGACACGGATGCCATTCTGATACTCATTCAGAATCAACTTTCAGATACAGTTCAGATACACTCCAGACACGGATGCCATTCTGATACTCATTCAGATTAAACTTTCAGATACAGTTCAGATATGCTCCAGACACGGACGCCATTCTGATACTTATTCGGATTCAACTTTCCAACACCATTCAGATACTCTCCAAATACGGATGTCATTCTGATATTCATTCAAACAAGGTTTTCAGATACAGTACAGATACGCTTCAAACACGGATGCCATTCTGATACTCATTCTTCCAACTTACAAATTACAATTCAACAATCACTTTTGGATGGCATCTTTAAGCCCATCTCCCACATATTTCTATCATCTCTCCAAATGGAATCTTTAAGCCCATTCCTTCTATCATCGCATCGCCGAGTGCAAATTTCTGGGCACTATAGTGTCCAATCATCTTCCACCTTCGAGTCACGAATGGAAAACCTCGTCAGTCTAACTCTTTAGGTTTAAGAAGATTGAACAGGGGAAGCTGTTGTACCCCAAAATTTTCCCTCTCACTTATCAAGAATTTCCTCACAAGATCTCTTTGACTCAAGACTACATTAGGGTTTGACCAGTTCAAGACACCTCCTCATGCACTGATGACCAAAATTAGGGTTTGAGTTTGCACAAGGATTTTTTGACTATCAATGCTTCATATGACCTTCAAGGATCATTATGGATCCCTAAGATTACTCATGTCAAGTTTCAAGCCTTGAATCACACTTTTGATCAGTCAATTGGACAATTGACCTAAAAATCTACTATATTGGGGAAAAAGTCAACCATGGCCAATTTACAGTCATACTTCATAATTTTTGATCCACATCAACATCCTAGACTCATATGTATCATTTGATCAAGTTTGGACCATAATTCCTTAAGAAATTTGATCAAATCATCAAAAGGGCAAAATGGTCAAAATTAGGGTTTTGACTGGGAAGGGGAAATTTCTAATTTTTGACCTAGAAAATGATCATTTGGTTTGAAACATGATTTCAAGAGTTCAATTACATCATTTTGACCTAATAACATGATTCAAAACATTACAAATCCATTGAATTGATAGATGAATTTTTCAGTCAACTGTATACTGAAAAGTCAAACTTTGACGTTTTGGTCAAAGTCAAGTGCCAAGGATTGAAACCTGTATGAGTGAGTGTGTGTAAATATAGCTGTTTTGCAATATATAACATAGAAATAAAAAGAGCACAAGATTTGAAATGCAACAAACGTCCAATGTTTTGATTGATGATATATGGAAATGTCATACAAAAAGCCCTCACAAATGGAGCTACGATGCCCCGGGTAGGACACCGAGCCAACAAAGTTTTGACATATTGTTTGTTACAAATTGAAAATCAAAAGAGTTAATTATTGCGTGACAAATGTGATAGGTGTAAAATCCTTTGCCGTCCAGTTTCTTGGTCCGTTGCTGGTGGTTGGATAGATCCAACTGTCAAACTCTGCTTCCTCTACATCCTCCTTGATAGCATTCACCCTTGGACTGGTGATAAACACTGGAGCCTTTCTGATCTTTTCCTTGCGCACAGCCCTCTGAGCCTCTGCAGTAAAGCCCAGCCCAAACTTGTCGTTCTTTTGAGTGAAGTCAGGAAGCTGACCCCAGTTTTCACAATTACCTTTCTCGATTACAGCCCGGGCATCCTTCAAGGACACCATCTTCAACGGAAAGTCTTCTTTAACCACTGTTTTAGCTGATGCCAAAATTGGAGGTACCTCCTCAAAATGCTGAAAGGGGGTTTCAATAAACTCCCCGTCCATCTCGATATACCGGAATGAATTCAAATGACTAACCATGTATTCCTCCTCACCCTGCACAGTAACAACCTTCCCTTTGACAGGGTATTTGAGCTTTTGGTGTAGAGTGGACGTTACTGCCCCAGCCTTGTGAATCCAGGGTCGACCCAACAAGCAGGAATAAGATGGACAAATATCCATTACATAGAACGTTGAGTCGAAGACTTGGGAACCCACACAAATAGGAATGTCTACTTCACCGTGCACCATCCTCTTAGAATCGTCGAAGGCTCTAACAATGATGTTGCTAGGTTTCAACTCCAGACCCTCACAATCCAAGCGATCCAATGCCTTTTTGGGCAAAACATTCAGGGAAGAACCGGTATCCACCAATACGTGCGCGAGAGTAGTGCCCCTGCATTCTATAGAGACGTGCAGGGCATCATTGTGATTTTTCCCTTTAGCGGTGAGGTCAGCATCTGAGAACCCCAAACCATTGTCGGCTGTCAAATTAGCCACACAGTCAGTGAATTGATCTGTGAAGGTCTCTTGCGGCACATGGGCCGTTTTCAGAAATGAGATCAGGGCTTTTGCATGGGCCTCCGAGCATAGCAGTAATGATAGCATAGAGATTTTGGAGGGAGTATGCCCCAACTGTTCAACAACATTAAAGTCACTCTTCTTGATGATTTTAAGGATTTCCTCCATTTCTTGTTGGGAGGCTTCAACAGCAGTCTTCTTTGGTGCCTCCGTCCTGGCAGGAAAATCGGTAACAACTTCTTTGCCCCGAGTATCAGAGGACTCGGCGGCAGTGGTAGACACAGGAACTTGAATTGGAACATGCACACTTGCGGGTGTGATGGTTAGAGGTTTTCGGATAACTGGCGGTGCAATTTCAGGCGAGAAGAGCCTGCCACTGTGAGTAATCTTGGCGGGACCAGTGATGTTACTGATACTGGTACTGGTGTTGAACTCCTGCTTCACTCCAAGCACATACACGTCGGCCCCATAATGCCATGGGACAGCTTTATCAGACTCATAGGGGAGAGGCCCCGGAACAGTAATAGTAATGGGTGCAACAGACATAATTTGGATTGTCTTCCTTGGGGGAGCTTTGGTAGGATTGTAAATTGTGACAACAGATACTTCTTCAGCGGAAACAAATGGAACAGCAGTTTTCTTGAACAGAATTTCTTTGCTGTCCATCAGGCTTTGGATGCCTGATCTCAGCAGTGGACAATCGGTAGGGATAACAGCACACAGGAGGCAACCCTTGCTACAACCCGGAAATAAACCGGCTAGTAGTAAGTTCCTCTTAACAGTCAAAAGAGGGGTAGCAACATCATTCACCGAAACAGCATACAAATCTTCCTCAATGGCATTTACTCTATGCTGGGGCATAGGAGCAGTTACAACATTTGGTCTCTCAGGCGCTTCAAACTGAATTTCCTTCGCGTCGATAAGGTCTTGCACTTTATTTCTCAGGGCCCAGCAATCATCAGTAGTATGCCCGGGGCTATCGGAATGATAAGCACAACGGGCATTTGGGTTATACTTAGGAGATGCAGTATTCACGACCTTTGGCGCTTCTTTGACGGTCACCAGGTTGGTTGATAACAGTTGCGGTAAGATTTGTGACAAGGTCATACTCAGCCTAGTATACTGCCTCTTGGGCCTTTCACCTCTTTGTTGATTGTACTGCTGAGGAGCAGCAACAGGTTTTGAAATGACCAAAGCATTGACGGCTTGGCGACTTTCTGGCCTGACTTGTCTTCTAGGACCATAGACTGCACTTGCTTCTTTCTTGAAAGGCCTTTTCTCAGTACTTGTGGAGGCAGCTTTTTGTATCTTTCCTGACCTGATGCCAGCTTCAATCCTTTCACCCGTCAGAATCAAATCCGTAAATCCAGCGGAGGAGTTACCAACCAAATGATTGAAAAATGGACCAGACAAGGTCCCTAGAAACATATCAACCAGCTCACGATCAGTCAATGGAGGCTGCACCCTGCCAGCCAAATCTCTCCATTTTTGTGCATATTCTTTAAACCCTTCGCCCGTTCCTAGAGACATACCCTGAAGTTGGGTACGCGTAGGAGCGAGATCAGAATTGTATTGATATTGTCTGTAAAATGCGGTTGCCAAATCTTCCCAGTGTCGGATGCTAGTTCCATCTAGTTGGTAGAACCACTCAAGCTGTGACCCCGAAAGGCTATCTTGGAAGAAGTGAATCCAAAGGTTCTTATCTGCCGTGTAAGGTTGGATCTTCCTTACGTACGACCTTAGATGCAGCTTTGGACAGGAAGCCCCGTCGTATTTGGCAAAGGCAGGCGCTTTAAACTTGGGTGGGATTACTACCCCAGAAGATAACCCCAAATCTCCGAAATCCAGCCCCGGCACATTCTGAATCTCCATGGCGCTCAAGCGGTCCTCTAATTGTTTGTATCTGGCAGCAGCAGGTGGGTATTGTTCGTCATTGTAGTCCGTCTCGTTGTCAGAGACTGCAGGACTAGGAGCTCCTCCCCCTTGGGGACTGTCTTTCTCAGCAGAAGAAGTAGTTGGATCAACTTCATTATGGAGTGTGTTCCCAAATCTGCGTCCGGTGCTGAATAACACAGTCCTCTTTTTCTTCTTCTTCTTCAGGAGTAGAGTCTTCAACTCTTGCTGACCTTGGGCCAGGCTCAGGACCATCTCTTGAAACTGGGCACTTTGGGCCTGAAGGGCCTTGATTGCTTGCTCACTGGATGAGTCTGGATTCATGATGACTGTTCAAAATAAACAGCGAAGGAGATTAAGCAACCTGTGAAAAAGGGTACCTGCTATGCATATGGTGCAATGAGATTCGTATGTTTTATGTTTTCAAAGACAAATAAGATTCAACTTTGTAGACAAAAGGGAAACACGCTTCATTAGATTCAAATTTTAAATTGTTCAACAACTTGCCCTTAGGCATTACAGGAATGAAAAAATACTGAAAAGGAAATAAAAGCTGTAAAAGGAAATATCCAAAGCCTATCAGTGCTCCCATGGCCTCCTCTTCTCGGTGCGGATGTAGTTATTCAGGACCCGCTCCTCTTCCAATTGCTTAGTCAGCCTCTGGACCTTCCGTTCCTGCTCGTTGAACTTTTCCCGATAGAAATCCCGTTCTTCCTTTAGCTGCGCCCAAGATCTCTTCATTGTGTCGAAATCAGTGGGTATCTGAGGAGGGAGGACAGTTAGAGGAGCCCCATCGTCATCAGGAGATTCAAGAATGATAGGTCTGACAGCTTCGTACGGCATACCTAACTTCTGAGCACGGATGCGGAACCATTTGCAATAGGGCTCCATTGGTAGAGAAGTCTTTGGTCCCAACTCATGTGGGTCAGCTTTGTGAATTCTGTCCCAAGCCTTAATGAATCCATGGCGTAGTTTGTCACTGTCTGCCTGAAACTCAAAATGGAAGTGAGGAACCAACATTTCATGAGGCCCGACTCTTCTGGCTCTTCCAAACTGGCGGAGAGCTAAACATGGATTATAAGAGATTCCTCCTTGGATACCAATCAACGGAACATTAGGGTATTCTCCGCAACGATCAATAACAGCTACCTCATCCAAACCTCTGAGAGTCCAAGTGATGTCATTATCAGTGAGAGACATTAGCCTATGAGCCCAACCCTTTCCTTCTTCATTCTTCAGCACGAACTTAGGAAGGTGTGAAATAAACCACCTCACTAGCAAAGGAGCACAACACCATGGAGTTCCCCATTTTCGGGCAGTACGAGCATAGATTTGTTGCAGGATATCACCCAAAAGAGTGGGTACAGGGTTCCGAGACATGAAGATCCTTACGGCATAGATACTGATAAAGGTGTCAGGATTGGGAAACAGTACCAGACCATAGATTAAAAGAGCCAGAATGTCTTCGTACGCCTTGAAGTCTAAGTCATTCCAGAAATCATTAGCTTTACCAACCAGAAATTTGACCAAAAAGCCCTTAACTCCACTTCTAGTTTCCCAGTTAGCCAATACCTCTTCTTTGGTCAAGGGGAGAATTGCAGCAACCTCTTCAGGCCTAGGAGTCTTTTCCAAACCAGTGAATGGAGTTTGCTCCAAGACAGGGATACCAAGCAAATAAGAGAATTCTTCCAGGGTAGGGACCAGCTGGAAGTCTTGAAAGGTGAAGCAATGATACAGGGGGTCATAAAACTGGGTCAGAACACTTATCAGTTGTTGGTCCCATTTTGCAGTGATCAAGCCAAGGAGAGAACCATGCCTGTTGATGAAGGAAGAAGTGTTTGGAATCCTACCAACCAAATCCTTGAGCAAAGGTGGTGGTTGAGCAAAGTTGAGCCGGACAGTATTCCTACGCACGGGCATCATGATGTCCTACAAAACAGAGCAAAGATGAAACTTTTTTTTGTCTTTGAAATGGGTTAGTCCTTTATACAGGATGCATGCAATGGTATGATGGCATGATGCTATGATGAAGCACACCACAAGTACTCACACAGGCAAACCTGATAAGGCACACAAGTCACACAAGACAATCCTTAGGTTTCAGGCCAGCATGAAGTTTAGGTATTACCCTCTTTTAGTTTCGTTGGTTAAAACCTATCCTATCAAAAGTAACCGGGTTCTAGAGGATCTCAAATCATTGACTACCCTCAATCGGTCATAACTCCAGTATCACAATCTTTTCTTGCGGCCAGAACCATCGCGAGAGTTTAGCCTCAATGAGTGTAGCATACTGCTACTGTCATAATGGCCAAGTTTGGTCAATTTAAGGTTCTAAGGTCGGTTGGTGTTTAATGACTCCTTAGAAGACCTATATTCTACTCATTGCAACACAAGGGATATAGGTACAGACCAAGGTGCCACACCAACGTAGCCATTGCTTCACCCATGTCGGTCTACGCCGGACAGGTCCCTCACAGATTATGCTACCTAAAAAACGGTATTCCCCAGATCCGGGTTAGGATCTATGAAACTCCGATGCAAAGCCCACAAATATAAAAGCAAACAAAGCAAACAATTGAAAACAAAGGTGATCTAAGCCCTAAGGTTACTCCACTTTTAAATTTATCCCCAGCAGAGTCGCCAGTTCTGTGATACGGTGGAAGAACTGACTATGGTTTTGCGTTTGTTTTCGCAAATGTTTCGATTGAGCAAGAGTCGCCACCGACTTTTTATTTTATCCTAAGGAAAGGTTAAAAAGCACAGCAAAAACCTTTGAGATGTTTTCTTGGGTTCGGGGAGTAGATTATAGAAAGGGAAGGTATTAGCACCCTTTCTATCCATGGTTATCCATGGGCTCTTAGTCACTTGCTTAGATCACTTGCCTTTTGTTTTCAATTATTTGAAATGGTACTCTTGTGTGTGTGTGGGTTTGAAAATGTTTTGAAAAGAAGCCATTGTGGTGGCAACCTTTGTAATGATCCATGTTGGGATGTATACAAAGATGTATGTCTTTTTAAAAGGTTTTCATTTGTTTTTGAAAATTGTTTTGAAAGTGTTGCGAGGTGTGTTTTTAGAAAATAGGCAAGTGTTTTGTTTTGCAAGTTTGATTCAAGTAACTAAGAGGTTATCTACTCCTAAATTTCTCAAAGATTATTGCTATGTTTTAACCCTTTTAATAAGTTTGTTCCACCATTGTATTTGGTGGACAATCTCATATTAGGATGTGAAAGGGACGGGCGCGGGTCATCGTTTTAGACCATGATTGCAATGGTGCCAAGTATCTTTGGGCAATTTTCTTTAAGGGACTTGATCATTTGTTTAGGCAACATTTTGAAAGCGTCATCGTGGGACTATGATCATTTGATTGTTTATTTTGCCCAAAGAGACCTAACATGCAATATGGCCCAATTTTGAAAGGCAACAAGTGGAATACCCTAGGGGGGTGCAAGTGTGATTTGTGTGTCCATTTTCATGCTTGTTTATCTTGAAATTAGGTCAAACTATTTTTGTCGTTTTTGATTCGCATACAAACCCTAATTCTAACATGGCATAATTAGAAAGCAATAAAGTGCGAAAAATAAATTTACTAAGCTATTACAACACCATATATGGGAAAGGGGGTACAAATGTTCAAATGGGGATTTTGACAAGGAATTTAAACCTAAACTATTACATCAATATTGCATTATTTACAAGATAATTTAATTGCATAAATTAAATAAAATAAGAATAAATATGCAAGATGCAAAAATGGTTTTTGTATATATGAAAAGTATTTTTATATGTCAAAATAAACAAAAAGAAAAGTATTATTTTTTTGGAGCTTTTTATGTTTTAGGGCTAAACCCTAATTTTATTGAATAAAATGTATTATTTATTTATTATGTGTAATATTTATTTTTTCTATACAAAAATAAAATAAAATGAAGTATATTTGTAAAAAGGCATTTTTATATTAAATATTTAACAAGAAAGCAAAAATGTGTATATTTTGTAATTTATCCTAAATATATTAATATATATATAAATATTTGTATTATTTACTAAATATGTATTATATATACAAAAAATAATAATATTTAATATTTATAAAAAAAAAAGTATTTTTTATACAAAACAGTTTCAGAAGATAAAACAAATGAAAATAAAAATAAAAATGTATTTGCACTATTTTAGTATTTTAAGTAAAAATATATGTATTTATTTATTTATGTTCAAACTAAAAGAAAACAAATAAATGCCTAATAAATTCAAAAATGGTGAGAAAAATATTTTTTATATTTTTTATATTGTAAGAAAAAATAAATAAGTCAAACCAAAAAAAGAAAAGTCAAAAAATCAATAAAATGAACAAAATGGGCTTAGGGGGTTCAGAAGTAAATGTATGGTGCAAATAAGAAAAACATTCCAGGCCCAGCCCAGAACCAGTCATCTTCAACCTCAGAACAAACTTTGTTCAAGAAAACGCGCGTTTCCTATCTCCCAATTCCTGGACTTTCAAGCAAAACTCATAACATGAAAAATGTAGAGCATGAGAAGACGAATCCAACCATATAAAGAACTTGACTTAACTCTCTAAGATGAGGGAGAATTTCTTCTCCCCCAATTCCTGACCTAGTTTTTCATCAATGTTCGGACCTTAAATTCTTGCAACACACATAACATAAATGAAATCTAATTACATGGGCATGTTCAGGGCTATGAATGTGACATATTCTCTTCACAAACCTAAAGCTAACAATGCCTAATAAGAGAGATACGAGTTCATGAACTTACCTGTTCAGTTGAAGTTGTATCTGGCAATGGAGAAGCTTTCAGTGCAAGGTGATGATTGGTATAGCTTCCTTGAGGTCCAGGGATGCTATTCCAATCTTTACTTTGTCTTGAAACCTTTTGAATCGTGCTATGGAACTTCAACTGCAAAACAAGAAAAATGAAAATGGTGGAACTGGTTAGAGGAGTTACAGGTCGTGTCTTAGGTTTTGGTTAGCTTGCATTGATGCTAGGGAATGTGTTTGATGAGCTTTTAGCAAGAAAGCATGAAAAGGATGAGAGTTGGAACTCAATCTGCAAAGGTTACTCTGTTTAGGCAGTTTGATGGTGATTTTGAGTTTGTGGAGGTATTGGAGGTATTAGGGTCGTGCTTTAGCTTAGGATGAATGTTTGGAATGTGTTTGATAACTTTCTCTAAGGCCTGGTTTACTGATATGGAAGTTGGTACATGTTATGATGTGTTTCTTCAACTCTAAGAAAGCAATGGTCAAGTTGTATTCTAGACAGGTAGAGGACCCCTAAACATGCTGCAAAGCTTCTCCTTGATCAGTGTGATTAACTCATAAACTTGTGCCAATTAGATTTGATTTGTACTTCTTGGATTTGCATTATGACATAAAGCTTGCTTTTGCAAAAATGGCTATTTCACTTTTTCCATTTATGGCCTAATCTTGCATACAATGCTTGGATACACAAAATAAGGCTTTGGCACAATGAGTATGCATTAAATTATTGAGTTTTGGATGGTTTAGAGGCCTGTAATGTAGCATAAACCAAGCTGACTTGAAAATGGCAATGTGTATGAACATGTCTTGGTCAAGAACAAAAGTGACTTTTTGCCATATTGAAAAATTCGATTCTCTCAAGTCATGAGGTTGTTTGATGAGTTCTTGGACATTTTAGAAATCTTGGAATGTGTACTACAATCCATATTTGAAGTGAAAACTGAAATTCCAAGTGGAAGTGTATGTAAAATGGTCTTGAAGTTAGGTAAAAAACTTGCCTAAAATAGGTCAAATTTCACTAAGTTAAGAATGGTTTGGTACCCTTGTTCCAAAAATTGTAACTTGAGATACAAGCCTCTTTTGGGAAAACTTTGTGAATCAAAGTTGTAGATTATGCAATAGGCTACAACTTTCATTATTTGACTTTTGCTTGAATCCAAATGGATCATGGTGAGAAAGTGGGGCAAAGTTGGGAAAAAATTAGGGTTTTTCATAACTTAGAAAAATTCTAAGTTATGAAAAATTCTCATTTCAAACCCTAATTTGCAATTTTTGATTTCTTGGTGAACAAGTTTCATGATTTGGCATGTTTTGATGAAAAATGAATCTTGACCCTTGATTTTGACCAAAAAGTCAAAGTTTGACTTTTCAGTATACAGTCAAAATTGATCAATTGACTGGGAAATTCAACTGTCAATCTTGTGCATTTGGGATCTTTTGAACTTGTTGAGCATGTCAAGATAATTCCATGGGGTCCTTGAGTCCATATGTGAGCTTGGATTGCCATTGGCTAGGTCAAACAGTCAAAAATTGCCTTTGTGCAGTCAAAACCCTAAAAATGACCATTTTGCCCTTTTGGTGATCTGATCAAATTTCTTGTGGAATTGTGATCCAAACTTGATCAAATGGTCCATGTGAGTTTAAAATGTTGATGTGGATCAATTTTCATGAGATTTGACTGTCAATTGGCCACAGTTGACTTTTCCCCAATACAGTTGATTTCTAGGTTAACTGTCCAATTGACTGGGCAAAAATTGGAATCAAGACTTGAAACTTGGTATGGATAAACTTGGGAGTCCAACATGAAGCATGAAAGTCATTTTAGGCATTTTAGGTCAAAATATCTTTGTGCAATCACAAACCCTAATTTGGGTCAATAGTGCAAGGAGAAGTCTTGAGCAGAGGAAACCCTAACTGGATCTTGATCCTCAAGGGTCTTGTGATGAGAAAATGTTGAGGAAATGGGAGGGAAAATTTTGGGGTACAACAATACTCTAGGGGTGTTATAAATATTACACCATGTTTATACTTAGGTCTCTACCTATTGTCTCATACTTTCTTTCATGTTTTATCATGATGTTAAATTTTGTCTTCTAATTGCACACTTGCACGTCTACTTGCCTAGTTAGGCAATAGTTATTTCTTCTTGACCTATGTTTCCATGCTTAGGATAGTTTAAGGTGCTTAACATGTTAGGGTAAGAATATAGATGATATCTTGATGTGATTTTATTCCATTCCTTTTGGTTTCTTACCTTTTCTCGCATGCTTTCTTCTTCACTTCTTTAAGTTTGTTTGTGAGATCTTTATCTCTTACGTGTTTTATCCTCATGACTTGTGTGTTTAGTGATGTTTTATAATCCTTCTCTTTTCTTTGAGAATTTATGTTTTATCATATTCATTATTGATGTTATATCATCCTTACTTTATGTTTTTTCATCCATACTTGATGGTTTATCATCTCTTACTTGATGTATTATCATCTTTGCCCTACTTGATGTATTATCATCTTTGTGTGATGTTTTATCATCCCTTACTTGATGTTTTTTCATCCATGCTTGATGTTTTATCATCCCTTTATTGATTTTTTATCATCCCTTACTTGATGTTTTGTCATCCATGCTTGATGTTTTATCATCCCTTACTTGATATTTTGTCATCCATGTTTGATGTTTTATCATCTCTTACTTGATGTTTTAGCATCCCTTACTTGATGTTTTATCATCCCTCTTTCACCTTGATGTTTAATCATCCTTTCTATATTTGTTACTTGATGTCTTATCATCTCTTCTTATATGCTTAGGTGTTTACCCTATTTCATTTATACTTGTGATGTTTGCTTGCTTTCTCTCTTATCTAAGTGTGATTGCTTGCTTCTTCTCCCCTTCTTCTCTTTTATGATATTTCCATATTCCCCATAGAATCTTTAGTTCACTCTTCTCTAGGTTTTAACTAAATATACATTAGGTTTTTATCCATGCATGTCAATATTAGGTAGATTTCCCTCTTATCCCAACTTTAGGTACACAAGTATTAAAACTTATAGGATTGAGGTCCCTTTTTGTTAGTATTTTCTCTTTTGCATCCATGTTAAAACTAAAACTCTTTTTCTTTCAAACTTCTCAAAACACTTCATAGTAAATAATGAGAATCACCCTTCTGCTAAGTATTGGAAATGATAAGAGGGTTTCTTCTCGATCTTATCATTCTTCATTCTTAGTATTTTGTGTGGTTAAAGTCTCAAAGACTCTTTTCATTAAAAGTGATGAAATGGTTAATTACCTCTCTCTTGAGATCAATTAGCTATTATTCACAATAAAAATACCAATCAATGCAAACCTTTTTATCTTCATACTTTTTCTTTTAAAACCTTTTCAAAAAGGACATGCTTCACTAACATCGTTCCTAAAAAACATGTAACACACGAAACCTTTTGAAGTGAACTACGAGTGCCTTGATCCCCATTGCATGGTCATTGGGTAGGCACAAAGGTTCTCAATCGCGACAGGCACCACCAATAAAAAAAATTATTTTTTTATATACTTTGCATACATTCCCCTTTTAGCATTAAGCTTTAGATTTTTATACACCCTTAGATTAGAATAAACTTAAGTAGATCTTGTGGAGTATCACAGACGTGAGGGATGTTAATACCTTCCCCTTACGTGACCGACTTCCTTACCCTTTTCTCTTGGTCGTGATACCATGTTCTTTTCCTTCCCTCATGTTTACTCAATGTTTCCGTTCCATATCTTGGGATAAAATAACATTGGTGGTGACTCTTCTGTCTTTCGCCTCTGTTTGCGCTTTGATGAAAATCTCATACGCGACAGCTGGCAACTTTGTTGGGGGTAGATAGACCAAGTCCTGGTCTATCCTATGAAATTCAGTCCTAGCTTGTGTTTGTTTTCTTGTCTTTGGGTGTTTATTTCTTTACTGCTTATTGCTTCATTTGTTTATTTTGATTTCGCGCATTGCATCTTATTTCATGATTTCCTATACTTTGTTTATTGTTATTGTGTTGTTTACTTGATTGGGATGGGATGATACTATTAAGGTAAAAGGCCTAGTACTTAGGCCATAGTTGTAAACTCTTAGGACCCATAGGACTAGAGTGGAGACATGACGGCTACTGGACGAGGTCCTACTAGTGCGGTCATGTGTGCCACACTTATTTGAGGTACACATTGGGTATTATCATGATACACGTATGTTGTTGTGATGATAGTACTTTCAGGCAGACCCGTGATTCTGAGTCACCCTTGCCTTACCCTAACCTAGACTTCACTCGTGAGTGGGTAAAGGATGATCTTTCAGATACCATTGGTTACTATGGTTTCGTTGGTGACTATGGTTCAGTTGGTGACTATTTGGTTCTGTTGGTGATCGTTCCAAACTTTTGATCCCGTGACTTGTGACTCTATACAACAGTTTAGCAGTGTCCAGTGTTATGGAAACCTTGATCCTGTCATGTTGCATCATAGAATATTTACTTTCCAAAAAATGGTGTACAAAAATGTTAACCTGCATATGCATTTTCCTTTCCAGGATACTCTAGGGTTTTCATCTCCTCCGAGAATGGCAGACAACACTAGCACCATTGAGAGGACTACAAGAGATAACTTCAGTTACAAGTTCCGTCTTAGTGTTTGGCCTTTTGTTGAAGAGCTTAGAGACCGTATGTAATACTAGAAGATATGGGTTTTTGGAAAAAGACATGGGAATCTCCTGTCTTTGTTGGATGCACAAGTTAATGATGCTTCTCTACAAACTTTGTTGTAGTTTTATGATCCAGAGTTGTACTGCTTCACGTTCCAGGATTACCAACTAGCTTCCACGCTTGAGGAGTACTCTTACCTTATTAATATTAGAGTTATAGATCATGTTCCGTTTTTTCGAGTTCTTGATGAGCCCAACTTTAAAGCCATTGCTAATGTTCTTTATTTGATCCTTAGTGATGTGAAATGGAAATGGAGGAAGAACAAGGTTACTTGTGGGCTTCTTGTGAATTTCTTGGTAAAAAAGCTAAAGAGATGGCGGGCAGAGAGTGTTGGGATGCTTTCTATGCATTATTGGCTACTACTATCTATGGTGTGATCCTCTTTCCTGAAATCAAAGAAATAGTGGATTTGGATGCTCTCTGTGTTTTCATGAACAAAAATCCAGTACCTACTTTGTTAGCTGACACTTACCATGCTATTCATTTAAGGCATGGGAAGAAAGGATTTGTAGTTTGTTGTATACCAGTCCTCTACAAATGGTTCATGGTATAGTTACCTATAAAGGGACAGTTTGTGAGTTATAAGGACACTTGTACATAAGCATCAAGACTAATGGAACTCACTTCTTTTGATATCTGGTGGTATAAACTCAAGGTTGACAGTGTCGAGGTAATTTCCAATTGCACAGGTTTCTCTAATGTTCAGATCATAGGAAAAAAAGTAATAATTAGCTACAATCTTGTCCTTGCTTTACGCCAACTAGGTTATCCTATGAGGAGCCCACTTATAAACAAGGAAGTTGAGCATGTGTGTTGCAAGAAAGGAGAAGATCTTGAGTTGCTAAAGAAGGTAGAGATTGCATGGGGTAATATCAACAGTAAAGGGAAGGTGTTCTTTGGAATGAAAGAGGTAATAGCTTATGGTCTGTACATGGATTGGGTTAAGGATATGGTGAAGACTCTTATGTTTCTCTTTGATAGAGAGAATCCTTTATACCCTTAACCCATCGAGCTACAAAATGATGTACCTAAAGAACATTTTTATCAAGTGATGTTGGGAAATGGAGAACTCCGCCGGGATATTGAGGACAAAGAAATAGAGCTATATTTCCTGAGAAAAGAGAAGAAAGACTTGGCTCGCCAACTTAAAGGGTATGAAGGAATAAGTACTTCTGGAGTCAGGAAGACTAAGAGAAGACCTGGAGTGGATGAAAATTCTGTTTCTACAGAATACTACTAAAAAGCCCTTGAAGATGAAGAGAAAAGATGCCTAGAGCGCGTAAAGTTTCAAGTGTCTAGCAGCAAGTGCAAAGGAAAGGTCAGAGAGCTGGAGAAGCAACTCAGAAGTGCCAGATTGGACAAAGATACAAAGGAAGCCCATATGACCAGAGTGATAGAGGAAAATGCAAGGCTCATGGCTCAGTTAAAAGAGATAGAGAATGCACTCGTACCCATTCCACTTCCAGAGTATAAAGAATGTGATAGATTCTTTGAACTGTGCTAGTATCTGGAAACTCATATGTACAAAAAAGATGTGGTGTTGGTAGTTTTTCTCAAGGATGTAATCACGAGAAGATGAAGAGGCTATTCAAGGAAACCAAAGACTAGAGTGAAGATTATTTCAGAAAGGGATGACCTTTGTATTACACAGAGATGAGGGATACACCTCTTTGATTGTTGATTTCTTTTTTGTTGTATGATTACCACCAATCTTGTTGGATGGTATCTCTATCTTTTATGATGTTATTTGATTTCTCTTTTATGAACTTATTTGATCCTAAGGATTATTTTTATGAATGAAAAGTAGTTTTTGTCATTGTATCTCTTCTTTTTATTGCTTATCTCTTGTTATCGTGTTTGTTTGTCATTCTTGATGGCTGACGAAGCTCCTGGACGCCTTGGAAATGACAAACATAGCATGGATATCATGTATTTCATTCATTACAATTTTTTTAGGCCGACATTATTATCTTGGTTCTGCTTTTCTTATAAGAATTCAAAACGACTACTCACATATACTCAACTAGAAGAAATCTACCTCAACAAATGGAACAGGTTCAAGCAGAGCTAGTTGAGATGACGGTCCAGATGGCCAATCAAAGGATCCAGTTCATGGAGGTGATCACCAATGTGAATAGAAGACAGGACGAGCTGAGGGATCTTATTGAAAACCCTCAGAGGAATCAAAATGAAGATGGCAATCAGGGGATGTTTGCAGACATCTCTGTTGGACTTGGGAATAATAATGAACAATTTGTCCACCATCCCTATAATTCATTTCATAACAACCATGGTTATTTCCCGCCACCCCCTAGATCTCATATTCTTATGGGAGAAAGGGGAGGAAATCAAAACAGAAGGAACCATTAGCTGCCAGAGTTTGATTATGACAATGAAGACCAATATTCTATGCAGAATTCTGACTCGGGTTTCCCTGCTGGGGACCGGAAGTATCGTATGCTCGAGGAGCGTTTAAAAGTTATGGAAGGTCAGGGTGTCTTGGGAATGGATGCCAATGACTTAGTACTTGTTTCAGGAGTAAGGATTCCCCAAAAGTTCAAACCTCCTATTTTTGAGAAGTATAATGGGATCATTTGTCCACTGACGCATGCGAAAGCTTATTATTGCAAGATGTCCATGCATACAGAAGAGGAAGGGATGTTGATTCATTACTTCCAGGATAGCCTGTCCGGGGCATCTTTGGAATGGTATATGAATTTGGAAAGGTCATGTATCCAAAGCTAGAGAGACTTGGTAGAGACCTTTGTTAAGCATTATTAATACAACATCAATCTGGCACCTAACCGTACTCAACTGTAGAATTTGGCTTAGGGACCAAATTAATCCTTCAAGGAATACGCCCATAAATAGCATGAATGTTTATGGAGAGAGAACTTATTGATATGTTTATGAGCACACTGCAAGGGTGGTATTATGATCGCATGATAGAAAGCACTTCTGCAGATTTCTCTGAATTGGTTATGGCAGGTGAAAAAATAGAGGTTGGTCTGAAGATGGGAAGTATTCAGATTATAAATTCCAGTGGCTCCTCAGGTGGAGGTAACAAAAAACCATTTGTTGCATACCCGAGAAAGAAAGAGGGTGAGACTAGCGATGTCTACTCCCATAGCAGAAGAGGAAGGAACCGTCAGCATCAGCAAGTTAATGTTGTATCTATCCCAGTGAATGCTCCTTAGCAGCAGTTGTTGTAACTAGTTTTTAAATAGAGTCACCACCCTTAATTTTTATCCTAAAGAAGGGAATATAAAGGAATAATCCTAAAAAAGTTAGAGATTATAGGTTGTTGACTCGGTTCTAGATGAAGGGAAGGTGTTAGGCACCCCTCATCTACCTTGTTCACAAGGATACTAGGTTTAGAAGCATAATTTTTAGGAAATAGGGTTTTAGTGTTTTATTAGGAGAACTTGCCACGATTTTGATCGTATGCCTATGTATCCTCTTATGAGGAATCAGAGTTCCAATTCGTAGTTCGCAGTGTTTGGTTGGTGTTTTTTATAGGATTGCATAGAATTTCTTTTGAGTTTATTCTTGAACCTTGTCTCGATTTTGTAAAAGAGTGATCATAGACGCAATTCACAGTTAATTTTGAAAGAAATTCTCCTTAATCCTTTTTATAAAAATATCTTGGATTTTGTTATGTTAGTTGAAAAATTGTTAGTGTTTTAGAAAAATATTTAAGCAAATAAATAACTATCTTTTCTAATTATTAAAAATATATCAAATATTAAAAATATCCAATAATTATTTATTAATATAAAAAATTATATTTAATGCAAATGTGTAAAAATGCGATATATTATAATTAAAAAAATAGAAAATAAATAAATTAGAAGTATTAAATAAATTATAATAAATTAGTTAATTAAGGTTAAGGGGTGAAAAACTTAATTTAGAGGTGTTAAGATGAAGGGCCTTAGTTCAGATATTGAACTGGGTTCAAAACACGCGGAGGGTGAGGATATTAAGGGCTCGTGTTCAAAAATTGAACTCGGCCCAATTTGTGCAGGAGGGGGTGTATATTGCTTAGGATTTTAATATCTTTGTAAAATATTAATTTAATTATGAAATTGTTTGGCTTTATGTATAAGATTAATGATTTAAATTATTAAATTGATTGAAAAATTCCAATAATTATGTATAAGGAATACTTTTGTTATTCTCGACTTTTCACTTAACCTAATAATAAAACTAACATATTTTTGTATTTTTTATTAAATTAAAAAGAGACAAATAAAAACAAGAGAAACAAAATCATTAAAAAATTGTAATGCAATAATTAACCTAATAATAATAATTATAATTAAAACTAAGAATTAAAAAATTTAGCAGAACGAAAGAACATGTATGAAAGTTGTTGTTTTATTTGCAAAGTAAACATGTTTCTACGTGATCCAAATCATATATACAAGTTACAAATTATAATAGATATTGAAATTTTTGTTTTATCAATTAAATTGAAAAAGAATAAACATCAAGACAATAAACATGGAGATTTTAAACAAGAAATGAATCCCAATAATAAAACACTCAATTGAAATAAAATATAAACAATTCAAGAAATTTTACGATGGAGATTTTTAAGAAAGACCAACCTACGGGAGCGAGGATTCCCCCGGTGAGTAAATGATAGAAATTCTTTCTTTCCTTCGCCATTCTCCTATTTTTTTCCTTTGGGATGAGATCCTCCTTAGATAGATGTTGGAGACAACAACAAGATTTTGAAAAATTATTGATAGAAAAATTTTAGGCGTTCTATTCAAAACCCTAAAACAAGTGACTGTTGATGGAGGCTTCAGAGTTTCTTTATTGTTGTTCTTCAGTGTGAAGAACAACAAGTTTAGGAGAACTCTAGTGAATTGTGGATGAAAAATCATGATGGACAAGAGTCTTTTTTATAGACTAAAAAACTAGGTTAACTTGCTAGAGAAGGAAATTGCCCAAATAATATAAAAGCTCAAATTTATCTTGGTCAACAAGCTAGCCAATTAGATGTCGGAATGGTGCAGGATGACCAAATGGGAACAAGTAAAAAAGATTTGATTTTTTTAGTGATTTTTTAGACACATTTTGATGAAAAATGCATAAAATAAATTAAATATTATTATTAAAAATTTCCTAAAATAGAAAAACGAAAATAACATTTAAATAATAAAAAATATGATTTTTGGGAAGATTTGAATGTAACTTGAAATTGAAATAAAATTAACCAAAATAGAATAAATCTTCAATCTAAATAATTAAAATCCAAAAACAAAATCAAATTTTTTTATTTATAATTATTGTAACCAATTACATTGATTCTCAAACAAATATTACTATCTAAAATACAAAAGATAACAAAATATTTTTAAATATTTTTGTATTTTAGATTTTTTGGTTATTTTTAAAAATTCATTAATTGAAAATATGAAATTTAATATTTAAAAAATTAAAAATGATTTTTTTATGATTTTCATAAATGGAAATAAAATTAGCAATAATAAACAAAGAAATATAAAAAATGCATCAAGTAAGATTTGAACCTCTGACCTTATGCTTCCAAGTTATACTTCCTTATCAATTGTGCTAAGTTATTTATTTGAAATAAAAAGTCAATTGAAAGTATATGAAGACGAGCAATTATTTGATATTTTTAAAAATACAAATAATTTAAAATAAATTATTATATTTTAAATAGACTTGAAAGAAAATATTTATTAAAATCCCAAAATATTAATGTAATTAAACCAAAGGAATTTTAAAACCCAAGTTCGAAAATAAATTTGACGGTAGCACTAAGGCGGGAAAATTTGGAGTATGACAGATGCCACTATTCAATTACTCTTCGATTGAAGTGTGCGAGAATACGTAGGTCACGCATGTTCGAATCAGAGGGTTATTAAATAATGGAAGACCCCATAATTTGGACCGAAGATTTTATTAAATAAGGATACACTGATATAGCATACCCAAGAGCACATAAAAATAGGAAAAGATGATGATTTATCATCCTACTGGAGTTTGAGAAGAGAGTATGATTGACCTAGATATGATGATGCAGATAACTCGTCAATACCTAGAAAAGAGATCATAGATTTTGCGTATTTACCATAACCAAGGAGGTAAACAACACAAGTTGAAAGATTATAAGATATGTTGTACAACATTCCCATAGGTATGAAGAGTAGGCTTAGATGATGATGTATCATTTTACCAGCGTTTGAAACAAAGTTTTTTTTATAGAACTTAGACACGATGACGCGGATAACTCGTTAGTATCTAAGAGATTGTAGATTCTTTTGCATATTTACAAAAATACAAGTTTTGAAAAAGTTGACTTACTAATGCTTGGAGACTAATATAGTAAGTTTTGATTTGATTTTGTCTATTCATCGCAACTTAGGGGATGAATAAAACAAAGTCTGATAACGCATTGCTGCATGGAGACGATGAAATGGATTATGTAGATTTATTAGCATATCTATCGCAACCTATGGGATAGATATTTGAAGAAAAAAAAGCTTGATAACAACATCACTGCACGGAGACTGATGCAATGAGTTATGTCGCGGATTTCACACATTGTTGCATGGAGCCATATGCAATGAGTTAAATTGTGGATTTCGCACATTGTTGCATGGAGCCTTAGGCAATGAGCTATATCACAAAGAAGGAAACACAACATCAAGCTTGACATAATGAGTTAAATTGCGGATTTCGCACATTGTTGCATGGAGCCTTAGGCAATAAGCTATATCACAAAGAAGGAAACACATTGTTGCGTGAAGCCTGGAGCAATGAGTTAAATTGTAGATTTTGCACATTGCTGCATGTAGCCTTAGGCAATGTGTTATATCGCAAAGAAGGAAACAAATTACTACATGGAGCCTTACGCGATGAGTTAAATTGCGGATTTCGCACATTGCTGCATGGAGCCTGAAACAATGAGCTAGATTGTAGAGGAGGAAACACATTGGTGCATGAAGCCTGATGCAATGAGTTAAATTATGGATTTTGCACATTGTTGCATGGAGCCTGACACAATGAGTTAAATTGCGGATTTCACACATTGCTGCATAGAGCCTGACACAATGAGCTAGATCGCAAAGAGGAGGAAACACATTCTTGCATGAAGCCTAACGCAATGAGTTAAATTGTGGATTTTGCACATTGCTACATGGATCCTGATACAATGAGCTATATCGCAAAGAAGGAAACGCATTGCTACGTGGAGCCTTAGGCAATGAGTTAAATTGCGAATTTCGCACATTGCTGCATGGAGCCTTAGGCAATGAGCTATATCGTAAAGAAGGAAACACATTGCTATATGGAGCCTTAGGCAATGAGTTAAATTGCGTATTTCGCACATTGCTGCATGAAGCCTTAGGAAATGAGCTATATTGCAAAGAAGGAAACCCATTGTTGCATGAAGCCTGACACAATGAGTTAAATTATAGAGGAAATTATTTCAATGATCAAATATTAGATGATAAATAAGAGATGAGATCGGATTTTTACCGATTGTCTGTTTGTTCTTAACCAAGGTAAAAAATCTAATGGAGGGCCAAAAGAAATTGGTTCCGCCCAAAGTATGCTTTGAGAAATGCCATGTATGATGTATGTGCATGATGTCTAAAATTGATATGGAACCCAGGGTGTATATGCAATGAGCGTGTATGCCCGAAATATTTACATATGTACAAAATATGTGTATATGCCCCAAAATATAATGGAATTTTTTTTTGGTATTCTCTCCTTTTAAACCATTGGTTTTGAGTTACCAATTCCCCAAATGATGAATTGGTGTGGAAATGATGAAGAGTGACTTGATATTTGTATCGTAGGCATAAGCGTAGGTGTAGATGTATACGTGGACGCAAGTGTAGACGTGGACGTAGGTGTAGACATGGAAATGGGCATAGATGTGGATGTAGGTGTAGGCGTGGAAATAGGTGTGGATTTTCTTTCGATGTTTTTCTAACCAGAATAAACTTTGATGCTTTATCAAATGTTCTTTGGTGTTTTCGTATGTTAGATGCACCAAATATAGTGAATGACCTTGAGATTTTGATATGGTTATGTGTATGTCATGCTTGATGTGAGGTTTTTTAATCGGAAATCCACTGCCAAGATTTCTGAGGCATCTGCTACCGAGATTCAATCGAGAACTACCTTTTTCTGAGGTCTTCTGGATAATCATCTGCCGAGATTAACCAGGACAATCTACTGCTGAGATTCTGTTGAGAGATTACCTTCTATCGAGGTCTTCTGGAAAATCGCTTGCCACGATTAACCATGGGAATCTATTGCTGAGATTCGACATAGAATTAGGTAGCTTGACTGATAATTATGGTTGTCCTCACATAAAACAAGGTTTTATGCTATGCGTAAATTTGATTGATGCATGAAATATGATGATTGATTGATGCATGAAATGTAGTGATTGAATGATGTATATAATGAATGACTTGGATATGTGTAAATGGATGCTGGAATTTGAAATGCGAATGCGTAATTGGGCTTTTTCAGATATGCTCGACCCATGCTGTCGGACTTCGTCAGATGGATGAGATGATAAGTATAGCTTGATTCTGGATCGAGGAGCCCTAATGCATGATTTATGCAGCCTTATGCTTTATGACTATGACTTGAATGCCTTTTGAATGGTTCCCCTGTGATGGGTCGTGGATGATTAAAGCATAGAAGTTTGCCTATGCAACAAGGTTACTTGTCACATGAAGGTTGAATGTTATGCTATCTTGATTTCCTGATACTCGATCTGAACTTGAAGATTGCTTAATGTAGGAGAAATATCCACTGGAGATTATGAAAGTATGCGGAGAGCTTGCCTCAATGTGAATTGTCTTTCCCTAATTTTTTTGCAGGGTCTTGGAGGAGGTTCTCATTGATATGAGTTTGGAAATAGTTTGATCATAATATGAATAACTCCACTATTTTGCATTATGCACCTGATTGAAATACTCTTGAAAATGATTGGCTTTGATGAACCATTTTGAATCAACTCCTTTTGATCGAGCCTTGTAGTGGATTGCCCCACCATTCGAATTTTGAAAGATGTGCCCCTTTATCTCCAGGATCTGGAGGAAGTACCCTCAGAAATAACTTAAACCTCACCATGAACTTGACATAGATTCCCCCAAGTATTTGAAGCTTGAAAAGTTTGTACTTGAAGTTGCTTGAAGGGGAATTTGGACCCTACGAGTAGTGTAACACCCCAATTCTACCCAAGCAATTATCGGAAAATCAGAGTATAAAAATTTCCAATATAATCAGGATGTCACATATTCAACAAAACACATAAACCTGTCATGCTTTTAGAATAGATACATAACACTTAAAGAAGCGGAATAAACACGACTCATGAATAAAGTCTTCATAACATAAACCAAACTTTGATTAATCACGCGGCAGATTCATAATAATTCTCTAAATAAGATATAGCATATTTTGAATCATGAAACGAAATTAATACAATAACTCCTCGAATAACAACATAAGTTTCAATAATTAAACAAAAAAATAAGACAAGCGTTCATTTCCCCCCGAGTGCTACGTATCAGAGTAAATGACATCGAACTCGAACTAACAATGATATCAGCTACTCATCTTGGTTACTTGCACGTTACCAACAAAGGGCAACATTCAAGTAGAAGGGGTGAGATATCAAACTATATAAATAGGGTTATGATAAACATTATATTAGGTAAAGAATAAAAAGAATCACCACATCATACAACAATAATTCAATACTTCACAAATCATCAACACCATAATTCAACATATATGACTCGAATATGCAACTCGAAACTATGTGAATGCATGTGGTACCGTCGGAGTAAAACTCCCAACATAAACATTTGACAGTAATTCCGAGGCACAAGGCATAAGCCTTCTTCACAAATCATTTTGCCAATACAGGCCTTCACAAAATCCTCCAATACAGGCCTTCCCAAATGCGAATGTATGAATGTACAACACATTTAACAACATCATTAAACACTTCACGAGGCATACACATATATCACTACTTCACTGGCCATAGGCCTACAAGGTCATCAGCGTAATCAACAACAATTCACGCCAACAACATATTCATTAAATATTCACGAGGGTTCACACCATAAGGCTACCCACAAAAATAATTCATAATCACATTATCAATAGTGAATTCCACACATACTCAATGATATCTCGCAAAAACAACACATTCATCGATCAACATAAAATAACACAACATTGGTCCTAAGACCTATAATCAAGAATGTCCATAAACCAGACGGAATGACTTAACCAACTGTACCGACAATTCGGCGTAATCAACATAATTTCAACGAAAGGACATATCCATAATTACCTACTAATTAAACTTAGTTAACCGGTCAGATTTTGTTAAATTCCGGACAACTAATTATACTGCCTAATTCGACTACTGGTCAACGGTTTTTACACGGGAATTTAGTAGTTACTTAATCATCGCTTCATTCACTAATTGATGTTTTATTCCTTATCACCATATTTCATGATTTGGTTTGCTGAAGAATCAAACAGGACGAATCGGGACGGAAAAATTGCGTAAGTCTAAGTTTCAGAAAAATTTGCTACAGCAGCTGACACAGGTGGCTGTGTTTCTTGACACGGTTGTGTCAGGAGAAGGAAGGGGGAAGGCATGGAGTACCGAGGCTGACACGAGTACCCGTGTCAGCTGACACGACCCGTGTTAGGAGGCTTAGAGCTAAAAAACCAGTTTTGCCTCCCTTCACACATGTGCCTTGTTCTTGTTCATTCTTTGTTTCAATTTACCCATTTATCCTAGCTTAGCATTAACCCAACATAGTTCAAATACTACAAATAACAACGTAACTCAAATCAATCATTAATATTAATAGCAACACAACCAATTTCTCAGTATGACATAGTAGTGAAACTATTACCCTAAACCCCAAATTAAAATTCATCATACTCCAATTTATTTAGAAAGAACCCCACCCCTACCTTGGATTGAGTGCAGCTCTAAGAAACTTCAATAGAATTTCTAGGGATTTGGCACTAGTAGCAACATCCTCTTGTTCTTCTTCTCCTCTCAAAACCCTATTCATCTTTCTCTTCTTTTTCTTTCTTTTCCTGATAACACTAACTCTCTTTCTCCTCTAATTCTATTTCTACTATAATATTATTTTACTTAATCTCTTAATAAATCTAAATGGGTCTAAGTGACATACCCCCTTATTACTTCACAACACCATAAATTAAGCTCAATCTCATATTTAAGATTAATAATAAAATAATACTTCAACTTAATTCCACCAAATTAAATCTGATTATTTATCATGCCACTAAATAAAAATAATTCTGACTTCAACGATAAAAATTCAAATTAATATAAAATATTCAAAAATATTTAATTGAATAAATAATTAAATATAGGGTTGTTACAACTCTCCCCCACTTAGAATATTTTCTTCCTCAAAAATAAAAGTTTACCTGGTTCAAATAACTCGGGATAGGAGTCTCGCATCTTGCTCTCCAATTCCCAGGTCATACTTTCTCCAGCAGCTCCTAACCAGACAACTTTCACCAATGCAATCTCCTTTCCTCTTAGAATCTTCATCTCGTGATCCGCAACTCGCACAGGCATCATCTCCACCGTGAGATTATCCTGTACTTGCACATCGTCCATATGAATCACATGAGACAGATCAGGAATATACTTCTGGAGTTGTGATACATGAAACACATCGTGCAAATTAGCAAGATTTGGCGGTAACACCACTCGGTAAGCAACTTTCCCAACTCGATCCGATATCTGATACAGACCAATAAAATAAGGAGTGAGCTTCTTAAACTTCAGAGTTTGTCCAACACCAGTCACAGGTGTGACTCTCAAAAACACATGATCACCAACTTGGAATTACAAATCCTTCCTTCTTTTGTCATGGTAACTTTTCTGTCTACTTTGAGAAACCTTCATCTTCTCTCGGATAAGCTTCACTTTCTTAGTAGTCTCTCGAACAATCTCAGGTCCAAGTACCACACTTTCACCAGATTCATGCCAACACAATGGAGTCTTACACCTCCGACCATACAACGCCTCAAAAGGTGCCATCCCAATACTCGAATGGTAACTGTTATTGTGAGTGAATTAAATCGACGGAAGATAAGTATCCAACGAACCTCCCTGCTCAAGAACACATGCCCTCAACAGATCCTCCAACGAATGAATAGTCCTCTCGGTCTGACCATCCGTCTGAGGATGATACGCCAAACTCAACCTCAACTTAGATCCCAACGATTCTTGCAAACTTCTCCAGAAATCAGAAGTAAACCTCGGATCTCTATCCGATGCAATACACAAAAGAACACCATGCAACTTCACAATTACTCTGGAGTAAATCTATGCCAACTTCGAAATCAGATATGTGATGTTAATAGGTATAAAATGTGTCGACTTCGTAAGCCTATCAACAATCACCCATATCGAATCATGTCCTCTCAAGGTACTAGGTAATCCCGTTACAAAGTCCATCAAAATGTTATCCCATTTCCATTTTGGAATCTCTAACGGTTGCATCAACCCTGCAGGCTTCTGATGCTCAATCTTTGACTTCTGACAAGTCAAACAAGCATACACAAACTGTGCCACATCACGCTTCATACCAGTCCACCAAAACAAACCCTTCAAGTATTGATACATCTTTGTAGCTCCTGGATGAATACTCAAACTTCTTCCATGACTTTCCTCAAGAATCACTTTCTTAATATCTTCATCATCAGGAATGCAAATACGATCTCGGAATCTTAACACACCTTGCACATCTATCTTGAAATCATCATTCTCAGATTGATTGATTCACATCATCATATCCACCAACTTCACATATATCTTTTGAGCCTTACTGATACTGTTGAGAAAGTCATTATTAATCTTAAACATTCACAACATAACACTCTGCGGTGTCACTTCACAAACCAAACTCAAATCTAGGAATTGCTCAATCAACTACAACTCTTTAACCATCATTATCAACATGTGCAAAGTCTTTCGGCTTAAAGCATCGGCTATAACATTAGCTTTTCCTGGATGATAATTCAAATTGAAATCATAATCCTTCAAAAATTCTAACCACCTTCGCTGCCTCATATTCAACTCCTTCTAATCAAAAAGATACTTCAAACTCTTATGGCCACTAAACACTTCGAATCTAGAACCATAAAGATAATGCCTCCAGATTTTCAACACAAAGACAATTGCAGCCAATTCTAAATCACGCGTAGGATAATTATTTTCATGAGTCCTCAATTGCCTAGACACATAAGCAACCACCTTACTATTCTGCATGAGTACACCACCTAACCCCATCAGACAAGCATCACAATACACAACAAAAGGTTCTCCCAGATTAGGAAAAGTCAAAACCGGAGCCGATGTCAATCTCTTCTTCAACTTGCTAAAAATTTCTTCACATTGACTATCCCACACAAAGGCTTTACCCTTACAAATCAAATTGGTCAACGGAAGTGCCAAATTAGAAAAACCTTCGATAAACCATCTATAGTAACCGACTAATCCCAAGAAGCATCTAATCTTGGTAACTGACTTTGGAGCTTCCCATTACAACACAACATCAACTTTAGAAGGATCCACATCAATAACACTACTAGAAATGACATGACCAAGGAAACTAACCTCATGTAACCAGAATTCGCACTTGGACAACTTCGCATACAACTTCTTCTCTTTCAAAACTTGCAATACAACTATTAGGTTCTCTTCATGTTCTTCTTCCGATTTAGAGTAAATTAGAATGTCGTCAATGAATACCACCACAAACCGGTCCAAATAAGTATGAAAGATACGATTCATGTACTCCATGAATACTCCCGGTGCATTAGTAACACCGAAAGGCATCACCGAGTACTCGTAGTGTCCATACCGAGTTCTGAATGCCGTCTTCTGAATATAATCTTCTTTCTCTCTAATTTGGTGATATCCTGACCTCAAATCAATCTTAGAAAACATACTTGCACCTACCAATTGATCCATCAAGTCATAAATTCTCGGAAGCGGATACTTGTTTTTAATCGTCACTTTATTCAACTGTCTATAATCGACACAAAGTCTCATACTTGCATATTTCTTCTTTACTAACAACACAAGCGCTCCCCACGATGATACACTTGGTCTTACAAACTTTTTCTCAAGCAACTCTTCTAACTGCTTCTTCAATTCAGACAATTCAGATGCAAACATCTTGTACGGTGCCATAGAAATAGGTCTGGTACCAGGTACAAGATCAATCGCAAACCCAACTTCTCTTTCTGGAGGTACTTCAGGAATTTCATCAGGAAACACTTCAGGAAATTCTTGCACCACCTGCAACTCATCGATCTTAACTTGGTTCTTAATAGATAGCAACACCATCAACGAGAACATTTGCGCTTCGTCTTGCATCAATTTCCGCAATTGTTTACCAGTCAATAAACCAACTTCTTCCTCTTCAGGAGTAGAAAACCTCAAATATTTGTTATAGAAATTGATATGAACATAGTTATACTCTAACCAATTCATACCCAAGATCACATCTAACCCGCTTAACGGCAAACAAATTAAATCAAAAGCAAAGTCTTTGTCGAAGATCGACAAAGGACAATTCAAACACACATGAGAAGTAGTCACCGATCCCTTAGCCGGAATCTCAGTGACCATTTCTCCATTCATAGAAGACAACACAAGACCCAATCTTTCAACATAATCAGCAGAAATAAAACAATGAGTAACACCAGTAACAATAATAGTAATTAATGGCATATACATGTATCTCTGATGAGTCTGTCCTTACAAGTTGTCGGAGTCGCAGCCAAAGAAAACACCCTACCACCAGTTTGTGCCTTCTTTGGTTTCTAACACTGAGTACTAATATGCCCCTCTTCTCCATAATTGAAACAGACATTCGCCTTATGCCTACACTCGGGAGCTGTGTGTCCAATATTGCCATAATGCAAACACGTCTTCACATCAGCAGTAGTGCACACATTACTCTTATGACCAGGTTGCCCATATTTGAAATATACCACTTTAACAGGAGCATCTCCACCACTAGTCCTCTAACCATGAGCAACTCTTTGTTTACCCCTACTAGCATCATAAGGCTTGCCACGGTTCTGTTCATTCTTGCCTCTCCTATCACTAACAATCTTGTGATGAGCATTGTTATCCTCTTTAAAGATCCTTCAACTATCAACCAAATCAGAAAAGACACGATGTCGTACCCCAAATTTGTCCTACCTCGGTGATTTTTATTTTTCGAGATTAAAAAAGAAGAAATATTTAATTAGAGATGGTACAACAGTATTTGATAGTCCATGTTTATCCAAGACGATTAGGGAGTGTATTTTAATTCAGGAGAATGGGGCTTTCTAAATCGGAAAGACTCATAAATCCGTTCGTGAGGCATGTTGGCCAATGGCCCATGCAATTCGAAAATAAAAATTATTCGGGTAATTACTAAGTTATTAAATTATTAAGGCAACTTAAGTTTAAGTTGCTATTAATTAAAAATTAAATAACTTAGCCCATTTTTGTCGTTAGTAAAAAGGGAGGTATGATTACACATTGCAGGTCCATTGGGATTTTTGTTAAAATCGGTCCATTGGTCATTTTTTTTGCTGATTTATTTTAGAAAATTGTTATAAAACATTTTCTGTTATTATCATTTTTCTAAAGTGTTATTTACAGCCTGTTTAAAAAAAGGATTTATTTCATTTAGGTAAATTAGATAATGTTTATAAATTTATTTTATTAAAAATTTTGTTCTAAAACAGTACAAGGCTCAAAAAAATCTTTTTGTTTAAAACTGGCAAGCTCAAATCGAATTAGAACTACTACCATTAAACTTTTTGTTTATTAAGAAACTTACTATAATTAAAAGATATTATACCAATTATTATTTATTTATTTTATTTATTAAGGATTCTTGTTGGAAAAAGTTCTGTTCGGATAAAAAAATGTAAACAACTAAGGCCCAATTAACAACAGCTACGCAGGGCCCAAAGTTGAACAAACAACCACTGTTCAAATCATCACTAAATTAGTGCACGTTTATTGCAATTTACAGGCACTGTAGGAATCGTTGAAAAAAAATCAAATCTACATCAAATCTTTTACATTACAATATCTATACAATCTAAATCAAATATCAGTACACAAAATCAATTATATAGAAATCAATCATTTACATTCAATCCAAAATCAATTAACAATAATCTACAATCTCTAATTTCTACAATTCTTCCTAAATCTAAGTAACTGTAACATTAATCAAAAACCCTAAATCGTAACCTATAAATACGAGATTAAGAAGAACAGAACAAGGGGGGCTTGGAGATACAGAAGATAAGAGGGAAGAGGTTGAGAAGAACGAAATTGAAGAAGACAGAGGAGGAACTTAATACCAATCGTTGAAGAAGGGATAAGACGGTTAGGGTTTCAAAATATGAAACCCTAACCGCCGCTGACAGTGAATCACTCCGCCGCTACACCACCATCGGCCGCTACCTTTGAATACCGTCGGGACCTACAAATTGGAGAAGAGAGAGCTTAGCAAGTAGAAAACTCGAGATTCAGCGCAGAAGATCACCGAGGGTAAATCGACTTAGCTCTATTCTGTTACTGTTGGGGTTTGGTTTATGATAGCATAGGGTTGTGTTCTTCCAGCTCCACCGTATTGGGAGGTTAGGGTTTGAGAAGAGAGAAACAAGGTTTGGGTTTCGCGAGGAAGAGGGAAACTGTAATACCAAAACACTGTAATGAAAATGTTGTAATAATAAAATGATTAAAACAAATGTTAATAATCCGCTTAGATCAAGTGCACACGCGCCTATAGAAGCTATCATAGTCTCTCAATCTCATTCGTTAGATTCCCATCAGACGACCATTAGGCCAAGTCTGCATGTTAATTAACATACTCCCTAACCCCTCAATTACGCAGCCTCTCTCCCAAACGTTTGGGCCTAAGACCGTTTCCTCTTCACACCACCCCTTCTGCTTAATTGCTAAACTCCTAAACAGATTAGCACCCCCATGTCGAAACTGTTTTGGGCCCATCCAGATTTCTTTTAGGCACCCCCTTTGTTTTGTTTAATAACTAAAACTGCACCCCCTAGTCTTAACTAATTTTTTTTTAATTCTTATTTTTTATGTTATTTTTTCTTTCATATTATTTACTTCTTTTTCTTTATAATTATTATTATTATTAATATTAATTTTTATTATCATATTAATAATTATTATTAATTTATATATTACTATTCATTATATATAAATATTATTATTATTCATATATTAACATGTAAACCATTTTATTCAAAAAATGCATATTATTTTCTTGTATTATTTGCATTAAATATTTTTAACCATGCATTAATCAATATTTATTTGCAATTAACACGATTAAAAAACACGAAACAAATCATCAAACTATTTTTCGCAACAAACTAAGTTAATCAACTGTTTTTTGCAAAAGGGTTTCAAACAAATTTTTACTTACCGCACATTTAGCCAAAATCTCCGCAATCACTACTCCTGGCCAAAATGCGAGGTGATTCAAAGTACGTTTGCGACCCCTAAAAAACACCAATCCCATACGAACTACGAATTAGGACTCTGATTCTTCATAAGAGGATACGTAGGCATACTATCAAAAATTGTAGCGAGTTCCCCTATTAAAAATTAAGACACTTTTCCCCTGTATAAAATTAAAATCCATTTTCTCCTGTATAAAATTAAAATCCATTTTTCCCCTGTATAAAATTAAAATCCATTTTCCCCTATATAAAATTAAAATCTATTTTTCCTCCTAATTAAAACTTAAAACCCTGTTTAACCCGAAACCTAAACCTAAAACCTAATATCCTTGTGAACAAGGTATATGAAAGGTGCCTAACACCTTCCTTTCGTCTAAGAAGTCCGAAACCTGGAATCTTTGTCTGCAAATTTGGGTTTTATGTTAGATTCCCTTCTCTAGGATAAAAACTAATAGTGGCGACTCTGATAAAAAACCCAGTCGCAATAGCTGGCGACTCTGATGGGGAGTTCAACTTTAGGTTCTAGGGTTTTTTGCTTTGCGGTTTTTATTGCTTTATTTATTTATTGCTTTCATTTATTCATTGCATTTATTTATTGTTTATTGTTTATCATCATATATACTGCGTGGCGGGATTTTTTATTTTTCTCAAAATATTTTCAATAACCCTTAGAAAGAAGGTTCGCCTATTAGCTTAGGGGGTATATCATCCCTGCGAGTTTATGTGACGACTTCGTCTATAGTCGGTGAACTTACGAAAAAGGAATACTTATCGAGAGATATCCTCTTGACGAGTAGGACTTTGGAAGGTCACCCATGACTCTTTGTAACGACCTTAACCTAAAACCTCATGACGAGACCTCTCACAACTTCGAGACGAAAGTTTGAGTCTGTAAAGAGGCTCCCCCTAAGGGAGGCCCTTATGCCCATTCCCTCTGGTGTTATTCATGACACCCTTAAGGAAGCCACCCTTCTGGGAGGGTAGATCAATCGTAGGTCAAAATTAAGGAGCCTACCTTCTAAGGGTACTTATCACAAAAACCCCGTCATTATACATCCCTACCCTATAGGGGCACTTATCACAAAAATCCCGTCACTCAACCCTACACCTATGCATTCATACATTTCATATATTCGCCATACATTTCACATATTCGTCATCCGTTTCTTTCTATTTGTCTTATTCACATGGGGTATAAAAGATAATAATAAACTCAAGATCTCGGTGACTGTCTTTAAAAATGGATACCGAAGGAAACAACTTGTCTGTGTCAATGCGCCAAACATGTCTGAAATCAAAGCCACGAAAGGGAAATAATGTGCTAAAGACTTTCTCAAGCTTTGTCAAGCAAAGGTGGATGGTTTCAAGAGCAGATATCCGCAGGCGCACCTAGAAGACTTATTTCCCTTGGCTTAATTTCATGCAAATAAAGTTTTGGTTTAAGATTGTAATATTTTTCAATATCTGAATTATGTTACCTTCAATAACGACATTTTATTTCCATATCTCGTTTGTGTATCTATTCTTAAGCTGGTCACCGAATAAAAATAAGCAAAAGACAAGCATGTGCCCAAGTGAATAAGACATTTAACACAAGAAACCATTTCATGTTCACACACATCTGTTCGCACGTAGCATTCATAAATACCTGCATATCATATCAAAACTCATCTCGATTTTAAAAAAAAAATCTCTTTAATTAAACCATTGGTAGAAGAATATCTCCACCTCGTTGCCCTCCATATCAAACTTGGGCCTATCAACAAAAAGCAATGGAGAAAATCAAGAAAACTCAGGCTGCATTCAAAGGGGATCTCGACCAAGTAAAGGGTGATGTTACTTCGATGAAAGGAGATCTGAGTCAAGTTCTCCTAGATTTGAAGAACATTGTTGACAGGCAAGACCAGATTCCCAGGGTAGCTTTCGAAGAAGAAGCTCAAACGATTGGTGCATCGAGCGGTCACCAACTAAGGAAAGAGCCAGAAGCAGGACTCCAGAAGTCTGTCATGGCCCAACAAGAAGCAGAAATTAAAGCGTTTGTCCTACCTCCACCAAAAGCAGTGGCATCTCATACCCTACAGATTCCAATCAATAATGCAGACAACTACTTGGACATGCAATACGGAGACCCTGATCCAGAGGATGCCAACCGAGCACCCTTAAAGACGACGGGTACTCATGCTATTGATGAACCACGGGTGATGAATCAGTACAAAGCTCTGGAGGAAAAATTAAAAGCTATGAAGGGTTTTGACGCTTTCGAAGTAGATGCTCTCAAGATGGGCCTAGTTCATGATGTGGTAATTCCTCCAAAATTCAAAGTATCTGACTTTGAAAAATACAAAGGGCTCACTTGTCCAAGAAATCATTTACGCATGTATTGTAGAAAGATGCATGCCCATGCCCATGATCAGAAGCTAATGATTCACTATTTTCAAGATAGCCTGAGTGGGGCGTCTTCAGACTGGTATGTGCAATTGGAGCGAACACATATTCGAACCTGGGCAGATCTTTCTAATGTTTTTCTAAAGCATTACAAATATAACCTAGACATGGCACCTATCCGTATGCAACTCCAGAATCAGTCCCAGAAGAAAGAAGAGTCCTTCAAAGAGTATGCCCAGAGATGGAGGGAGATGGCATCCCATGTGCAACCACCACTGTTAGAGAAAGAATTAGTAGACACGTTCATGGAGACTTTGCAAGGGTTGTATTATGAGAAGATGGTTGGAAGTATCTCTTCGGGGTTCTCAGACCTAGCGACTATCGGAGAAAGAATCAATACTGGAATAAAAAGTGGGAAGATATCAAGGGGACCATCAAATGCTCCCTACAATTCAAAAAAGCTTACTTCAAACTTCCCCAAAGGAAAAGAGGGAGAAATTAATGCTGTAGCATCACAACCCAGGGTACAACAACCATTGGTGATCCCACAAGGTCAGCAGCAAGGCAGAAGGCCGCAAAGAAATTTTGATCCACTCCCGATGCCACCCAGTCAGTTATTTTTAACATCTAGTTAAGGCATCCTTAGTGGAACTCAAGCCTCTAGCTCCCCCAGTCGAGCCGCTCCCGTGAAGGCACAATGCCAACGCCCAATGTGAGTATCATGCTAATTCTCCTGGACATACCATAGAGCAATGTTGGCCATTCAAGCATAAGGTCCAAGATTTGTTAGAATCTCAAGACACCACTTTCGAGAAGCCTAACATCAAATCAAACCCTACGCCTTCGCACGATGGGCCGACAATAAATGCAATTGAAGTAGTCACTGACTCTGGGGCAAGCAGACGAGCAAAAACCCCGATAAACTTGCTGAAAGAATATCTGTTGGGATGTGGGTTCCTGATAGAACACAATGAATCTTTCGAAAGAAAGATACAAAAGCTAGGGGACCAGGGCATAGTCCAATTCGGACCATACCCTGAAGAAAAATATAATGCTACTCTGAAGGGTGAATCACGCTTTCCTCCGATCCAAGAGACCTTTATAGAGCATGGAGGACATGTGGCGAAGATATCCAACAAAGCAAACACCAAAGGGGCAACTGAATTCATCCGAGAATGTTCCCCAGGAGAAGAACTCAAAAGATGGACTGACGTGGGGATTCCTGAGATCTTTTTATTTCCTAAGTAATTTTTCTTGTTTTTGAAAGAACATATGTCAAGCCCAAGGCATAGGGGTTGCTTGTAAGGGTTCCCCCATTTTGTTTCAGAAAATATTGGCAATTAATAAAAGTTATGTTTTGTTTTCAATTAAGATCCATTTTTTCTCTTGCATTTATATCTTGAAATGGAAATACTTTCTCTGGATATGCATTTTCAAAAGTTCATATACTAAAATTTGCGACAAAACATGATAACGGTGCAAATCCATGCCCAAAACCACCGATAATGCTACTACTGCGACCCGATATAATTTTGATGCTCCTATCAACCAAGTTGAAGAGGAAGATGATGAAGATCTTGAACTCTCTGAGGAAAGGGCGAGGGAAATAGAACGAAAGGCGGACAACATACAACCGTATCAAGAGGCTATTAAGACCCTTAATCTGAGCACAGGGGAGAATCTGGAAGAAACCAAGCTAAGGGGAAATGTTAGAGAGGAGCCACAAAGAAGTTAATCAAATTATTGCATATATCTTCTTGTTCCTACAGAAACAGACCAAGGTTAGATACAGACATTGCTGTAAAAATAAGCAACTACGAAATTCCAAGACTTGACAAAGGACCCGAGACGAGGCACGTTGGATACTCACGTTCGATGGGGCTTCAAATTCACTGGGGTACGATATAGGGGAAGTTTTGACTTCTCCAAAGAATACTCACAATACATATACCAAGTCAACAGAAAATGGGATACTAAAAATCCAAAACTGATTCCATATCGGGATCATGTTTTGAAAAATGGTTGCGGAAGTTACAAAGATCACTTTCAGCCATATCCCACAAAAAGAAAATCAAATGGCAGACGCCCTGGAAACCCTATCAGCTATTTTTAAAATAACTTGGTCAAACCACGAACCGTACATCACAGACAGGAACTTCGAAGAGCCCGCACATTGTTTTGCTCTAAAAAAATACCGGATGATAAGCCTTGGTTTTACGACATCAAGAAATGCCTCAAAAAATAAGAACATCCCAAAAAAATGCCTCTGGCATCGACAAACAAACTCTACAGAAATTAGCCTCGAAATTCTTTCTGAGTAACAGTGTACTGCACAAGATGAACCACAACATGGTCTAGTACTCAAAAAGATTATGATACCTTGCCTCGACTCACGTGGTAAATGGACACCCAACTATAGAGGCCCATATATACTCTCCGGAGGTAGTCTTATCCTCACAACAATGGATGGGGAAGAACTACCGCATCTGGAAAATTCAGGCACAGTCAAAAAATACTATGTATAATAAGCTCGCTAAGCTTGAACCACAAACATGCGACTTAGGAAAAAAGGAGCGTCCTGGTGGATGGAAAACCCTAAAGGGCGATCCAGGTAAAATTAGGGGCATATAAACAAAAAAAATTATCCCGATGGATTGAAAACCCGAAAGGGAAATCCAGGCCAAAGTTATGGATTTCATACAAAGAAATAAAGAACAAAAAGATTGGGATCTAAGAACTGCGACTACGAACCACGAAGGGAGAGATAGATCTGAATCTTACAACTCAGAAGCAAAGGAGATAAGATCATTAAAAGGATATTGGGGAACAACAACAACAATTATCATTTTTTATTGCCATTTACAGTTTTAAAACTTTCTGTAATTACCTCTTTCTAGGAATTGCATCTTGTATTCTCGCCTATTCAGAGGCCTATCAATAAATCATTTGCTTTCTTTGCATCTTTCAAATTGCATTTTTTTTCTTTTCTCAGACTTGTTTACAAAATACTACGATCATTACTTGTGAATATTGTCTTAAAATCATTTTGGGGGATTAACAAAATAAAAGCATTTGACAAAACATCGAAAAGGAGTTTTGGGTTAGAAAAACATCAAAAGAAAATCCACGTCTACGTCCACGCACATGGCTACTCATGCGTCCACAATACGAATTCTATACACATGTCCATGTTTATGCCTGCACTTACAACATAAAAATCTATGCATATGCCAATACCTACGTCTACGTCTACACCCGCACTAACAATACAAAATCAATGTTCAAAATTTTGCTAACTCTTTTTCATCGTAATTAAATCGAATTCAACAAGGCTACAACGACAAAACATACAACGCCAGGGGATTGGTAACTCTAAGCCAATGGTTTAAAGGAGAATGCCAGAAATAGTCTTCATAACATTTCAAGGCATACATGCATCTTATGTACATTTCATACATACATTCTGCATATCCAAAGCATACATACACTATAAATTTTTGCATACAATATGCATATATTCAGGGTTCCATATCAATGTCAAACATCATACATTTTTCATACATCCAAACATCTCAATATCAGACATCATACGCATGTATCGTGCAACAAACAAACAGTCTCGCCATCGATTTAGCTATCTAAGGGTCAACAAAAAAAATACTTCTCCTACAATTCAACCTGTCACCTAAGTCTTCATGCCGTGACACGTTCAGCCCATCACCTAAGTCTTCCTGCAGTGATGAGTTCCTTACAAACCCAAGTCATCGCCTCAGACTTCATGCAGCGATGCTCGAAAACAAAACTTAGCTTATCGCCTCAGACTTCATGCAACGATTTTCGAACCAAGCCCATTTCCTAAGACTTCATTCAACAATGTGTTTCTTTACTCTGCGACACAGATCATCGCCTCAGACTTCATGCAGCGACGCTCAAAAACCAAATCTAGCTTATCGCCTCAGACTTCACGCAACAATTTGCGAACCTAACCTATTGCCTAAGACTTCATGCAGCAATATGTTTCTTTATTCTATGACATAGACCATCGCCTCATACTTCATGTAGCGATGCTCGAATACAAAATCCATCCAATCGCCTCAGACTTCATGCAGCAATCTGCGAATCTAACCCATTGTCTAAGTTTGCATGCAACAATGTGTTTCTTTATTCCAAGCTCTAGACCATCGCCTAAGACTTCATGCAGCGATGCTCGAAAAAAAATTTAGCTTATCGCCTCAGACTTCACGCAGCGATTTGAGAACCTAACCCATTGCCTCGGACTTCATGCAGCAATGTGTTTCTTTATTCCGTGACATAGATCATCGCCTTAGACTTCATGCAGCGATGCTCGAAAAGCAAAATCTAGCCTATCGCCTCAGACTTCACGCAGTGATTTGCGAACCTAACCCATTGCCTAAGACTTCATGCAGCAATGTGTTTCTTTATCCCATAACACAGATCATCGCCTCAGACTTGATGTAGCGATGCTCAAAAGAAAACAAAACTCTAGCCTATCGCCTCAGATGTCATGTAGCGATTCGCGAATATAACTCATAGGCTCAATCTTCAAGCAGCCATGCATCATCAATTATTATTGAATTCATCCTCCAAATGGGTGAATAATCAAAACCAAACCAAGACATACAAAATTGCGCTCTTAAGTTCAAAACCATATGCCTCGTTATCAAACCCTTGTGAGCGATACATCATCAGCTTTGCCTACTTCCTTGAGACTCATAAGGGTATGCTATATCAGTGTAACCTTATGTTTGTCGGACAAATTTTGGGGTATTCCAAGTATTCAATAAACTCCCAATCAGAATGTGTAAGACTCGCATTTTCTAACGCTATTCGATTGGAAGATAATTAAATAGGAGCAGCTGTCGTACCCCAAATTTGTCCTACCTCGATGATTTTTATTTTTCGAGATTAAAAAAGAAGAAATATTTAATTAAAGATGATACAACAGTATTTGATGGCCCATCTTTATCCAAGACGATTAGGGGGTGTATTTTAATTCAGGAAAATGGGGCTTTCTAAATCGGAAAGACTTACAAATCCGTTCGTGAGGCATGTTGGCCAATGGCCCATGCAATTCGAAAATAAAAATTATTCGGGTAATTACTAAGTTATTAAATTATTAAGGAGACTTAAGTTTAAGTTTCTATTAATTAAAAATTAAATAACTTAGCCCATTTTTGTCGTTAGTAAAAAGGGAGGTATGATTACACATTGCAGGTCCATTGGGATTTTTGTTAAAATCGGTCCATTGGTCATTTTTGTTGCTGATTTATTTTAGAAATTTGTTATAAAACATTTTCTGTCATTATAATTTTTCTAAAGTGTTCTTTACAGCCTGTTAAAAAAAGGATTTATTTCATTTAGGTAAATTAGATAATGTTTATAAATTTATTTTATTAAAAAATTTGTTTTGAAACAGTACAAGGCCCAAAAAAATCTTTTTGTTTAAAACTGGCAAGCTCAAATCGAATTAGAACTATTACTGTTAAACTTTTTTTATTAAGAAACTTACTATAATTAAAAGATATTATACCAATTATTATTTATTTGTTTTATTTATTAAGGATTCTTATTGGAAAAAGTTCTGTTCGGATAAAAAAATGTAAACAGCTAAGGCCCAATTAACAACAGCTACGCAGGGCCCAAAGTTGAACAAACAACTACTGTTCAAATCATCACTAAATTAGTGCATGTTTATTGGAATTTATAGGAACTATAGGAATCGTTGCAAAAAAAATCAAATCTACAATTCAATCTAGAATCAATTAACAATAATCTACAATACCTAATTTCTATAATTCTTCCTAAATCTAAGTAACTGTAACATTAATCAAAACCCCTAAATCGTACCCTATAAATATGAGATTAAGAAGAATAGAACAAGGGGGGCTTGGAGATACAAAAGATAAGAGGGAAGAGATTGAGAAGAATGAAATTAAAGACAGCGGAGGAACTTAATATGAATCGTTGAAGAATGGATAAGATGGTTAGGGTTTCAACATATGAAACCCTAACCTCCGTTGACAATGAATCACTATGCCGCTTCACCACCATCATCCGCTACCTTTGAATACCGCCGGGACCTGTAAATCGGAGAAGAGAAAGCCTAGCAAGCAGAAAACTCAAGATTCAGAGTAGAAGATCAACGAGGGTAAATCGACTTAGCTCTATTCTGTTACTGTTGGGGTTTGGTTTATGATAGCGCAGGGTTGTGTTCTTCCAGCGCCACCGTATTGGGTGGTTAGGGTTTGAGAAGAGAGAAACAGGGTTTGGGTTTCGCGAGGAAGAGGGAAACTGTAATACCAAAACACTGTAATGAAAATGTTGCAATAATAAAATGATTAAAAAAATATTAATAATCCTCTTAGATCCAGTGCACACGCGCCTATAGCAGCTATCATAGTCCCTCAATCTCATTCGTTGGATATGCATCAGATGGCCATTAGGACAAGTCTGCACGTTAATTAACATACTCCGTCACCAGTCAATTACGCAGCCTCTCTCCCAAACGTCTGGCCCTAAGCCTGTTTCCTCTTCACACCACCCCTTCTGCTTAATTGCTAAACTCCTAAATAGATTTTCACCCCCCTGTCAAAACTATTTTAGGCCCAGCCAAATTTCTTTTAGGCACCCCCTCTGTTTTGCTTAATAACTAAAACTGCACCCCCTGGTCTTAACTAATTTTTTTTTTGAATTCTTAATATTTATGCCATTTTTCCTTTCATATTATTTACTTCTTTTTCTTTATAATTATTATTATTATTATTAATATTAATTTTTATAATCATATTAATTATTATTATTAATTTATATGTTACTATTCATTATATGTAAATATTATTATTATGCATATATTAACATGTAAACCATTTTATTCAAAAAATGCATATTATTTTCTTGTATTATTTGCATTAAATATTTTTTAACCATGCATTAATCAATGTTTCTTTGTAATTAACACGATTAAAAAACACACAACAAATCATCAACTATTTTTCGCAACAAACTAAGCTAATCAACTGTTTTTTTCAAAAGGGTTTCAAACAGATTTTGACTTATCGCGCATTTAGTCAAAATCTCTGAAATCACTACTTCTATCCAAAATGCTAGGTGATTCAAAGTACGTTTGCGACCCCTAAAAAACACCAACCTCATACGAACTACGAATTGGGACTCTGATTCCTCGTAAGAGGATACGTAGGCATATGATCAAAAATCGTAGTGAGTTCCCCTATTAAAAATTAAGACACTTTTCCCTTGTATAAAATTAAAATCCATTTTCCTCTGTATAAAATTAAAATCCATTTTTCCTCCTAATTAAAACTTAAAACCCTGTTTAACCCGAAACCTAAACCTAAAATCTAATATCCTTGTGAATAAGGTATATGAAAGGGGCCTAACACCTTCCTTTCGTCTAAAGAAGTTCAAACCTAGAATCTTTGTTTGCAAATTAGGGTTTTCTGTTAGATTCCCTTTTCTAGGATAAAAACTAATATTGGCGACTCTGATAAAAAAACCAGTCGCAACACACGAATATTTTGATATCCAACAACCTTCTTGATTTTCGAGCGCAACCCATTATCAAACTTGATGCATTTAGAAAATTCAGCACATTCATTGTCAAAATGTGGATAGAACTTAACTAGCTCAATGAACTTAGCAGCATACTCAATGACGGATTTGTCCCCTTGCTTCAACTCAAGGAACGCAATCTCTTTCTTACCCCGAATATCTTCAGGATATTTTTTCCTCAGAAACTCTCTACGGAACACAATCTAAGTGATTTCCTCATCTGCAGCCTCCAACTTTGCACGCATCTCTAGCCACTAGTCATCAGCTTCAATTGCTAGCATATGAGTGCCATACCGAACCTTCTGCGGTGGAGTGAAATCTATCACACGGAAGATCCTCTCAATATCTTTCAACCAATCTAGTGCTCCATCAAGATCATGCTTACCCTTGAACACCGGAAGATTCTCCCTTTGGAAAGTCACCAAACTACAAGATCCAGCATTCTCGCCCGCATTAGGCTGATTCTGCATAGCCTGAGCCATCGCTTGTAGAGCAGCAGCAATCGCAGCATCGTTCCTTCCAGCCATCTTATCCTATTACTTCCATACAAACAACAATTAAGAAAAACTAATAATACTCGATTGTTAAACAACTACGACTCGATACCACTAATGTAACACCCCAATTCTACCCCAAGCAATTATCCGAAAATCAGAGTATAAAAATTTCCAATATAATCAGGATGTCACATATTCACAAAACACATAAACCTGTCATGCTTTTAGAATAGATACATAACACTTAAAGAAGTAGAATAAACACAACTCATGAATAAAGTATTCATAACATAAACCAAACTTTGATTAATCACGCAGCGAATTCATAATAATTCTCAAAATAAGATATAGCATATTTTGAATCATGAAACTACATCAATACAATAACTCCTCAAGTAACAATATAAGTTTCAATAATTAAATAACAAAATAAGACAAGCGTTCATTTCCCCTCGAGTTCTACATATTAGAGCAAATGACATCGAACTTGAACTAACAATGTTATCGGCTACTCATCTTGGTTACCTACATGTTACCAACAAAGGGAAACATTCAAACAAAAGGGGTGAGATATCAAACTATATAAATAGGGTTATGATAAACATTATATTAGGTAAAGAATAAAAAGAATCACCACATCATACAACAACAATTCAACACTTAACAAATCATCAACACCACAATTCAACATATACGACTCAAATGTGCAACTTGAAACTATGCGAATGCATGTGGTACCGTCAGAGTAAAACTCCCAACATAAACATTTTCCAGTAATTCTGAGGCACAAGGCATAAGCCTTCTTCACTAATCATTTTGCCAATACATGCCTTCACAAAATCCGTCAATATAGGCCTTCACAAATGTGAATGTATAAATGTACAACACATACAACAACATTATTAAACACTTCACGAGGCATACACGTATATCACTACTTCACTGGCCATAGGCCAACAACGTCATTAGCTTAATGAACAATAATTCATGACAACAACATATTCATTATATATTCACTAGGATTCACACCATAAGGCTACCCACAGAAATAATTCATAATCATATTATCAATAGCGAATTCCATACATACTCAATGATATCTCACAATAACAACACATTCATCGATCAGCACAAAATAACACAACATTGGTCATAAGACCTATAATCAACAATGTACATAAACCAGACAGAATGACTTAACCAACTGTACTGGCAATTTGGCGTAATCGACATAATTTCAACAAAAGGACATATCCATAATTACCTACTAATTAAACTTAGTTACCCGATCAAATTTCGTTAAATTCCGGACAACTAATTATACCGCCTAATTCGGCTACTGATCAACGGTTTTTACACATGAATTTAGTAGTTACTTAATCATTGCTTCATTCACTAATTGATGTTTTATTCCTTATCACCATATTTTATGCTTTGGTTTGCAGAAGAATCAAATAGGACGAATTAGGACGGAAGAATTACATAAGTCTAAGTTTCAGAAAAATTTGCTACAGCAGCTGACACGGGTGGCCGTGTTGCCTGACACGGCCGTGTCAGGAGAAGGAAAGGGGGAGGCATAGAGTACAGAGGTTGACACGAGTTCCCGTGTCAATTGACATGACCTGTGTCAGGAGGACTGGAGCTGAAAAACCAGTTTTGCCTCCCTTCACACATGTGCCTTGTTCTTGTTCATTCCTTGTTTCAATTTACTCATTTATCCTAGCTTAGCATTAACCCAACATAATTCAAATATAACAAATAAAAACGTAACTCAAATCAATCGTTAATTTTAATAACAACACAACCAATTTCTCAGCACAACATAGTAGTGAAACTATTACCCTAAACCCCAAATTAAAATTCATCATACTCCTATTTATTTAGCAAGAACCCCACCCTTACCTTGGATTGAGTGCAACTCTAAGAAACTTAAATGGAATTTCTGGGGATTTGGCACTAGTAGCAACTTCCTCTTGTTCTTCTTCTCCTCTCAAAACCCTATTCCTCTTTCTCTTCTTTTTCTTTCTTTTCCTGATAACATTAACTCTCTTTCTCCTCTAATTCTATTTCTACTATAATATTATTTTACTTACTCTCTTAATAAATCTAAATGAGCCTAAGTGACATACCCCCTTATTACTTCACAACACCACAAATTAAGCCCAATCTCATATTTAAGCTTAATAATAAAATAATACTTCAACTTAATTCCACACAAATTAAATCTGATTATTTATCATGCCACTAAATAAAAATAATTCTGACTTCGAAGATAAAAATTTTGAATTAATATAAAATATTCAAAAGTATTTAATTAAATAAATAATTAAATATCGGGGTGTTACATGTAGTAGGATGAACTTGATACGTACTACCTTCAACACTTGAATCTTGGAAGGTTGCCCCTAAATTAAGGCCTTGAGAGGTTTGTCAAAACAAGGGAACCGAGTCATACCCCGTTGTGATATGACTTGATTAAGGAATGCTTCTTCAAAAGGTAGACCCCTGATATAACAGTTCTTTGAAATTTGATCCTGTTGGTGTAAGCCCTATAGGCCAATACTTTGGGTACTTGTATCGAATTATTTATTAATAATAAAAGGCATTTATTTATGATGTTTTCTTTTCCAAAATAATAAAGTCCCTAGAATAGTTCGTCTGTTTAATGAAATGTTAAGTGTGACTTAATCATGAGATCCCATTAAACATAAGAACATTATTCTTACAGTATCCATAGTCGAGCATTATTGCAAAGTGGGATAACATTAAATCATTAAGATTATTATGAAGATAGATTGATGATCACACCTCATGGATCATGGATAAGGAGTTATCAAGTCTTGACATAGCTATGAATATTAGGAGTAATATTTATACGGGATTGACCCGCTATGAGAATAATACAGAGAATATTATGCAAGGTGTCATAAGTTATTCTCATGGTGATAATGGTGTATACCATCCTTCAATCTGAAACTACTATGGATCCTAGAGATAGAGTTAAGTACTTTATTGCTGATCAAACATTATCCGTAAGTGGATGACCATAAATACAGTTAATGGGTACTTCATAAAGAATGTTGAGGGACATGGGTGACCTAGATGGAATTTTCCCATCCTACATAATAGGATAAATGTCTAAGGGCCCAATATTGAGTTGGAAAAGGGTGACACAATTTATGCCTTGTGTTCTATATAGACATAAGGGCAAAAGGGTAATTGTACATACAAATATTATCACATAAAGGTTTTGTCAGACCACATGACATTTTCATGACTTAGGTAGCAGTGATGTGTTGCTAGATATCAATCACTATTTATTATATTAAATGTGTGATTTAATTTAATTTCCAACCTCATAAAAACCTATAGGGTCACACACATAAGGAGAGGTTGATTAGAGATAGAGTAAATAAGGAACACCATAAGGTACAATGCACTTAAGTGAAATATGGAATGTGGTAAGGTACCATGTGCTTAAGTGATATGCGGTATATCATAAGGTATGATACCCGTATGCTTAATTGGGCTTTTAGCTTGCAGCCTTAATTGGGCTTTTAGCTTGCAACCCACATAAGTGGTTCTATAAATAGAAGCCTTGTGCTGAAGCATTTTACTTGATTAAAATTCAGTTTTGAAAGCCTAGCTGTATAGTGTCTCACTCTCTCACTCAAAGTTTCCATTCGTAAGTAGCTAGCATTGTGTCCAAAAGTGATTTGTTCGTGTGAACTGGGTAGAGACGTTGTTATTCATCAATGTTCATGATCACAACATCAAAGGTCTGAATCATCATAAGAGGTAATGATTTCTATCACTGAGCATGCTCATTTGTAAGGATCACTAAAAGAAAATTTTAATTTTTTGCTGCATTTTGGATCACAATTTTCCTTCAGATCTAACTTGATTGAATCTTAGAATGATCTCCCCTTGTCAATAGTATTTTCATGTGATAAACCTCTATGATCATTATTATTTTCCCCTGTTTATAGGGGTCCCCTTAGATGATTTTCCCCTGTTTATAGGGGTCCCCTTAAATGATTTTCCCCTAGTTATAAGCTTTTCGGCAGTGCTGCCTTTGATCATACTTTTCGTTTTTGAAATCTCCTTGATGCTAAGTATTGATTCGTAGATAAAATTGTACATTTTGAAAAAGTAATTTCGCTAGATGTACATGCAAGTTATTGAATTCGAAATTAATTATGGAATATAAATGGATGATTAGAGATAGAGATTCGAAGAAGTGAAGTGATTAATAATTTTGACAAACATTAGGAGTTAGTTTAACACAAATCTCACTGAGTATGCTTTCATAGTGAACCTAGCATCAATTAGGACTTTTAAAGGTTATAACATGGCCATGGTCCGTGGTTTAAAAACAAAGGATATAAGGCTCAAAATTTATTTATGCCACCCCATTCTCCTTGATGTTCTCCAATCCTAAGTTCAATTAATCCAATAAATACATTTAATCTCCAAGAGAAATTTCGTAGTCGCGCAGATGATGAGAAGCGTAGATAAAGATCCAAGCGCAAATGAAAAGTATTGATAAGATCCAAGTGTTTATAATACCCGTGCATTGATGAGAAGCCTTGATGATTCTTGAGGTGGCTGTCACAAGATTGTTCTCCAATTTTTTTTAATCCCTTATTTTGCATGGACCAATTCTTTTGAATTTTCTGGTCTATCGGGATGCCCTAACTTTTTCCTAAGTTAAGTTTTTATTTCCTTTGACTTAGCGGGCTTTCTCCTTTTTTTGAATTTATTTTTTTTGCTTTTGATTTTGAAAATTTGTGACTGCCACGCTGATTGTTGTAAGCTTCGTCTTCATTGTTTCCTTGATCTTGATTGATGTGCTGAGGAAGAAGACGTCATAGACTTTACCTTCGTTGATTCCTCAATCTTGGATGATGAACGCGAGGAAAAGGATGCTTGAATCTTTTCTTAGATAGTTTTCTCAATGATGTATCGAGGGAAGAGGTATGCTTGAACTTTTTGTTTAGATAAATTAATTCTCTTGAGTATAGAATGCATCATTGAATTAATTGAAAGACTACCCTACCCCTAGTTAAGATTAAGGTTTTTTTTTTAAAATAGAAAGAACTTCAACTTCTGGCTCAAGGGGGTTAACTACAGATTAACTCCTTATATCTCCACTATTTAGGAATTGAAATAATGCCTTATATCATCAGCTCGGCCTTCCTATTAAAAAACATACGTTAGCAAAATTTGATTATTTTGTATTTTCATCATCCTCCTTAGAAGTTTGTTAAAGTTGTGAAATGGAAGATAGAAAAGAAGAATAGAAAGTCGTTAATTATTTTTGGAGTGAATCGACTTCAAAAACATGCATGCTTATTTTATTAGAATTACTTATCCAAAGATACAAATTTATAGCAAATGAAAATTAACAACTAGGAAATTACAAATCGAAATGATAAAGGCCTGATGATCTAGAGATAATCCCCATTGTTGATCCATTGACTTTAGGGAATTCTTCTTAGTCTCTGGATTTGTCAAAGCAAGGGTCAACTGTTCACCAATGGGATCCCTTCTTCAAAAGTTAACTACTTATTATCGATCAAATCTTGGACCTTGTGTCTAAAAGCCCATCATTTTTCAAGGGTATGTCCTGGAGAGTTGGCATGATACTCGCAACTGGAATTTGCATCATACTTAGGCGGGAGTATCCCATTCGGAGGATTTGGTGACTTCTACTCTACCAAAGATGTCTTGGGTAAATGATGTAGGAGTTGACTGTGCGGTATGGGAAGTGGATCAAATCTTCTTGGTGGTAGTTTTTACCTTCCCTTTTGTTGGGCATATCCCTTCTGTTGATAGGGTTGTTGTAGTTGTTGTTGAGGTGGGCGAACTTCCCATGGTGGTGGCATATGTGGTGTTGAATAGGCTTGTGGCTGAGATGACAAAGGGTTACCATCACTCCTCAGTAATAATTGCATGATCAAGTTCATTTGGGTCTTCAATTGGTCGACCTCCTGCTTTAACAGTTCTTGGCCTCTTTTGAGTTCCTACATGGCTTCTTGGGACATGCTTTGAGTTTTCTTGTGAGTTTGGGAATCTTGTTGGCTGATCACAGTTGGATAAGGGTGGAAGTGTAAATGATATGAACTTTGTGCAAATATGTGAATGCGAGATATGCAAATGTATGGATATGAAAAAATATATTATTTTTTCTCAAGGGTATAAAAATGTTTTCATGGAGAGGCAATGTGACAGGGATGTAGTATGAAGGTACACATAAGGATACCCTATATGAATTTAATAATAGACGTGACGATATCCTACACTAACTCAGAGATTGAGACAGGCAGAAACACCTTAAGGACGAAGAAAATAATATACATGGATTCGATGATATCCTACATTGTCTCGGAAATTGAGACACGCAGGAATCCCTTAAGGATTGTGGCCTAATGAAATACGGCGAGGAATCCATACAAGATAGGGATTGTGACATAGACGGAAGCCCTATAGGCTAGGGATAGTAGTAGAAGAAAAGATAACTCTTACGAGTTTACAGATTGTAGTGGGATTTGTGAAAGGTATCCTTAAAATATAGGTTCCTAGTCTTGTCCTACGAATATCCTATCCTCCTCATAAGGTTGTTTCTTTAAGGGTATTATGAATAACACTAGAGGAAAGAGCACAAGGGCCTCCCTTAAGCAAAGCCTCTTTACAGACCGAAACTTTCGTCTCTAGGTCATGAAAGGTCTCATCATGAGTTTTTGGTTTAAAGATCGTACAAAGAGTCATATGTGTCATTCCAAAGTCCTACTTCTTAAGAGGATGTATCTCGAGAGGTATTCCTTTCACGGAATTCTACCGACTCTAGGCGAAGTCGTCACATAAACTCATAGGATTGATGTAACCCCTTGGCTAATAGACGAACCTTCTTTCTAAGGGTTTTTGAAAATATTTTTGCAAAAATTAAAATCCCATGACAGATATAATAATATGATAAAAAAAATAAATGAATAAATTAAATAAATAATTAAACAAAAATAAAAACCCAAGAAATAAAAAGAACCCTAAAAACCCTAAAACAAAAAGGACAAGGCTTCTAAACCTAGGGTTAGGTCCCCAACAGAGTCGGCGGCTGGTGTAACTGATTTTTAAATACAGAGTCACCACCCTTAATTTTTATCCTAAGGAAGGGAATATAAAGGAATAATCCTATAAAAGTTAGAGATTCTAGGTTGTTGACTCGGTTCTAGATGAAGGGAAGGCGTTAGGCACCTCTCATCTACCTTGTTCACAAGGATACTAGACTTAGAAGCGTAATTTTTAGGAAATAGGGTTTTAGTGTTTTATTAGAGAAACTCGCCACGATTTTAGTCATATGCCTACGTAACCTCTTATGAGGAATCAAAGTCTCAATTCGTAGTTTGCAGTGTTTGGTTGGTGTTTTTTTATAGGATTGCGTAGAATTGCTTTTGAGTTTATCCTTGAACCTTGTCTGGATTTTGTAAAAGGGTGATCATAGACGCAGTTCGCAGTTAATTTTGAAAGAAATTCTCCTTAATCTTTTTTATGAAAATATCTTGGATTTTGTTATGTTAGTGGAAAAAAGTGTTTTAGAAAAATATTTAAGCTAATAAATAAATATCTTTTCTAATTATTAAAAATATATCAAATATTAAAAATATCCAGTAATTATTTTTTAATATGCAAAAATTATATTTAATACAAATGTGTAAAAATGTGATATATGATAATTAAAAAAAATAGAAAATAAATAAATTAGAAGAATTAAATAAATTATAATTAATTAGTTAATTAAGATTAAGGGGTGAAAAACTTAATTTGGAGGTGTTAAGATGAAGGGCCCTAGTTCAGATATTGAACTGGGTCCAAAACACGCGGGGAGTGAGGATATTAAGAGCTCGAGTTCATAAATTGAACTCGGCCCAATTTGAGCAGGAGGGGTGTATATTGCTTAGGATTTTGATATCTTTGTAAAATATTAATTTAATTATGAAATTATTTGAGTTTATGTATAAGATTAATGATTTGAATTATTAAATTGATTGAAAAATCCCAATAATTATGTATAAGGAATATTTTTGTTATTCTCGACTTTTCACTTAACCTAATAATAAAACTAACATATTTTTGTATTTTTTTATTAAATTAAAAGGAGACAAACAAAAACAAGAGAAACTAAATTATTAAAAAATTGTAATGCAATAATTAACCTAATAATAATAATTATAATAAAAACTAAGAATTAAAAAAAATTAGCAGAAAGAAAGAACATGTATGAAAGTTGTTGTTTTATTTGCAAAGTGAACATGTTTCTAGGTGACCCAAATCATATATACATGTTACAAATTATAATAGATATTGAAATTTTTGTTTTATGAATTAAATTGAAAAAGAATAAACATAAAGACAACAAACATGGAGATTTTAAACAAGCAATGAATCCCAACAATAAAACACTCAATAAAAATAAAATATAAACAATTCAAGAAATTTTACGATGGAGATTTTTAAGAGAGATCAACCTACGGGAGCGAGGATTCCCCAGGTGAGTAAATGACATAAATTCTTTCTTTCCTTCGCCGTTCTCCTCTTTTTTTTTTATTTGGGACGAGATCCTCCTTAAATAGATGTTGGAGACAACAAAAAGGTTTTGAGAAATTGTTGATAGAAAAAATTTAGGTGTTATGTTCAAAACCCTAAAATAAGAGACTGTTGATGGAGGCTTCAGGGTCTCTTTGTTGTTGTTCTTCAATGTGAATAACAACAACTTTAGGAGAACTCTAGTGAATTATGGATGAAAAGTTATGATGGACAAGAGTCCTTTTTATAGACTGAAAAACTAGGTTAACTTGCTAGAGAAGGAAATTGCCCAAACAATAAAAAAGCTCAAATTTATTTTGATAAACAAGCTAGCCAATTAGATGTCGGAATGATACAGGACAACCAATAGGGAACAAGTAAATAAGATTTAATTTTGTAGTGATTTTTTAGACACTTTTTGATGGAAAATACATAAAATAAATTAAATATTATTATTAAAAATTGCCTAAAATAGAAAAACAAAAATAATATTTAAATAATAAAAAATTTGATTTTTGGGAAGATTTGAATGTAACTTGAAATGGAAATAAAATTAACAAAAATAGAATAAATCATCAATCCAAATAATTAAAACCCAAAAACAAAATCAAAATTTTAGATTTATAATTATTGTAAGCAATTACATTGATTCTCTCCTAAAACAAATATTACTACCTAAAATACAAAAGATAACAAAATATTTTTAAATCTTTTTGTATGTTATATTTTTTGGATATTTTTAGAATAAAAAGTGAAAAAAAAATAAAAATAACTATTTTTAAAAATTCATTAATTGAAAATACGAAAGTTAATATTTAAATATTAAAAATGACTTTTTTTTAATGATTTTTATAAATGGAAATAAAATTAGTAACAATAAACAAAGAAATATAAAAAAATGCATCAAATGAGATTCGAAGCTATGCTTCCTTACCAATTGTGCTATGTTATTTATTTGAGATAAAAAGTCAATTGAAAGTATATGAAGACGAACAATTATTTGCTATTTTTAGAAATACAAATAATTTGAAATAATTTATTATATTTTAAATAGACTTGAAAGCAAATATTTATTAAAACCCAAAAATGTTAATGTAATTAAACCAAAGGAACCTTAAAACCTAAGTTCGAAATTAAATTTTACGGTAGCACTAAGGCGGGTAAATTTAGGGTATGAAGCAATGTCTACAGCAACAAAGGCAGCAAAACACTCCTTGTTAGAACAATAATAATCAGCAACAAAGGCAACCTAGAAGATTTGATCCTCTACCCATGAGTTATTCTGAAGCGCTTTAACATTTGCTTGAGTTAAAGTTGGTCACTTTAAGAAATATGCCAGCTAATCCGAAGAGGCTTCCAGCCAACTATGATGCCATTGCTAGATGTGAATTCTATTCTGGTGGAATAGGCCATAATGTAGAAAACTACTATGCGTTAAAGTGCAAGATACAAGATTTTTTGGATGCTAAAGTTATTCAGTTCACACCTAACAACGATCCTAATGTTATCCAGCATCCTATGCTGCCTCATGGAGGCCCAACTGTTAATGTTATTATTGATGAGGGGAAGTTTTATACTTGGTTATGGATGTGGATTTGTTGACTACCACTTTATCATTTGTTAAAAGATATTTGGTTGATAATGGTATTTTCCCAGGCCGTGTTCCTGACTGGTGGAAGTGTAAAGAGCAGCCAGAGGGTTACGTTGACCTGAAAGCTCGTATTCAAGATGTGATTAATGATGGGTCTTTACAGTTCGACAAAATTCTGAGATACATAAAGGTTACCAAGGAAGACATTACAGTGGTTTACATCTCGTATACTCTAAGGAGTATCCCTGCTCCTTTGAAAACAGTTCCTCTAATGATTACTTTACCTGGTTTGATACCTTATACCAGTTAAAAAGTTGTTCCCTAGCATTATGGTGCTGATATGTATTACCATGGGGTAAGAAAGGTGGAAAGTTCTTCTAAAGAAGAGCCTATCAAGGACGACGGTAAGAATATGACAATAAGTATAAGAGTGTTTGGTCCTCAGAATGTACAAGATGATGTCGATGCCTTGGCCAAAACCAAGGGAAAACTAGTGATGATTGATAACCAGACATATGTGCAAGCTAGTGTGCCTCAGCCCATTGTTGTGCCCGAGACTTCTTCAGCTCCCGACGAAGTTGAAGAGTTAATGACAATCATTATAAAAAGTGATTACAACATCATAGACTAGTTGCATCAGACACCTTCTAAGATGTTTATCTTATCTTTGTTGATATATTCTGAGGCTCACAAGAATTCCTTAATGAAGTTGTTGAAGAATGCTTTTGTGCTGCAAGAGATAATAGTTGGCTAATTTGAAACAGTTTATGAAAATATATCTGTCGGAAATGGTTTGGGCTTTACTGACTTCAATCTCCCTCCTGAGGGGCACAACCATAACAAAACATTTCACATCTCCATGGATTAAAAGGGTACGAATTTATCACATATGTTGGTTGACATCGGGTCTTCATTGAATGTATTGCCAAAGTCTGCACTTATGAAAATTGAATACTTCGTTCTTGAATTACGTCCTAGTGATTTGGTGGTGAAAGCTTTTGATGGATCTATGTGATCTATATTTGGTGAAATGGACTTACTGATCAAAGTTGTCCCTTGTGATACAGTGGGAGAATTAACTTGGGTGTTTTTCATTTTATCGCAATTGTTGCGGATAGCAAGAGTCGCCACCAACTTTTCTTTTATCCAATAAAGGAAAGGGTGAAAAGAACAGGAAATACCTTTTGAGAATTTTATTGAGTTCAGGGGGTAGGTTATGAAAAGGGAATGTGTTAGCAACCTTTTCATCCGTAATTATCTACGGGTTCTTTGTTGCTTGATCACTTTGAAATGCTTTGTGTTTGCGTATGTTTGAAAATGTTTGAAGATTTTTTGAAGATGGTAAATTTGTAATGATTCTCGTATAGTTGAGAATTCATACAAAATGTTTGTTTTTGGAAATATTTGGAAAATGCCTTAGTGCGGCAATTTTGCAATGATTCTCGTATCGTTGAGAATGTATACAAAATGTTTATTTTGAAAATATTTGTATGAAAAGAGGTTTGTTTTTGAAAGTGTGAAGTGTGGAAATGGTTTTAGTTTGTGAGCAAGCAATTACGAGCAATCTACCTACTCAAAAAGTCTTTGTTCTTTTCCTAATCCTTTAGATAATTCTATTTTACCATTAGTTGGTAAGGAGCCACATCATTGGGTGTGAGGGACGGGCGTGGGTCATTGTACAGTCATAGAAGGCAACTTGTAAGATGATTTAGCAATTCACGTAAGGGACTAATATTGTTCATCGAAGGCAACATCGAAGTGTCATCGAGAGACTATGATTATTTACTCGAGGATCTTTTCTAAAACATCCCACGTTCGAAGGACATATTTGTTTTTATCCAAGGCAACAAGTGTGGGTTACCCTAGAGGTGCATGTGTCCAAAAGGTTTTGTTTTCAAGTATTATGTCTTTGAATTTGGATTTTCTATGGTTTGATTTTAGGTCTTGTCATGCAAACCCTAATTACTAACCAATAAGGAAAATGGTAAATTGTGGAATTTAAATATCCTACGCTATTACAACGCTTTGGGAATAGGGGGTACAATTTGTGAATAGGGGAGAAAAGCAATACAACCCTAATTACTATTACAAACCATTGAATATGAATTACAACAATAATTATGCACAAAATATAGAGATGAAGAAGAAATTGCTTTTAGGGTTTTTTGATAGAAAAAGTTTAATGTTAACCTACTTAAATTAATTAAATTTTATTACAAGAAAAATTAATTAATTATTTAATCAAAACCTAAAATCTAAGTTAATTAAAAATAAAACTTAAGTCTAATTTAATTTGTTTAGAAAATGATTTTTGGTTAATGTTAATAAAGAAAATGTTTTTTACAATGTAAGATAAATAATAATATTTAATTTAATTAGCAAAAATAATATAAAGTGTTAAAAATATTATAATCTAATTACTTAAGAAAAAAAAATTTTATATATATATATATATATATATATATATATATATATATATATATATATATATATATATATATATATATATATATATATATATATATATATATATATATATATATATATATATATATATATATATATATATATATATATATATATATATATATATATATATATATATATATATATATATATATATATATATATATATATATATTATATTTTGGTTTAAATAAAATAGATAGATAAATAAAAATAATGAAAAGATATACAATAAATGGGCTGGGTGTTAAATAGCAAAATGGGGCGCTGGGCCCAAAAACAATTTTTTATTGGAAATCAGAAGAAAAAAAATAAAATAAATGGTATGGGCTTGGTTTCTGAATGTAGTATGGGGGTGTATGAAATAAAAAAAAACAAAAAGGCCTAAACCTCTCCAGCCCATCGCCTATTTTAATCATGTGCTACTGATTTCTTGAGGTGCACCATAAGCTTGCATCATGGGGCGTGGGATGAGACCTTATGATGATCCTATGGTGAAGGGATAAGGGTCCATGATAGTCTCAAAGAAGCCAAATGCGTTGGATCTACAAGGAAAACATGAAAAAAAAAATACAAAAGGGTACCACTGGGGCTCAAACCCAGGTCCCTATGGGGTAATGCCTTACGCGCGCTTCTCCTACCACTGGGGTGGATGTTTCATTAGTGTATAAAACAACTTGTAATAAATATAAAATAAATGAATTTCTGAATTTTAAAATGACTTCATCTTCAACCTTGTGCGCGCGCAGTGAAGAACACCACCATGGCCAAAACTGTAACTTCTTCATTTCTCAACCATTTTCAAAATTGTAAACATGAAAGTTATTCCATTTTCACCACAAATTCAACCATGTAAATAACTAAAGCTATAAATCAAAGATGAACATAAATTTCTGTTTGTTCCAAATTAAACCTAATTTTTTCAGAAAGTTCCAACTCAAAATTCACATCACTCAGGCAACATAAATGAAAACTAAAGGCGTGGTTAGCTTCAGGGCTATGATGTCTAAATTTTTTATTCACAAAGTAACCATTAATGATGCTTGTAGAGAGAGTTCAAAGTTGAGAAAACTTACCTCAAAACTGGAAATCGTGTATGGAGTTTGAGCAACCCTGGAAGTGTGGGGATGATCTAGATAGCTTCATTGGACTCCTAGGAAGCTAATGTAACTCTTACTTTATGCTGAAAGTGACTGAATCGTGATGGAGAAGTCAAGTTGCAAAGCTGAGTTTTTGAGTTTGGAAGATGATGAACATGGAGTTACAGTTGTGAAACAGGGGTGGGGATGAGTTTCATATGATGTATGGAAGCTTTGTGATTGATTTGGAGAGGAAACACACGAGTGGATTGTAAGATGGAAGTTCAAGGTCAGAATTGACAAGCTATGGAGGTTTTTGTGCAAATTATGGTTTGAGGGAGTTTGAGGGCTTGTAGGTTCGTGTCCTAGCTTGCAAAATAGTGTCTCTATTTATAGGGAAAGTTTGGAGAAGCTCAAGTGATAAGAATCAAGAAATCACATGTTATCCTTTTGAAACTTATTTTTGAAGCAAACAAGAAATGCATAGTTTCAACGTGAAGTACAAAGACTTGTAGGGTGGTTAACAGGTTCTTGATATGTTGCTTCTTGCTTTGAAATGTTTTGGAATTAGAAGCAACAATGTATGGGCTCAAGGAGTTGACATTGTGATTAAAGTTGGCTTTTCTAAAATGGAAGTGGTGACTTTGTGACAAAAATGGAAATTTATCTTGGACAAAGCTTCAAACACTTGGACAATGGCTCAAAAAATTGTGTAAACATTTAATTATTAAGTGATTTATAAGTATGAAGGCCTACAAAGAAAGATTATGCAGCATGGCTTGAGATTTGTTCGAGTGTTCTTCATAAAAATGCCCTAAAATTCAAGAATGGATGTCCAACTTCTTCTCTTCGAAACTTCTATCTCAAGCATGATCTCTTCAAGTTCTTGGACATTTTGGAAAACTAGAAACATTGTATACAACCTTCATGTTGACCACTTTGGCTAAATCAACTTGGAACTTGGTGAAAAATTGCCAAGAAGTTGGGACAAAAAATCTGCCTAACTTGATAAAAATTTCACTGTGTTTATATGAAAAAGTCATGACTTCATGAGCCCATATCTTCAAATATACGAATTTTTTGGAAATCAACCCTAAGGGACAAAGTTGTAGAATTCATCAAGATCTACAACTTTCATGTTGAAAATTTTCCTTGAATCATCTTGCATCATGGTGGAAAATTGTCATGAAGTAGTGAAATTATAAGGGTTAAAAACACTTAGAATTTTTCTAAGTATTGAAAATATTGAATTTTTGTTGACGTTTTGATTCTTGATGATCAAGTTTGATATTAGTGAATGTCTATGAATCTTGATATTTGAATTTCAATGTTAATCAAAAAGTCAAAGTTTGACTTTTTGTGTATCAGTTGACTTTTCATCAGTTGATCAAATTTCAACTATCAATCCATTGATCTTGAGAAATGATTTGTGCCATGAAATTAGGTTAACATGTTGTGTTTGAGTCCTTGATATTATGCTTCAAGCCATTAGGTCATGTACTAGGTTAAAAGTCATTGATCAGTCATTCTTAGTCAAAACCCTAATTTTGACAATTTGGCCCCTTTGGTGATTTGAGTGCTTTTCTTAAGGCATTATGATCAACCCTTAATCAATTGATGAACATGACCTAAAAATGTTGATGTTGGCCAAAAATCATGAAGTTTGATTGTATATTGACCACCATTGACTTTTTACCCAATACAGTTGATTTTCAGTCATCTGAGCAATTGACTGAGCAAATTTGTGATGCAAGACTTGAAAATTGGTATGAGAATTCTTTGAGACCTATAATGAACCATGAATGTCATTTTATGCATCAAAATCCAATTGTCCTTGAGAAAACCAAAACCCTAATTTGGAAGCTCAGTGCTTAGGAGGTGAGCTTATCTGATCAAACCTTCAGAACCCTTGAGCATTTGAGATCTTTGGTGAGAAATGTCTTTAGAAAAGAGAGGGAAAATTTTGGAGTACAACAGCTTCCCCTGTTCAATCTTCTTAAACCTAAATATTTAGATTGGCTTGTTCGCCATTCGTGAGTTGAGGGTAGAAGATGATTGAACACTTAAGTGCCTAGAAATTTGCACTCGCTTAGGCGCAAAGTAAAACTGTTTATTGATTTTATCAGGAATGGGCTTAGAGATGCCATTTAAATGGGTGAAAGAAAGTTATCGGAGATGGGCTTATAGATTCCATCCAAAGTATCTGTTGATAGAGAAATTAGACTAAGTCTACGCTCGACTTTAACGGGGAGAAGTATCAGAATAAATCTTTGGTCGATTTAATCTGAGTCAGAAAAAAGTCTACTGAGAGAAGTATCAGAATAAATCTTTGGTTGATTTAATCTGATCCAGCAAATGTTTTTAAATATTTAACTGAGAGAAGTATCAGAATAAATCTTTAGTCGATTTAATCTAAGCCAGAAAAAGGTCTACTGAGAGAAGTATCAGAATAAATCTTTGGTCTATTTAATCTGAGCCAGCAGATGTTTTTAAATCTTTTACTGAGAGAAGTATCAGAATAGATCTTTGTTCAATTTAATCTAAGCCAGAAAAAGGTCTACTGAGAGAAGTATCAAAATAAATCTTTGGTTGATTTAATCTGAGCCAGCAGATGTTTGAAAATCTTTAACTGAGAGAAGTATCAGAATAAATCTGTGGTTGATTTAATTTGAGCCAGAAAATGTTCTACTGAGAGAAGTAACAGACTAAATCTTTGGTCGATTTAATTTGAGCCAGCATATGTTTTTAAATCATTAACTGAGAGAAGTATCAGAATAAATCTTTGGTCGATTTAATCTAAGCCAGAAAAAGGCCTATTGAGAGAAGTATCAGAATAAATCTTTGGTCGATTTAATCTGATCCAGAAGATGTTTTTAAATATGTAACTGAGAGAAGTATCAGAATAAATCTTTGGTCGATTTAATCTGAGCCAACAGAGGTTTGAAGGGACTGTTCATCATGTAGATATTTTCCCTGTCTTTACAACCCTTCTTTGAGGATTTGATGATGATATCAGTCTGTTGATTGATCTTTCATGGAAAGGTAAAGAGTTAGTTGTATGCAATGTCATGATGTATGAAATTCATTGTGCAATGATGTTCTCAAAATAAATGAGATTGTGCTATATGTGTTTCATATGCATATATTATGATGAATGAATGTGAAATGTTGTGGAAGTGTATTTGTCTTGGAAAATAAATCTCTGACTATTGTTAGGGATGAAGAGTATGTGTATCTTCAATCTTGTCTATAATGCTTCCGCTGGGGATTCCTGGTTACTTGTTTGAGGAAAATTTGCAAGGGATGTATTGATTTCTGTTTGGGGAGTAGAGTTTAGGAACATTGGTCTTCTGTTGCTCTATTGGGGAATTTATTTCTTATATATCATGATTGGGGATAAAAGACACGGTTAAACTTACAACTCTTTTGGGGAGGATAAAGTTAACTGGTATTTGGTAAGATTCCAAGCTTCGCAACAACTTTCTAGGGATAATGATTACTTTATTGGGGAGAAGAATTTTTTCGGTGATTGGCTGTAGTCTGAGGAATATTCAAGCTGGGGAATTTGTAGGTTGTTGGGGAAATAAACCCTTGTTGATGGAGAAGCGCCCTGTTGAGGAGACAAATTCTTTTGGGGGAATTGAATTTGCTTAAATAGAAAAAAACTCCGTAGGGGTTTTTATAGTTTTGGAGGATCAGACTTAGTTGGGGAAGAGAATTTCCAAGAAGTGTCCTGATTGAAACTCCATAGGTCGGTGATACTGCCAGGAAAGATATTATACTTCTTTATTTACTAGAGTGGTCTACCTAGGAGATTACAGGGAATGTACCCTTATTTGTGAAGATTACTCTGTGGGGATAACCTCATAGAAGTGGCTCTGGAAACTTCACCAGGGATATCCTTATGAAAGGGATTCTGTGGGAATTTATGGACAGCTTGAGTGTCATCCCAGCCTCTAGAATATTGAGTAAATGTTTACTCCTGTTCTTATGCATATATTTGTTAATAGTTAACCATGTTCATATGCATATGCTTATTTAATTTTAGCCATTGGACGCTTTTACAAACAAAACAGAAAAACAAAAAGTTTGGACTTTAAAGTATATTTGTATTGATAATTTGCTTATAAACAGTCGATTTTGTACAAAGGGACAGAAATCCTAGTAAGAGGAAGTCGTCGTGAAATGAAAAGAGTACAAAGTGAAAACATATATATAGCCATGTGAAAGTGATCTCATTGGATTTCAACTCTGCTATTGCACCTATGTCTTTGAACATCTCATCCCTTGCCGTCGGAAGAAGTTGATTGAACCATTTGAAATTTTGCCTTGGTAATAAAGATGAATGTAAGTGATCCAACGAGACATAATCGTACACTTTAATCCCTAATTTTTCCTGGACTGCCCTTTCATATTTTCAATCCACCAGGCCCTTTTTCCCAAGACTCCCTTTCAGGTTTTTGACTTGATGGGTGTATAATCTTTTGTATATATCCCTAAATTTTGCCCGAACCTTTTTTATTCGTCGGGATGCCCTTATTTTTCCCTAGGTATGTCAACCTAGCGGGTCATTCTTATGTGTAGTATTTTTTGACTATGTCTGTGTTCACAGGGTGAAGGAAATCTTCACCATCCATGGTGGTTAATATCATAATACCGCCCGAGAATACTTTCTTGAAAAAAATGGCCCTTCGTAGGTAGGAGTCCATTTTCCCCTGGGATCGCCTTGCGGCAGAATGATGCGATTTATTACTAAGTCACCAGCCTGGTATACCCGATGTTTGATCTTCTTGTGGAAATCTTTGCTCATACACTTTTGGTACATCTGACCATGATAAACAGCAGCAAGCCTCTTTTCATCAATCAAATTTAACTGATCCAACCTTGTTTGAATCCATTCGTCTTCATCTAAGTCAGCTTCTTTCATAATCCTTAGAGAAGGAATCTGAACTTCGACAGGAAGGACAACTTCCATGCCATAGACCAAAGATAAAGGGGTTGCCCCATTTGATGTTCGCGCCGAAGTACGATAGCCATGAAGAGAAAATGGTGGCATCTCATGCTAGTCTTTATAGGTCACCACCATCTTTTGCATAATCTTCTTTATATTCTTGTTGGCGGCTTCCACTGCACCATTCATCTTAGCTCTGTATGGAGAAGAGTTGTAATGCTTGATCTTGAACTGCATGCAGAGTTCAGTGATCATGGAATTCTTGATATTGGTACCATTATCAAAGATGATTCTTTCAGGGATACCATACTGACAGATGAGGTTATGCTTGATGAACCAGGCTACAATGTTCTTGGTAACTGAGGCAAATGAAGCTGCTTCAACCCACTTTATAAAGTAGTAAATGGCGACAAGAATGAAACGATGTCCATTAGAGGCAGTAGGCTTGATTTCTCCTATCATATCAATACCCCATATTGCAAATGGCTAATGAGCAGTCATGACATTCAACGGAACTGGAGGCACGTGAACCTTATCATAAGTTTGGAACTTATGGCAAGTCCTCGAGTGATGCTGACAATCATTTTCCGTAGTCGACCAATAATAGCCAGCTCTCAGAATCTTCTTGTCCATAGTGTGTTCACTGGAGTGAGTTCCAAATATCCCTTCATGCATATCCTCCACGATCTTCTCTGCTTCCTTGTTGTCCATACAACGAAGCCGAATTGGATCATGGTTGTGCTTGTATAAGATCCCATTCTCAAGAGGAACTTGGCTGAGAACCTCCGCAGGAATTTCTTGTTGTTGACTGAAGCCCCTTCGGGATACTCTTGAGCTTCGAGATATATTTTCAACTTATGAAACCAAGGCTTCTCATGTACACCATCAGTGTCAACCTTATAGCAGTGTGCTGGTTCGTCAAATCTTTCGACAGTAATTTGGGGAGCTTCGTTGTCCCATCTGACCTTGAACATATCAGACATGGTAGCTAGAGCATCCGCCAACTAATTTTCTTCCCTTGGAATATGTTCAAAGGTAACCTCTTCAAAGTAAGGGATCAAGGTTAGCACGAGTTCTTTGTAAGGGATGAGATTTGGATGTTTTGTATCCCACTCTCCTTTAACTTGACTGACCACCAAAGCTAAGTCTCCATATACACTTAAGAATTTGATTCTCAAGTTAATAGAATCCTTAAGACCCAATATGCACGCTTCATACTCGGCCATATTGTTGGTACAGTCGAAGCAAAGTCTAGTAGTAAAAGGCGTATGGCAACCTTCGGGGGAAATGATCACAACAACAATTATGTTACCCAGTGCGTTAGAAGATCCATCAAAAACCATAGTCCATCGAGATCCTTGCTCAGGTCATTCATACAGTCCAGGCTTTTCGCAACCCGTAACCAGCATGATATTCTCGTCCGGGAATTCAAAGTTCATAGATCGGTAATCATCTATAGCTTGATGCGCCAAATGATCTGCCATCACACATCCTTTGATTTCTTTTTCTGTAGTGTACTGGATCTCATCGTCAGTTAAGATCATTTGTCATCGGGCTATCCTTCCGGAGAGAGTTGGCTTCTCAAATATGTACTTAATATGATCCATCTTAGAGATTAGTAGGGTGGTATGAGTCAACATATATTGTCTTAGTCAGAGAGCAGCCCATTCCAAAGCGCATCAAGTTTTATTGAGCAGTGAATATCTTGTTTCACAATCGGTAAACTTTTTGCTAAGGTAGTATATTTCATACTCTTTTCGACCAGACTCGTCATGTTGTCCCAGCACACACCCCATTGAATTCTCTAACACGGTTAAGTACATGATCAGAGGTCTTCCTTCGACTGGTGGCATCAGGATTAGAGGTTCTTACAAGTATTCCTTGATCTTGTCAAAAGCTATTTGGAGGTTGTCATTCCATCTGACTACTTGATCTTTCTTCAACAGCTTGAAAAGTGGCTCATAAGTAATCGTTAGGTGAGAGATGAATTGGGCAATGTAGATGAGTCATTCTAAGAAACCTCTGACCTCCCTCTCAGTACGAGGAGCTGGAATTTCTTGGATAGCTTTAACTTTGGTAGGATCTACCTCAATACCTTTGCCACTGACGATGAAGCCTAGGAGCTTCCCAGACCTCACCCCAAAGATGCATTTATTTGGATTCAGCCTCAACTTATACTTCTTCAGACTCTCAAACAGCTTGTGCAGATGATCAAGGTGCTCTTCCTAAGTTTCAGACCTTGCTATCATGTCATCAACATAAACTTCTATCTCATGATGAATCATATCATGAAATAAAGCCATCATAGCCCGTTGATAAGTTGCACCTGCATTCTTCAGCCCAAAAGGCATGACCTTATAACAGAAGTTGCCCCACTGTATGACAAAGGTTGTTTTCTCCATGTCCTCATGTGCCATTTTGATTTGGTTATAACCCGAGAAGCCATCCATGAAGGAGAATACCTTGTGTTGAGAAGTGTTGTCAACCAAGACATCAATATGTGGTAGTGGGAAGTCGTCTTTGGGGCTTTCCCTATTCAAATCCCTATAGTCTACATACATACGGACCTTACCGTCTTTCTTAGGCACTGGAACAACATTTTCAACCCATTGGGGATACGACGTCATTGCCAAGAAACCTACATTGAACTATTTCATTACCTTAACCTTGATCTTCTCAGACATATCAGGACGCATGCGACGAAATTTTTGTTTGATCGGAGAACAATCATCTTTCATTGGTAGTCGATGAACCACAATATTAGTATCGAGCCCTAGAATGTCTTCATATGACCAAGCGAATACCTCAACATAGTCATGCAACATCTGAACAAATCTTCTCTTGACACTGTCTTCCAAGTTGGTGCCGATCTTGACTTCTTTCTTATCTGCCTTAGTACCTAAGTTTATCACTTCGATTGGTTCTTCGTGCCGTTAGATAGCCTTTTCCTCTTGTATCAGGAGTCTAGCGAGTTCTCCAGGTATCTCACAATCTTCTTTACCTTCGTCTTCGGCTTGATAAATTGGATTTTCGAAGTCATAAACTACAATAGCAAAATTATTGTCAATGAGTTCCAGAGTGGATGTGGATCTGCAAATATGTGTGTGTGCATGTAAGGTCACATGGCTATTTTAAAATGCAATAAAGTAAAAGAAAGACAAAGAGCGCAAAATTTGAATGCAAAATCGTCCAATGTTTTCATTAAATGAGCATATGATATATGAAATGAGAACCCTTAACAAATGGACCATTGTGCCCCGGGCAAGGCAAATGGTTTAAAGTCATTGTTTTAAAGGAAATTATACAGACAAACTTCTTAAAGCAATAAAAACAGGAAAATAGCAATTACTCCTTGCTGAAGGAGATTGAGATGAAGTCTTTGGCCTTCCAGTTATTTAGTCCACCATCAGCAGTTGGGAATATCCAGTTGTCAAAGTCACCATTACCATCACTGTTTTCCAGTGCATTGACTTCATTGTTGCTAATACGGAGAGGTGGTCCACCAACACGAGCACGTTGAACCTCTTTCTGAGCCTTTTAAGTAAAACTCAACCCAAATTTGTCATATTTATAGGGGATGTCAGGAAGTTGTCCCTAGATAGTGCAGTCTTTATCTTCTACAACAGCCCTAACATCCTTCAACGAGGCCATTCTTGGTGTGCTCTTAGAGATTTCAGGAGTAGTAGGAGTAGCGACAACAACCATTGGAGGGATTACCTCAAATGTCTGGAAGAGGGTTTCAATGAATTCGCCATCCATTTCAAAATATTTGAAAGAATTTAAATGACTGACCATATATTCTCCCTCTCTGCAGACTGTGACAACCTTCCCTCTCACTAGGTACTTCAGCATTGGATGTAATGTACAGGTGACCACACCTTCCCCATGAATCCATGGGCGTCCGAGCAAGCATGAATAAGCCGGGAAAATATCCATTACAAAAAAAGATGAATTGAAAACTTGAGATCCCACCTTGATCGGGAGATCAACCTCTGTGTGGACCATTCTTTTCTAACCATCAAAGGCTCTTACCATAATATCGTTGGGTTTCAGCACCAGCCCTTCACAGTTTAGTCTATCCAAAGCACCTTTAGGAAAAACATTGAGGGAGGACCCAGTATCTAATAACACATGGGCCAGAGTGGTGCCTTTGCATTCAATAGAGATGTGGAGAGCCTTGTTGTGATTCTTCCTTGCCAGAGTTAAATCTGCATCAGAAAATCCCAAGCCATTATCGGCAGTTAGGCTTGCAACACAATTCTCAAATTGATCAACAGTGGTCTCTTGTGGTACATGGGCATTCTTCAGGAATTTCAACAAATCTTAGGCATGTGCTTTAGAGAATAACAACAAGGACAACATGGATATCTTTGACGGTGTCTGCCCTAGGTGTTCAACTATTTTGTAGTCACTTTTTTAGATGATCTTCAGGATTTCTTCCATCTCTTGTCAAGATGGGTCTTCAATTGTCACTCCTTTTGGTGGTGTCTCCGTCAGAGCAGGCTCAGTTCCTTTCTCTTTACCTTGGTTGTCAACAGTTGGTCTAGCAGCAGGAATGTGAACAGGTGTTATAGTAGTTACTGGAGGAGAGATCTTCGGAGAGAAGACCCTTCCTGTCCTAGTGACCTTACTAGTTCCGGAAATGTTTGTAATTTCAGGCTCTTTAGTTTCAATAATCCATGGATCTTGCTTGAGTCCATGATAATAAACTTCTGCCCCATAGTTCTAAGGAACAACTTTGTCGGAGGAATAGGGGACTAGCCCCGGTGTAGTGATAATCAAGGGAGCCACTCTTGGCTCAACAATAATCCTTATAGGGCCTTTAGAGGTGATCCTAATAGGATTAATGGAAATTGTGATTATGGAAACATCTTGAGGTATACTTTCAGGAAAACTCTTCACGGATGGAGTTTTCTCGAACATAATTTCCTGGCAATCAATCAGGCATTGAATGCCTTTCTTCAGCCACATACAACCATTAATTTGGGAAGCACAATGGTAACAATTTTCAAGGCAGCAAGGAAATAAGCCAACTCTTAGCAGATTCTTCTTAATGGTCAATAATGGAGTATTCAAATCATCGATGGTGGAGAAAAAGGAGACATTGTCAACAACATTGACACCTTTACCATGACTATGCATGGAAGCAGTAATGACATTAGGGGTTTGTGGAAGGTCAAACTCAATCACCTTGTTATCAATCAAATCTTGGATCTTGCTCATTAAGGCCCAACAATCATTGGTATCGTGCCCAGAGCTATTGGAATGATAGGCATATTTTGCATTTGGGTTGTATTTTGGAGATGAAGTATTAGGGTTTTGAGGAGGATTCCTCAGTGTTACCAAATCTTCCTTCAACAAATGTTGTAAAGCTTGAGAAAATGGCATGTTGATTCTAGTGAAATTGCCTCCTCGGGGAATCTGGCCTTTGCTGATAGTTTGATTGTTGTGGTCGTTGAACTGGGGTCGCGTTTGAAATTAATACCGCTTCTACGACTGATGACGATCATTCTTGATATGGCTTCTTTGTCCATAAACAATATTAGTTTCTTTCTTACCAATGAATGTTTTTTTTATAGCATTAGAGGTTGAGGCCATGGGGATCTTTCCGCTTTTGATTCCAGTTTAAACTCGCTTGCCAGTCAAAATCAACTTAGTAAACCCTGACGAAGAACTCCCAGTCAGCAAATTAAAGAATGGACCAGTCAAGGGGCTCATGAACATGTCCAATAATTCTTGGTCAGCCAACGAAGGTTGCACCCTTCCATCCAGGTTCCTTCATTTTTGAGCATACTCCTTAAAGCCTTCATTTGAATCCATAGTCATATTTTGTAATTGCACACGAGTTGGTGCAAGCTCAACATTGTATTGGTATTGTCTGTAGAAGGCAGCAGTCAGATCCTGCCATGTGTGGATATTAGTCCCCTCTAGTTGACAGAACCACTCCAACTGTGTCCCAGGTAAGCTTTCTTGGAAGAAGTGCACCCATAACTTCCTATCGGTGGTGTGTGGTTGAATCTTGCAGACATAAGACCTCAGATGCATCTTTGGACAGGAGACCCTATTCGTTTAGGCAATCTTTGTAATGATTCTCGTTCGTAAGAATGTATACAAAGCTGTTTGTCTTTTTTGAAAATGTTTTCAATGTTTGTAAGATGTTTTTGAAATGTGTATGTGTTTGTTTTGAGAATAGCAAGGATTTTTGTTTGAAATGGAGCAAGTAACTTAGAAGCTATCTACCTACTCAAATGTCTTTCTTATGCATCTTCTATTCCTTTGACATTGTTGGCTTACCATTGATTTGATAAACAACCCTATCTTTGGATGTAAACGGGACAGGCGTGGGTCATCGTATAGCCATGATAGAAATGTTGCAAAGTATCTTAGCATTTTTGAGGGACCAAGATCATTTTGTTTAGGCAACTTTTGAATAGCGTCATCAAGGGGCTATGATCTTATATTTGTTTTGTTTTGCTTTTTCCAAGATACTTCGCGTAACATGGCCATTTTATTTTAGGAAACCAAGTGGGAGAAACCTAAGGGTGATTGTGTGCAAAACGTATAATTTTTCATGCTTTTGATTTTGTCTTGTAGTTAGGGTTTTCTATTTTGTTGTTTTTATCTTTCCATACACACTTACTTACTAGCAATATATGAGAAGCAAATAAAAAGCGAAAAGTAAAATCTAAGCTATTACATCACTTTAGGGGAATGGGGGTACAATTTAACAATGGGTTGAAGTAGGAATTAAAATATTACAACCATATCGAATGATAATTAAAAGAATGTGAAAACAGTGCAAAATAAAGGAAAAATGCACTTTTGAACTGCTATGTGTCGACCCATGCCGCTATGCATCGACACATAGCTTCTTCCTATCCCTGTAAAACAAAATTAGTTCAGTATGGGTCAACACATAATGGGATGTGTCGAATCATGCACCTTCTTGTATCGATGCGAAATGCGTATGTATCGACTCATAGGCTTTTCCAGCTTCTGTTAAGTGAAATTTGTTCAGTATGTGTCGACACATAATGGGATGTGTCGACTCAAACACCTTTTTGCATCGACGCGAAATGTGTATGTGTCGACTCATAGTCCTTTCCAGTTTCTGTTTTGTGACTTGAACTTAGTATGGGTCGATGCATGAGGGTCATGTGTCGACTCATACCCTGTATTTTCACTAAGATGGGTCGACACATGTGGATATGTGTCGATACATCCTGCATTTTTCTGCCTTAAACACCATTATTTGCATACATCAGTTAGTTTTTTAACATATGAATGAATAACATGAACAACAAATAAATGATTAACTTCAAAATAATGATTGCTACATCCTATAAACAGAAAAGTTGATGTATGGAAAAGGCAAGGTAAAGATGACTTACCTTAAAACTGCACTTTAGGTTTTGAAACCAAATATCCTTCAAGATGTTGTATGAACCTTAAGGAAGCTCCAACCAGCTACTAGACTTTCCTGTTTGTTGAAGGTTACTAAACAACCTCTGTATGGTATGAAATGTTTGGATGGTTGGGCAGAACTTGCAAGGTATGAGAGGTTCAAAGGTTTGGACTTTAAAACCCAAGAGTGTAACTTTTGTGGACTGTTATGGCTTTTGTGAATATGAGATTTTTTGAGGGTTTACCAATATAACTTCTGTATTTTCTCCTTGTTCTTTTTATCTATTTTTTTCTAACCTCTTTGTCTTATAAATGCTTCTTCTATTTATAGGCAAAAGACTTATGAACAAAGGCTGAATATGTTTACAACACAACATGTTATGGTTTGGTTGGGATGCAAGTATCAAACTATGTCAAGTACTCCATGGTTCCAAGATGAAGTACCAAAGTTCTGGTTTAGAGGGGTTGACTTCCATGTTTTATGGTAGAGTAAAGTCAGAAAATAAACAAAGTATGGGCTCAAGACAAACTTTGTACAAAAGTTTGCTTTTCAAGAATAACAATGATGCCTTTATGCCATACATGGAAAGATCCTTTGGACAATGGCTTAAACACTTGGGTAATAGCTCAAAAGTGGGTGTAAGCATTAAATTATGGTAAGAGTTGCAAGTCACAAGGCCTGCAAATTGGAGATTATGCAGCATGCATTAAGATTCTTGTTCCTTGTTCATCACAAATTTGCCTTGTAAATCAAGAATGAATGTCCAACTTCAGATCCTTGTATCTCCTAACTCAAATAAGATAAATTCATGCTCTTGGATGTTTTGGAAAGCTTGAAACACCCTCTATAACTTTCATGTTGGCCACTTTTGTTAAATCAAACTGGAACTTGATGAAAAATGGGCAAGAAGTTGGGATAAAAACCTGACCAAAACTGCTGAAAATTTCTCTAAGTGTTTAAATGAAAATGTCATGACTTTATGAATTTATAACCTGAAATCCAAGCCTGTTTAGGAGAAGTTGTGTAAATAAATGTTGTAGATATCATGTAGATCTACAACTTTCATGTTGGAAGCTTCTCTTGAATCATCATGCATCTTGGTGAAAGAATGGCATGAAGTGATGAAATTATCATGTATAAAAACACTTAGAAAATTTCTAAGTCTTGGAAATCTTGACTTTTCAAGTTGACTTTTGACTTTCTTGATTCCTTGATGATCAAGCTTGATATTTTTGAATGTCTTGATGAAATTTGATCTTTGGGTTGTAATGTTGACCAAAAAAGTCAAAGTTTGACTTTCCAGTATGCAATTGACCATTTTGCCCTTGTGCCAATTTCAAGCCTAAATTGATGTATCAGTGCTGCAAACTTGACGTCTTAGAATATCTCGTGAGAAAATCCTTGAGAAATGAGAGGGGAAATTTTGGGGTACAACAGCTGCCCCTGTTCAATCTTCTTAAACCTGAAGAGTTAGATTGGCGAGTTTTACCATTCGTGACTCGAAGGTGAGAGAATGATTGGACACTAGAGTGCCCGTAAATTTACACTCGACAAAGTGTAGTTGAGGGAATGGGCTTAAAGATTCCATTTGGAGAGGTGATAGAATCTTGTTGGAGATGGGCTTGTAAATGCCATTCAAGAATGGTTGTTGAATTGTAAATTGTAAGTCAAAAAAATAAGTATCAGAATGGTGTCCGTATCTGGAACGTATCTGAGTTGTATCTGGAGACTGAACCTGTATGAGCAACAGAATAGCATCTATGTCTGGAGCGTATCCGAGTTGTATCTGAACTTGAAATCTGAATAAGTGTCAGAATGGCATCCGTGTCTGGAGCGTATCTGAACTTGAAATCTGAATAAGTGTCAGAATGGCATCCGTGTCTGGAGCGTATCTGAACTTGAAATCTGAATAAGTGTCAGAATGGCAATTGTGTCTGGAGCGTATCTGAACTTAAAATCTGAATTAGTATCAGGATGGCATCCGTGTTTGGAGCGTATCTGAACTGTATCAATCCGAATGAGTATCAGGATGGCATCCGTGTTTGGAGTGTATCTGAACTGTATCAAGATTGCATGTTGTCGATAGTAGTTTTTTAATCTTATTCTGAAAAAGGGTAAAATGTTAGCTGAAATACAAAGTTATGTTGCATGAAATGTATAATGCAATATATGTGTTTTATCAATGTTTATGATATGTGGATGTAATGTATGTGCATGTAAGTTGATTCGTTGTATTGCTGAGGAAAATAAATCCTTGACTGCTGCTAAGGATATGTGGATTCTTCATGTCTTGAAGTTGGAGTAATTGACAAAAATTATGTTGTGAGCAATGCCATATACTGCTTGAGTAATCTGCTTGGGGGATCCAAATAATTTTGATGACTTCTACTGGGAGTTAATAATGGGAGTCCTCATTCTGTTGGGGAGCAATGAAAACTCTGTGGGGGAAAAGTTTATCCTTGTTTTGGAAAAAAGTTCAGGAATTTCGGTCGTCTGTCGCTCTACTGGGGAGTTATCCTAGGTTAGGGAGAAACAGAAGTTAGCCGTTATCCGGTTTATTTTCAGGCTTCAAGACAACTTGTTGGGGAATTTTGTAGAAAGTGGATGGTTTCCACTAGGGATTAATAGTTTGAAATTTCAGCTCCGCTGGGGATCTTAATGACGTACTGTAGGGATTGCTCATGGAATAGCCTGAAGAAGTTTTCCTATTCTTTCAACCTGTCAGTAATTATTCTTTTCCATTTTGTTTATTTGTAAACAATAATTATGTTCAAATGCATAGGTTCATTAATGAATCATTGGATGTTTTTGCAAATAAAACACAAGTGTAAAAGAAAAGGACAAATAGTTTTCTGTACTTTAAAGAGATATCTTTATATTCACTTTGAATAAGTATTTTGTACAAAGGAGGCAGACATCCTAGTAAGAGGATGGTGTCATAAGAAAAATTTATACAAAGAAAGATAGCTATTTGTGATAATCCCATGGGGTTCCCATCCTACTACAGCCTCCGTATCTCTGAATATCTTGTATATTCGTTGCTTCGTTCGAAGATGATTGAATTGATCAGAATTTCAGAGTTTGTCAGTGAAGAGATTATTCTCAAAGTGATCCGACGAGACATAGTCATACGCTTTAATTCCCTAAATTTTGCTTGGACCGCCCTTTCGGGTTTTCAGTCCACCGGGAAACCCTTTTTGCCTAAGTCGCCCTTTCAGGTTTTCAACTTGCCGGGTGTACAATTTTTTTTTGTTTTATCCCTAATTTTTGCCCGAACCTTTTGGTTCGCCAGGATGCCCTTTTTTTGCCTAGGTGTGTCAACCTAGAGGGTCTCTTATGCGTAGTATCTTTTGACTATGTCTGCATTCACAGGGTGTGGAAAATCGTCACCGTCCATGGTGGTTAAGATCATTGCCCCACCAGAAAAGATATTTTTGATTACAAATGGTCCTTCATAGGTAGGAGTCCATTTTCCCCTGGGATCACTTTCTGGAAAGATGATGCGCTTGATCACTAGATCTCCAACTTGATATTCTTGGCATCTGACTTTCTTGTTGAAAGCCTTGATCATCCGTTTTTGATACATCTGACCATGGCAAACAATGGTAAGTCTCTTTTTATCAATTAAGTTCAGTTGATCAAGCCGGGTCTGGATCCAATCGTCTTCACTCAAACCTGTATCTTTCATAATTCTCAAAGAGGGGATTTGAACCTCAATAGGCAAGATAGCCTCCATGCCATAAACTAAGGAATAAGGTGTCACCCCAGTTGATGTGCATGACGTGGTATGGTACCCGTGGAGAGCAAATGGTAACATCTCATGCCAGTCTTTGTAGGTGACTGTCATCTTCTGTATGATCTTTTTAATGTTTTTATTGGCAGCTTCGACTGCACCATTCATCTTTGGCCGATAGGGGGATGAATTGTGATGTTGAATCTTGAACTACTCGCACAAGGCAGTGATCATAGTATTGTTAAGGTTCGCACCATTATCAGTGATGATCCTTTCCGAGATACCGTACCGGGAAATAAGATTTTTCTTGATGAAGCAGGCAACAGCATTCTTAGTAACGGATGTGAAGGAAGTTGCTTCGACCCACTTTGTGAAATAGTCAATGGCCACTAGAATGAAGCGGTGTCCATTGGAGGTTGTAGGCTTGATCTCCCCAATCATATTGATTCCCCACATAGCAAAGGGCCAAGGAGCTGTTAAGACATTTAGAGGAACCAGAGGCACGTGCACCTTGTCTGCATAGATTTGACACTTATGACAGGTCCGAGAGTGTTGATAGCAGTCTGCTTCCATGGTAGACCAATAATAGCCTGCTCGTAGGATTTTCTTCGCCATCGTATGTGTTGTACCCCAAAATTTGCCCTCCCATATTCTTCAAAGTTTGTCAAGAGTCATCTTCAAATGGCTCAAGATTTCTCAAGGGGTTGCACAGTCCAAATGCCTCCTAAGCCAGTCAAGATTAGGGTTTTGGTTCCTTCAATGAGTTTGGGGTTTTCAATGGTCCAATCAAGTCCCATAGGCCTATACATATTCTCAAGCATCTACATGCCAAGTTGCAAGACTCACAGGGTCAATTTCCACAGTCAAAAGCCCTATTTGATCCACAATCAATTGCAGGGGTAAAATGGTCATTTTGCAGTCAAAAGTCAGAATTTTTGGTCAACATCTTATTTTGAGTCCACAATCATCATTTGATCAAGTCTTGATCATGATTCCATAAGCATGGCTCAAAAATCATCAAGATGCAAAAAGTTGCTATTTTTGGACAGTAGAAAAGTCAATTGTATCTTGACCAGGGCATAACTTTTTCATGGTTCATCAGAAAAATCCCATCCAATGCTCATCTTGAAGGGGATGACATTTCCTATAACTCATCTTCACATTCCAAGTCCAAGAAATGCTCTCACAAAAAGTTATCAATTTCTACATTATAGGTCAAATTCAAAAGTCAACAAAAATGCACTTTAATTCAAAGACCATAACTTGCGATTGGTACCTCCAAATGACATGGGACCAAAGGCATTGGTTATAGGACTTCAAGACCTTTCCAAAATGTCCAAGAACATGTTCATATGATCAAAATTGAGCAAGATATGCATTGGAGAAGTTGGGAAATTTTTGTGAATTTGCAAAAGTCAACTTTGCTCAAAACACCTTGTTTTTGCTAATGGGCCTCAAATTTCTTCTTGAAACTTTATTCAAATCCTATGCACGACCCATTGAGATTATTTGAATTTATTTTCTTATTTTTTATTAATTAATTGGATTTTTAATTGATTTAAATTCATTTAATTAATTTAAATTGTAGGAAATACAAAGATTTGATTTTTTCAATCTTTTTGTGAAGCAAACAAGCTCAAGATATGCTGGCAATTCATGTGAAAATCAAAGGGACAAAAATCTCCAAGTTTGGCAAGTTTCTTCAATCAAAAAGATTCAAAAAGATGTGACTGCGAATCAAATATTCAAACCATCATGCAATGGATTTTTTGTGCAAGATTTAACCTAATTCTTTTCTACTATATATACACAAGCTAAACCTAATGCCATGGACGTGAATTTGCTGCAAACAAAACCATAAGCATATTGAAAAAAATCAAAGAAAAGTGAAAACTGTTTTCAATCTTCCAGGCCAATTCAAGGACTTTGGTTGTTTCTAACATATTGCTTGAAGTGTCAGGGACGTATAGCAATCGAATTCATACGCTAAAGCTCAAGGAATCCAAGGAAACAGTTTCACGGTTTGAACATCTTTTCCAGAATTGCAATTCATTATTCATGTGCATTTGACATATTTTATTGTTTGTTTTGTGTTAATAGGGACCATACGAAGCTTTTGGCATAGGTTAATTGGATTAAAACGTCCTAAATCCAAAGATGCCATGAACAAATTCTAGGGTTCTCGAGTTCTGGAATTGGGGCTTTGTAAACCAAGTAAAATTAGGATTCATGAGGCATATGGTTGTAATCCTGAGAACCAGACGAATTTAACCCTACCATCGCGAAATATTTATATAGCCTGTAGGGCTATTCGCTATTTTTCCTCATGTCAAATTGTGGGGGTTAAAAACCCCCGCTATCTGTTTGTATTTTGCAGGAACAATTGGGAAAGATGATGACGCGTTGATGTGCTATTGGAGCATTCAAATGTGGCGCGCGTGTTTTCGTTTTGGCAGCATGTGAATTAATTATTATATATTATAATTGCTTCTTATCATAATAACAAATGCAGGCACATGGTGTGGTGGTAGATGCGCTGGCTGGTATCCATTGGGACCTGGGTTCGATTCCTAGGTCCCCCCAAATAATTGTTTCTATTTTTTCTTACATATTCACATGCAGGCATTTAAGGGCGTTCCATCATACACCTCAAGCAATCAGGCGCCAAGTGGCCACATGCTTAAATCTGTTGGCCAGGAGATGAAGAACACCATACTCCCTAGTCAACCAACGTGCAGACAATTACCAAAGTCAAAAAAAAGCTTGAGAGATTAATGGCCCAGCCCCCCTGGTTTCCCTATTCCTTTTTCTTTTACAATTTAATTTTTATTATTATTATTTAATTATCATTATTATTATTTAATTAAATTAATTATTTTTCATAACAAATTTAGACACTAAAAAATGTAAATATTATTTATTTTTATTATTTATTAAATTTCACTATTAATTATTATTTTGTAAATAAATACTAACAAAATTGATTTAGTCTTTTAAATTAGGATAAATTTGACTCTTTTTTTTCACAATAAATAAAATACATGTAGAATTAGGTTAATTAATATATTTAATTTCTTTTATTTTTATTTTCATTAAGACATTAAAAAACTAAAAAATACTTTTTCTTTTAATTATTTAATTAATTAGTAAGTTAGGTTTAATATTAATTAAATGAAAAAGAAGGACCAAAATTCCATTCTTTTCTCAAAAAGGGTCAAAACCCTAAGACTTTTCCCGATTCAATTTTTCTCGCGCATATTTATTCTTGATTCCTATTTTGATCATATTTATGTAACTGTTTCGAGGATGTAATAGATAATTAGGACTTTTACCGCTTTCTTTATTTTCTCGCAATTTATTTTTCAAAGGGTTATGTTTTTGGCGATGTAAATACCCGACGCCTTGTAATAGCGTAGATTTACTTTCCGCAATTTATTTTCCGCATAATTATTAACTGTTAACTATGCATGACAAGATTTGCCTGAAAAATAAAATCAACCCGTAGCTCACCATATAAATGTGCAAAGATAATCTTAACATGAAACCTGACACACGTGCACATGCCACTCCTAGGGTACGCCTCACTTGGTTGCCTCGATGTGGTCCTTGAGTATAGGGTGTTTTAGAGGTCACCCTCCTGTCTCAAGATCCAGTTGCCTCGAAACAGTTGCCTCGGATAAAAAAGGATCTAGGACATTAGGGTTACCGCTAAGGCGTCCTACTATTGCTTTGATGACCACACATGTCCCTATAATCGAATTGACCCGAATAACTCCAACGACGGTGGTACCTGCTTCTCAATAGTGGGATAGTACTGTCTAAAGGACATTTACACAGCTTAATTCCTTAGAGTAGGTAGATTTCTCCTGGGTACTTGCTCTTTCAAAACAAAAAAAAACAACTTTTCGCACCTACACTTTCAAAAAGTTTTCAAACAAATACTTCATACACTCTTGAGGACAGATACAAGAGTTACCTAGAAGTTTTCAAACTAAACTTTTTCAAAACCCACAAACACAAGAAAAGCAAACAATTTTTGAAAACATAGTGAGCAAGTACCTAAGAGTCCATGGATAACCACGGATAGAAAGGGTGCTAACACCTTCCCTTTCTATAATCTACCTCCCGAACTGAGAGACATCTCGAAAAGGAATTTTGTTGTGCTTTTGTCCTTTCCTTGTTGGAGAACATAAAAGACGGTGGCGACTCTTGCTTACCGCGACATTTCGCGAACCAGCATTTCAAAATAGTCAGTTCTATTTCCACCGATCACAGAACTGGCGACTCTGCTGGGGAATATCTTATAAGTGAGGTGTACCTTAGGATTAGATCATTTTATGTTTTCAATTGAATGCTTTGTTTGCTTTAATATTGTGGGCTTGCATCGGAGTTTCATAGATCCTAACCCGGATCTGGGGAATACCCTTTAGGTAGCAATAAACTGTGAGGGACCTGTCCGGCGTAGACCGACACGGGTGAAGCAGTAGCTACGTTGGTGTGACACCTTGGTCTGTACCGATATCCCTTGTGTTGGAACGAGGAGAATATGGGTCTTCTGAGGAGTCATTAAGCACCAACTGACCTTAGAACCTTAAATTGACCCAACTTGGCCATAGAACAGTAGCAGTATGCTACACTCATTGAGGCTAAACTCTCGCGATGGTTCCGACCGCAAGAAAAGATTGCGAAACTGGAGTTATGACCGATTGAGGGTAGTCATTGATATTGAGATCCTCTAGAACCCGATTACTATTTTCTAGGACAGGTCTTAAACAACTGAAACTGAAAGAGGGTAGTACTTAAACTTCATGCCAGCCTGAAATATAAGGGCTCTTTTGTGTGACTTGTATGCCTTCAAACTTGAACTACTTGCACATTCTTGTTATCTGACACATGAGTTTCTTGTAGGTTTTGTTTACAGTCCTTGATCGGGACTTGTAACAGGGTTTACTTACATCACTCCATGCATAGCATACACATCATAACATCATACCATAGCATTTCCTTAACCATTTCAAGGATCTCAAGGGTTCGTGATGCAGGTCGGGATGAGCCAAATGTCTAGCAAGGGGCAAAGAGGGTTTATTTTCCTCTAGCCAAGGTTGTTTAGAAATCCAAGCACGATAGCTTGAGTCAAGGGCTATGACCCACTCGATATGGTGAGCCTTGACTCTTGAAGAAGGACTCTCAGCGACATGAAGTTCCTTCAATCAAGCTACCCAAATTCAAATTCTAACAAGCTTCTTGGTTTACCCCGCGAGATCTTTGAAAACATTGCATGCATATCATACATATCATTGCATTACAGGTACACTTTTTACAGGTCACTTATCTTCTTCGCTGTTTATTTCAGCAATCATCATGTCTACTGAACCTTCCGTTGAACAAGCTATCAAGGCCCTCCAGGCCCAGAGTGCCCAGTTCCAAGAGTTAGTTATGAGCCTAGCCCAGGGTCAACAGGATTTGAAGACTCTGATTCTGAAAGAGAGGAAGAAGAAGAAGAAGAGGACCGTTTTGTTCAACACTGGACGCGGATCTGGGAATGGATTACAGAATGAGGTTGAGCTGACTACCTCATTCGTAGGAAAAGACAGTCCACAAGAGAGAAGGGTTCCTAGTCCCGTGGTCTCTGACAACGAGACTGATTATAATGATGAATAGTACCCTCCTGCTGAGGATAAGTACAAACAGCTAGAAGACCGGTTAAGCGCTATGGAGATACAGAAGGTGCCCGGACTGGACTTCGAAGATCTAGGTCTGTCCTCTGGGGTGGTGATTCCCCATAAATTCAAGGCACCTGCCTTTGCCAAATATGACGGAGCTTTCTGTCCTAAGTTGCACCTCCGTTCATACGTAAGGAAGATCCAGCCCTACACGGCAGACAAGAATTTGTGGACTCACTTCTTTCAGGACAGCCTGTTAGGGACTGAACTCGAGTGGTTCTATCAGTTGGAAGGAGCCAACATCCGCAACTGGGAGGACCTTACTGCTGCCTTTTACAAGCAATACCAGTATAATGCCGACCTTGCTCCCACGCGCACTCAGCTTTAGGGGATGTCTATGGGTACAGGTGAAGGATTTAAAGAGTATGCTAAAAAGTGGAGAGACCTTGCTGGAAGGTTGCAGCCACCTTTGACTGACCGTGAACTTGTGGATATGTTTTTGGGGACCCTGTCTGGTCCGTTCTTCAACCATTTGATTGGAAATTCTTCTGCCGGGTTTATAGACCTTATCTTTACTGGTGAGAGAATTGAAGTTGGCATCAAAAGCGGGAAGATTCAAGAGGCTACACCTCCTGATACTCATAAAAAGCCTTACCAGGGAAAAAAGAGTCCAATGCTGTGTCTGGTAAAAAGAGTCGTCATGATCAACATGTAGGGGCAACCCAGATCTCCGATCCCACGCATGTTCAACAAAGACAAAACAATAGGCGTAGGGTGAGATATCAAGATAGGAAGTATACTGACATCAACATGCCTTTTTCTCAGGCATTACAACAATTGTTGAAGGCGAAACTGATCACACTAAAGGATCCTCCTCAAAATCCTGATACTTCCTCTTCCAAGTATAACCCGAGTGTGAGATGCACCTACCATTCTGACAGTCCTGGGCATGACACTGACGACTGTTGGAGTTTGAAGAACAAGATCCAAGACTTGATTGATGCCAAGGAGATTAAGTTTGATCACTGATCCTACACCAAATCATCGAGAATGTCTTTTGTTCATTAGAATTTTCAATTTGTAATCTTTTGATTGTTTAAACATTTGTTCATGTCGAACTTTATTACTTTATCAATGCATCGCATATGTCTGTTTTGAATCAATCCATTCGTATTCACTATATTCAAATTGCTTTCATTTTTTGTGATGTCAACTCTCGATTAAAAAAAAAATTCTAAACCTTTTGAGGGAGGATGACGAAAACGATACCATGATCTTTACAGTATGCTTTTGGACAAACCCCGCTGATGAGGTACAGGCATTGTTTCAAATCCTAAACAGTGGAGTTATAAGGAAGATAATCCCTAGTCAACCCCTTTGAGCCAAAGAAGTTGGAGTTTTTCTTTTCACAAATTAAAACCCTTAATTATAACCTGGGGCAGGGTAGTTCTCTCAGTTAATCCAGGTTTACAATGAATGGCATCAAAGAAGTCCTTCCGAAACAAGAGACGGTGATGGTTCCCTATAATCGTCAAGACAGGCAGTCATTATCTCTCAGAAATAAAAGCCCAACAAGTCAAAACCTATGAAGGAGACTTACAAAATTGGGGCATCCCGCTGACTGTAATCACAAAAGAAACAGTTCAGGCAAAAGACAAGGATAATAAAATCAAAAAGAAATAGGTCCTACAAACCCTCAACAAAAGGAATGACTGCCTGTTCAAAATAAACTGTCAGCATCCGAACCATCACTGGAATATCAGAGCGAAGACTCAAACAAGGTCTAACGCACGATTAGCTGAGTTTAGGATCGAAGAACATCACGAAGAGTGGGTGGGTACAAATATACTTTGAGCCTTTATCCTTTGTTTCTTAAACCGTGAACCATGCCACGTTATAACCCTTAAAAGTCCTAGATGAAGCATGGGTTAGTTCGAAAGCATATTGTTACAAAAGGTATCCTGACTCCTGTAGGGCTTGCTGTAAAATCCTGAGTTGACATCATATTTTACAAAAATCCACTTGTTTTATTGAAATTGCATTTTCAAAAAACTTCAAGACAGACATAAGCTTTGCATTTTTAAATAACATTGTTTGCATATGACTATTTATTCAAACAGCAGAGAAATTCGCACGACGAATATCTAGTGAACAAAAACCTTCTCAACAAAAAGGATCACATCAAGTGGGAAAACACTTCCAACCAAGGGGCAGACATGATCATGGTCCATCATCTGGGGCAGTCCAGTCAAGATTCAAGGAATCTCTAAAAAATGCCAAATAGCCAGGGGCAGATCTCCATCAACTGGGGCATTGGGCATGAATTCCAGCGACAAATCTGGTACGATCAAACATCTTCTAGTAATATGACAACACAACACTACTGGCAGTGACAACTCCCTACATCCTGAGAGCATGGACATAGTCGAAAAAATACTATGCATAATCAAAGACCCGCTAGGTCGACTGGCCTAGGCAAAAATAAGGGCTTCCCGGCGAACCAAAAGGGTTCGGGCAAAAATAAGGGATGAAAATGAAAAATCTGTACACCCGACAAGTCGAAAACCTGAAAAGGCGGCTTGGGCAAAAAGGGGTATCCCGGTGGACTGAAAACCCGAAAGGTCGGTCCAGGCAAAAGTTAGGGATCAAAGCGTACGACTATGTCCCGTCATCCCGTCAGTTGCCTACCAGAAGAAGATTTGTCAATCGGCAATTATCAAGCACCTCCACAGGTACCTTCTCCCACAGAAGCTGGGGAAATAAGAATTGTCCGAACTATACAAGCTGCTTTGTCCTCCAGGTACAAGGTAAGTTCAGCTGAAGAATATGACCAAGATACCTTCACTCCCCGCAGAGTAAGACAACATCCAGCAATACTCTCCCCAAGCAGAGTTGGTCTCCCATCAGCCCTAAAAAGGCACAGTATCCCCAGCAAATCAGCAACACTCTCCCCCGAGCAGAGTTGGCCTACCACCAGTCTTGAAAAAGTTGGGTATCCCTAGAAGATCTTAATATTCCCTAGTAGAGTATACAGATATTCCTCAGCAAGCATCCCCGGCAGTCTTAATATTCCTCGACAGAAATATAAGATTATTCCCCGGCGGGATACAGACATCCCAGTAGAGCCATTTCCCCAGTACAATCCAAAAGTTTCCCCAGGAGAGTTGAACCATCTCCCCAGTAGATTCCAGAATCTTGTCCCCTGCAGAGTACAAATGCATCTCCCCAACTGTATTCAGAGGTTATCCCCACCAGAGTCTAACTGGGTTATCCTCGGCAAATTGCAACGGAAAGATCATCCTCAACGAAGTTCTTCCTATCCCCCAGCGAAGTTCATCTTCTATCCCCAACAAAACTTATCAACGGAATCCCCAGCGGAGTTATCGTTAAAATCTCAGTGAAGCATCTCTTCCCCACAGAGTAATTCCCCGCAGAGTAATCTCTTCGCCATGTTTATTCCCCAACGGAGTCATCTTCTCCTACAGGTTATTCGTGCAATCATCCTCGGCGGAAACGAAGAATTCAACATCATTCTCCAGCAGCTATCCGGGATTTATTTTCCCCAGCTAAAACATCACATTTTCATACATCATGATACATGCACATACGCATCATATCACACGATCTCATTTATTCTAGAGAACATCATGACCTCATGCATCTCATACATCATGACATTGCATACAACTAACTCTTTACCTTTTCAGGAAAGAATGATCAATAGATAAAAGTCATTACCTTTTGGAGTAGCAGTCGTCCAAGACTCCTTCATCATCTCGTTGAGGTAGAAGTCATCAAGATTCCTTCATCATTCCGTTGAGGAAGAAGTCGTCAAGATTTCTTCATCATCCTATTGAGGTAGAAGTCGTCAAGATTCCTTCATCATCCCGTTGAGGTAGAAGTCGTCAAGATTCCATCATCATCCCGTTGAGGTAGAAGTCATCAAGATTCCTTCATCATTCCATTGAGGTAGAAGTCATCAAGATTCCTTCATCATTCCGTTGAGGTAGAAGTCATCAAGATTCCTTCATCATCCTGCTGAGGTAGTAGTCGTCCAAGATTCCTTCATCATCCTGCTGAGGTAGTTGTCGTCTAAGATTCCTTCATCATCCTGCTGAGGTAGTAATCGTCCAAGATTCCTTCATCATCCCGTTGAGGTAGTAATCGTCCAAGATTCCTTCATCATCCCGTTGAGGTAGTAATCGTCCAAGATTCCTTCATCATCCCGTTGAGGTAGTAATCGTCCAAGATTCCTTCATCATCCCGTTGAGGTAGAAGTCGTCAAGATTCCTTCATCATCCCGTTGAGGTAGAAGTCGTCCAAGATTCCTTCATCATCCTGCTGAGGTAGTAGTCGTCCAAGATTCCTTCATCATCCCGCTGAGGTAGTAGTCGTCCAAGATTCCTTCATCATCCTACTGAGGTAGTAGTCGTCTAAGATTCCTTCATCATCCTGCTGAGGTAGTAATCGTCCCAGATTCCTTCATCATCCTGCTGGAGTAGCAATCGTCTCAGATTCCTTCATCACATCATTATCAAAAAACCTTTTTCAAGTTCTAGATCAACACCTGTAACTAGCCAGGAAATATCTGTGGACGACTGATTGTAGATCTACACCTGAAACCAGACATGAAAGCTATCTACATGAAGAGACGGAAGATCAATACCTGAAACCAGACAGGAAACCATCTTTCTTTCTCAAGTTAGAGATTAATACCTGAAACCAGACAGGAAAACTATCTCACCAGCCAGCCTTCTTGAGTTCCGGATCAACACCTGTAACTATCCAGGAAAAATCTGTGGACGAAGGATTATAGATTAATACCTGAAACCAGAAGGACAACTATCTACTTGACCATCATAAAGCAACCCTACACCGGTTCTTTCTCTTCCAGATGCAGTTTTACACGGACTCATCATCAGGCAACCCTACACAGGTTTCTTCTTTCAACATACCAAGTTACAATTCAACAAGCTATCTCCAGATGGCATCTATAAGCCCATCCCCGACAAGATTCTGACGCATTTCCAGATGGCATCTATAAGCCCATCCCCGATAAGGTTCTGTCACATTTCCAAATGGCATCTATAAGCCCATTCCCGACAAGATTCTGTCACGTCTTCAGATGGCATCTATAAGCCCATCCTCCTATCCATCATCTTTCCAAATGGCATCTGTAAGCCCATTCCCGACATCACAATGCTGATACTACACCACACTATGCGAGTGCAAATTTCTGGGCACTTTAGTGTTCAATCATCTTCCACCTTCGGATCACGAAAGGAACGCGATCCAATCTACATCCTCAGGACTAAGAAGATTGAACAGGGGCAACTGTTGTACCCCAAAATTTGCCCTCCCATATTCTTCAAAATTTGTCAAGAGTCATCTTCAAATGGCTCAAGATTTCTCAAGGGGTTGCACAGTCCAAATGCCTCCTAAGCCAGTCAAAATTAGGGTTTTGGTTCCTTCAATGAGTTTGGGGTTTCCAATGGTCCAATCAAGTCCCATAGGCCTATACATATTCTCAAGCATCTACATGCCAAGTTGCAAAACTCACAGGGTCAATTTCCACAGTCAAAAGCCCTATTTGATCCACAATCAACTACAGGGGTAAAATGGTCATTTTGCAGTCAAAAGTCAGAATTTTTGGTCAACATCTTATTTTGAGTCCACAATCATCATTTGATCAAGTCTTGATCATGATTCCATAAGCATGGCTCAAAAATCATCAAGATGCAAAAAGTTGCTATTTTTGGACAGTAGAAAAGTCAACTGTATCTTGACCAGGGCATAACTTTTTCATGGTTCATCAGAAAAATCCCATCCAATGCTCATCTTGAAGGGGATGACATTTCCTACAACTCATCTTCACATTCCAAGTCCAAGAAATGCTCTCACAAAAAGTTATCAATTTCTACATTATAGGTCAAATTCAAAAGTCAACAAAAATGCACTTTAAGTCAAAGACCATAACTTGAGATTGGTAAATCCAAATGACATGGGACAAAAGGCATTGGTTATAGGACTTCAAGACCTTTCCAAAATGTCCAAGAACATGTTCATATGATCAAAATTGAGCAAGATATGCATTGGAGAAGTTGGGAAATTTTTGTGAATTTGCAAAAGTCAACTTTGCTCAAAACACCTTGTTTTTGCTAATGGACCTCAAATTTCTTCTTGAAACTTTATTCAAAGCCTATGCACGACCCATTGAGATTATTTGAATTTATTTTCTTATTTTTTATTAATTAATTGGATTTTTAATTGATTTTAAATCATTTAATTAATTTAAATTGTAGGAAATACAAAGATTTGATTTTTTCAATCTTTTTGTGAAGCAAACAAGCTCAAGATATGCTGGCAATTCATGTGCAAATCAAAGGGACAAAAATCTCCAAGTTTGGCAAGTTTCTTCAATCAAAAAGATTCAAAAAGATGTGATTGCGAATCAAATATTCAAACCATCATGCAATGGATTTTTTGTGCAAGATTTAACCTAATTCTCTTCTACTATATATACACAAGCTAAACCTAATGCCATGGACGTGAATTTGCTGCAAACAAAACCATAAGCATATTGAAAGAAATCAAAGAAAAGTGAAAACTGTTTTCAATCTTCCAGGCCAATTCAAGGACTTTGGTTGTTTCTAACATATTGCTGGAAGTGTCAGGGACGTATAGCAATCGAATTCATACGCTAAAGCTCAAGGAATCCAAGGAAACAGTTTCACGGTTTGAACATCTTTTCCAGAATTGCAATTCATTATTCATGTGCATTTGACATATTTTATTGGTTGTTTTGTGTTAATAGGGACCATACGAAGCTTTTGGCATAGGTTAATTGGATTAAAACGTCCTAAATCCAAAGATGCCATGAACAAATTCTAGGGTTCTCGGGTTCTGGAATTGGGGCTTTGTAAACCAAGTAAAATTAGGATTCATGAGGCATATGGTTGTAATCCTGAGAACCAGACGAATTTAACCCTACCATCGCGAAATATTTATATAGCCTGTAGGGCTATTCGCTATTTTTCCTCATGTCAAATTGTGGGGGTTAAAAACCCTCGCTATCTGTTTGTATTTTGCAGGAACAATTGGGGAAGATGATGACGCGTTGATGTGCTATTGGAGCATTCAAATGGGGCGCGCGTGTTTTCGTTTTGGCAGCATGTGAATTAATTATTATATATTATAATTGCTTCTTATCATAATAACAAATGCAGGCACATGGTGTGGTGGTAGATGCGCTGGCTGGTATCCATTGGGACCTGGGTTCGATTCCCAGGTCCCCCCAAATAATTGTTTCTATTTTTTCTTACATATTCACATGCAGGCATTTAAGGGCGTTCCATCATACACCTCAAGCAATCAGGCGCCAAGTGGCCACATGCTTAAATCTGTTGGCCAGGAGATGAAGAACACCATACTCCCTAGTCAACCAACGTGCAGACAATTACCAAAGTCAAAAAAAAGCTTGAGAGATTAATGGGCCAGAATTGCTAATTTGCCTCCATCTGGGCCCAGCACCCCCTGGTTTCCCTATTCCTTTTTCTTTTACATTTTAATTTTTATTATTATTATTTAATTATCATTATTATTATTTAATTAAATTAATTATTTTTCATAAAAAATTTAAACAACTAAAAAATGTAAATATTATTTATTTTTATTATTTATTAAATTTCACTATTAATTATTATTTTGTAAATAAATACTAACAAAATTGATTTAGTCTTTTAAAGTAGGATAAATTTGACTTTTTTTTTTCACAATAAATAAAATCCATGTAGAATTAGGTTAATTAATATATTTAATTTCTTTTATTTTTATTTTCATTAAGACATTAAAAAACTAAAAAATACTTTTCTTTTAATTAGTTAATTAATTAGTAAATTAGGTTTAATATTAATTAATTGCAAAGAAGGACCAAAATTCCATTCTTTTCTCAAAAAGGGTCAAAACCCTAAGACTTTTCCCGATTCAATTTTTCTCGCGCATATTTATTCTTGATTCCTATTTTGATCATATTTAGGTAACTGTTTCGAGGATGTAATAGATAATTAGGACTTTTACCGCTTTCTTTATTTTCTCACAATTTATTTTTCAAAGGGTTATGTTTTTGGCGATGTAAATACCCGACGCCTTGTAATAGCGTAGATTTACTTTCCACAATTTATTTTCCGCACAATTATTAACTGTTAACTATGCATGACAAGATTTGCCTGAAAAATAAAATCAACCCGTAGCTCACCATATAAATGTGCAAAGATAATCTTAACATGAAACCTGACACACGTGCACATGCCACTCCTAGGGTACGCCTCACTTGGTTGCCTCGACGTGGTCATTGAGTATAGGTTGTTTTAGAGGTCGCCCTCCTGTCTCAAGATCCAGTTGCCTCGAAACAGTTTTCTCGGATAAAAAAGGATCTAGGACATTAGGGTTACCGCTAAGGCGTCCTACTATTGCTTTGATGACCACACATGTCCCTATAATCGAATTGACCCGAATAACTCCAACGACGGTGCTACCTACTTCTCAATAGTGGGATAGTACTGTCTAAAGGATATTTACACAGCTTAATTCCTTAGAGTAGGTAGATTTCTCCTGGGTACTTGCTCTTTCAAAACAAAAAAAACAACTTTTCGCACCTACACTTTCAAAAAGTTTTCAAACAAATACTTCATACACTCTTGAGGACAGATACAAGAGTTACCTAGAAGTTTTCAAACTAAACTTTATCAAAACCCACAAACACAAGAAAAGCAAACAATTTTTGAAAACATAGTGAGCAAGTACCTAAGAGCCCGTGGATAACCACGGATAGAAAGGGTGCTAACACCTTCCCTTTCTATAATCTACCTCCCGAACCGAGAGACATCTCGAAAAGGAATTTTGTTGTGCTTTTGTCCTTTCCTTGTTGAAGAACATAAAAGACGGTGGCGACTCTTGCTTACCGTGACATTTCGCGAACCAGCATTTCAAAACCGTCAGTTCTATTTCCACCGATCACAGTATGCCCACTAGAGTGAGTGCCAAAGGTACCTTCATGTAATTCAGCAATAATCTTTTCAGCTTCAATCTTATCCATACAACAAAGCAGAATAGAATCATGATTACATTTGTACAGGATGCCATTACTTAGGAAGAACTTAGTGGAGAACTTCCTTAGGAACTTTTTATCATTGATTGAAGCTCCTTCTGGATATTCTTGATCCTCGAGATACCTTTTGACTTCATGAAACCAAGGTTGGTCCACTACTTCTTCAGTATTAATCTCGTGATAGTGTGCTGGTTTGTCCATTCGTTCAATGGTGATATGGGGAGCCTCGTTATCCCAATTAAGTTCAAACATAGATGACATTGTGGCTAGAGCATCTGCTAGCTGATTTTCTTCTCGCGGGAAATGCTCAAAGGTAATCTGCTCGAAATGTGGTAACAATGTCAAAACATGTTCTTTGTAAGGGATAAGGTTTGGATGCTTAGTGTCCCATTCTCCTTTGATCTGACTAATAACCAAAGTTGAATCTCCAAATACAACTAAAGATTTGATTCCCAAGTCTATGGCAGCCTTGAGACCAAAGATGCATGCTTCGTATTCCGCCATGTTGTTCGTACAGTTGAAGCAAAGTCTGGAAGTAAAGGGAGTAAGACACCCTTCCGAAGATATGAGTACAGCGCCGATACCATTACCAAGTGCATTGGATGCCCCATCAAAGAACAGGGTCCATCAGGATCCTTGTTCAGGTCCTTCATATGGCCTGATTTCTTCACTGTTGTCTAATGTCATGATGTCTTTGTCCGGGAATTCAAACTTCTTGGACTGATAATCTTCTACAGCCTGATGGGCAAGATGATCAGCTAGCACTCTACCCTTTATAGCTTTTTGGGTAGTGTAATGTATGTCATATTCTGTTAGGATCATCTGCCATCTAGCTATCCTCCCAGAAAGAGAAGGCTTTTCAAAGATGTACTTTATCGGATCCATCTTAGATATCAGCAAAGTGGTATGAGTCAACATATACTGTCTTAGCCGGAGAGCAGCCCATACCAGAGCGCAACAAGTTCTCTCGAGCAGTGAATATCTGGTTTCACAGTCGGTAAACTTTTTGCTCAGGTAGTAAATAGCGTGCTCTTTTCGGCCAGACTCGTCATGCTGCCCCAATACACACCCCATTAAGTTCTCTAAAATGGTCAGATACATGATCAGTGGTCTTCCCTCGACAGGTGGCATCAAGACAGGAGGCTCTTGTAAATACTCTTTGATTTTGTCGAAAGCAATCTGACATTCATCATTCCATCTGACTACTTGATCTTTCTTCAACAGTTTGAAGATTGGTTCACAAGTAGACGTTAGGTGAGAAATGAATATGGAAATATAGTTCAGGAGTCCCAAGAATTCTCTGACTTCCTTCTCAGTACGAGGAGCGGGCATTTCTTGTATTGCTTTGACCTTGGCAGGATCGACCTCGATGCCTTTGTTGTTGACAATGAAACCTAAGTGTTTACCGGACCGGACTCCGAATGTGCACTTGTTCGGGTTCAACCTTAGTTTGTACTCCTTCAATCTGACAAACAACTTTTACAAGTGATCAAGGTGTTCTTCTTCAGTTTGTGATTGGGCTATCATGTCATCTACATAGACCTCTATCTCATGATGTATCATATCATGAAACAAAGCTACCATGGCGCATTGATAGATTGCCCCGACATTCTTCAGTTCGAATGGCATCACTTTGTAGCAGAACATACCCCACTGTGTGACAAATGTAGTTTTCTCCATGTCCTCAGGCGCCATTTTGATTTGGTTATAGCCTGAGAATCCATCCATGAAAGAAAATACTTTATGCCGGGCCGTATTATCGACCAGGATGTCGATGTGTGGAAGTGGAAAATCATCTTTAGGGCTGGCCCTATTTAAATCTCTATAATCCACACACATTCTTACTTTGTCGTCCTTTTTAGGCACGAGAACAATGTTGGAAACCCATTGAGGATATGAAGTAACAGCCAAAAATCTAGCATTGAACTGCTTCATGACTTCCGCTTTGATCTTCTCTGACATGTCAGGTCTCATGCGGCGGACTTTTTGTTTCACTGGTGGACAGTCTTCTCTTGTTGGCAGACGATGTACCACGATGTCTGTATCAAGTCCCAGCATGTCTTTGTATGACCAGGCAAAGATCTCAACATAATCATGCAAAAGCTGAATTAGGCGCTCCTTGACACTCGGCTCTAAATTGGCACCCACTTTGATTTCCTTTTTATCTTCCTCAGTACCCAAGTTAATTGTATCCAACAGCTCCTCATGAGGCTGAATAGCTCTTTCCTCTTGTTGTAGTAGTCTGGCCAATTCCTATGTCACCTCACAATCTTCCTCACATTCGTATTCGGCTTGGTAGATCAGATCTTCAAAGTCACTGAAGACTATAGCAGTATCGTTACCCATGGGATCCGGAATGGAGGGGTACCTGCATTTGTGAGTGTGGGTGTATGTAAGGGTATAGCCATCTTTAAACAATAAAATGTAAAATAAGGACAATGAGCACAAAAGGTTTATATGTGAAAAAGCGTCCATGATTCATTGAATGTCATATGAAGATGAAATAAAAACCCTTACAAATGGACCATTGTGCCTCGGGTGGCGACACAAGGTTTTTAAAGTGCGAATTGTTCGTGAATATTACAAGTCCAACAGAAATGTAAAAGATACATTACTAAGAGATGAAAGTATTTGGGACAAAGTCTCTGGCTTCCCAGTTGCGAAGTCCTCCGCTGACAGTAGGAAATATCCAATCTTCCAAGCTGCCATCCTCTTCATTGTCTTCTATTGCATTGACCCCTTGGTTGCTAATCTTCAAAGGTGGCCCTCCAGCACGGGCACGACGCACAGCCTTCTGAGCAGTTGAAGTAAAACCCAAGCCAAACTTGTCTGATTTGTACGGAATGTCTAGAAGCTGCCCCCAGATGGTGCATCCACCCTCCTCTATTACTGCCTTTGCATCCTTTAGAGATGACATCCAAAGTGGAGGTCTTGTGATCTTGGGAATCGAGGACACTTCCTTGGTTACCGCTACTTTTTGAGAGACCTCTTCAAAATGTTGAAAAGGAGTTTCAATGAACTCGTCATCCAACTCCACATATCAGAAAGAATTCAGATGACTAATCATGTACTCCTCCTCCCCGTGGACAGTTATGATCTTCCCTTGGACCGGATACTTCAGCATCTGATGCAATATGGAGGTGACAGCACCGGCGTTATGGATCCAAGGTCGTCCTAACAGACAGGAATAAGAGGGACGGATCTCCATCACATAGAAGGTTGAATTTAAAGTCTGAGTTCCCATATTTATCGGGATGTCCACCTCCCCATGGACCATCCTCTTCGAGCCATCAAATGCTCTCACAATTATGTTATTGGGTTTCAACGTCATCCTTTCGCAATCCAATCAGTCAAGAGCTTTCTTTGGTAAGACATTCAAAGATGAACTAGTGTCTACCAAGACATGGGCTAGGGTTGTTCCTCTACACTCCACAGAGACATGCAATGCCTCGTTGTGCTTTCTCCCTTTGGGTGTCAAATCAGCATCAGAGAAGCCCAGGCCGTTATCGGCTGTCAAACTGGCCACACATTCTTGGAATTGGTCAGCAGACGTCTCTTGCGGAACATGAGCTATCTTCAGAAATTTTACCAGGGCTTTCGCATGTGCCTTAGAGCAAAGCAGCAATGCTAGCGTGGAGATCTTGGAGGGGGTTTGCCCCAACTGTTCAACCACATCATAATCACTCTTCTTTATTATCCTCAGGATTTCTTCCATTTCCTTCTTTGATGTTTTGGGGATAGCTAGCGATTGAGCCTTCGTCCGGATAGGCTCTTCTTGAATGCTTTTTCCTTTATTCTCGGTAGTGGAATTATTGGTAGGGATAGGGATTGTGTCTTCTTTATCGGTAAATACACTTGCAGGTATAATCACTGGTGCAGAGGTACTCTTTGGAATGGCCACAGGACCAAAGACTGCCTTTGGAGGGGAAATCTCTGGAGAGAAGATTCTACCACTGTGGGTAATCTTTCTAGTTCCGGAAATATTTCTAATGTCGATATTCTCTTCTTCGGAGCTCTCTTCTTCGGCAGTCGATTCATCTTATTTGATATCATGGTAGTAGATTTCTCTACCATAATTCCATGGTACTGTTTTATCTGACTTGTACAGGACCGGACCGGGCATTGTGATCTTAAGTGGAGTATTTTTTGGAGCAGGTGTAATCCTAACGGGTCTTTTAGGGACCCTGGAAGGATTGGCGTAGATGGTTATGATTGAAACTTCTTTAACTGGAACGGGTGAAACAGGAGCATTCTCAAACAGAATTTCTTGGTTATCAATCAGTTGTTGGATACCTTTTTTTAACAGAGGGAAATAAAATGATGAGGATAGGCAAACATGACAGTCTCTGTCGCAACCTGGGAATATACCAGCTTTCAACAAATTAAACTTAATGATCGAGAGCGGAGTCAACAGTTCATCCACGGTGGCAACAAATAAATCTTCCTCGACATCATTGGCATTGTGACCATGCCTAGGCATTGGAGCGGAAATAACATTTGGTTTCTCAGGCGCTTCAAACTCAACTTCCTTCACATCTATTAGGTCTTGAATTTTGTTCTTCAGAGCCCAACAGTTATTAGTGTCGTTCCCTGGACTTTCAGAATGGTATGCGCATCTGGCATTTGGATGATAATGAGGGGACGTAGTATTGGGATTCTTTGGGGCCTCTTTTAAAGTTGCTAGATTCAATTTCAGAAGATGTGGTAGAACCTAGGCTGGAGTCATGTTAATCCTGTTGAATTGCCGGACTTGCCTTTCCACCCTTGGATGTTTATTTCTTGGTTGGTCAGATGCGGGCTTCGGGATCATAACGGCTACCACCACTGGTCGGCGTTTAGTTCTTCCTTGATTCTTGTGTGAATAAGCAGCATATACTTCCTTCCTCCCAGTGAAGGGTTTTTTCACAGCTGTAGAGGCAGACGTGTCCTTCTGAATCTTCCCACTTCTTATACCAGCTTCCACCCTCTCGCCGGTTAAAATCAATTTAGTAAACCCTGCGGAGGAACTCCCAATTAGATGATTGAAGAAAGGGCCCAATAGAGTTCCCAAGAACATGTCCACCAACTCCCTTTCAGACAGAGGGGGTTGCACTCTTCCGGCTAGATCTCTCCATTTTTGCGTGTAATCTTTGAAGCCCTCATTTGAAACCGTAGCCATACTCTGAAGTTGAGTACGGGTAGGCTCCAAATTAGCATTGTACTAGTATTGTTTATAGAAAGCTGCAGCCAGGTCTTCCCAATTGTGGATGTCGACTCTTTCCAATTGGTAAAACCAATCGAGTTGCGTTCCTGATAAACTGTCTTGGAAAAAGTGGACACACAATTCTTTATCAGTAGAATGTGGCTGAATCTTTCTGACATATGATCGGAGGTGCATTTTAGGACAAGACACCCCATCATACTTGGCAAATAATGGCACTTTAAACTTTGGCAGGATCATAATTCCTGACACCATCCCCAGTTCTTCAAAATCTAGACCCGATACCCTCTGTATTTCCATAGCAGTTAAACGCTCTTCCAGGTGTTTGTACTTATCATCAGCCGGAGGGTATTATTGTTCAGAGTAGTCCTCCTCTTCCTCCTCTTCTTCAAAGTATGACGGAACTGCCGTTTCTTTTCCTTTCCTTTCCCCTTCATCAGATGTTGTTGGAAAATCTAAGGTCCTTCTAGCTTGTCCCTGAAACCTTCTGCCCATGATTACCACACCAGCTGGCTTATTCTTCTTTTTCTCTTTCTCTTTTCCTAGCAGAGTCTTCAGCTCCTCTTGCCCCTTGGCTAAGGTCATGAGTAATTGTTGAAATTGTGTGTTTTGATCTTGAAGGTCTTTGACCGTTTGTTCAAGATCTATCTTACTGAAATAAACAGTAGAGAGATGAGGAAACTTGTGGCAAAGACCTATTTATGGTTATGATGAATGATATGTATTCATGCAATGCTTTCAAGGATTTAGAAATTCAAATTTGTTTCAAACAAAAAGAAACACACGTTATATTGATAAGATAGAATTTGAGTACATCAATGCCCCTTGGGCAAAATAATACAAAATTCTAAGATAAAAAGACATTGCGTATCCTCTTTGGTGCAATGTAGGTATTGAGAGTCTGCTCTTCATGAAGTAACCGAGTGAGTTCCAAAACCTTCTTCTCGCTTGCGTAGAATTGGGCTTCGAAAGTATCGCACTCTCCTTTGAGCTGTATCCAATCCCTTTGTAGGTCTTAGAGTGATATAGGCATGTCAAGATGTAGGATAGTGTATGGAACTTCTCCCTCCTTAACAGGCTCAATAATCACTGGGAGAATGGAAGGATAAGGCATCATAAGACTTTGAGCGCGGGTTCGTACCCACTTGAGGTAAGGCTTAAGAGGGATGGAATTCTTATGTCCCAAAGTCTTGCTATCCACCTTGTTTAGCATCCTCCAAGCTTGGATGAATTTCTGGCGAAGACCTTGATCGTCATTGTCGTAGTCGAATACCAGGCCTTGAATCAGCATATCATGTGGGCCATCCCTTCAAGCATAACCAAATTGTCTTAGAGATAAACACGGGTTATAGGTGATGCCTCCCCTAATGCCAAGTAGAGGGACATTAAGGAATTCCCCACAATGGTCAACAACGATAACATTCTCTTTGGATCGAGAGCACCAATGAATATTTGAATGTTTAAGCGTCATTAACCTTTGTGACCACCTTAAACCTTGCTCATTCTTTAAGAATGATTGGGGAAGATGAGAAATAAACCATCTTTCCAGGAGAGGAGTGCAACACATAAGAAAACCTATTTTCCTCATTGTACGAGTGTGAAAAGAGTGTAAGATATCCCCAAGCAATGTAGGCACCGGGTTGTGAGACATGAAGATTTTGACAGTGCTCACATCTATGAGTTGGTCAGGATTGGGGAAAAAGACCATCCCATAGATGAGAAGAGCTACAATCTCCTCAAAAGCTTGCAATTCTAAGGAATCTAACAACTTTGGGGTTTCTCAAACAGAAACTTTGCCAAGAAGCCTTTGACACCACTTCTAGTTTCCCAATGAGTCATGAGATCAGATGAGTGCAAGTGTAGGGCTTGAGCAATCTCTTATGGCTTTGGATCTCTTTCCGTACCGTTGGAAGGTAGTTGATTGAGAATAGGAATCCTCAAGAGTTGAGAGAATTCTTCCAAAGTAGGCACAAGTTGATAGTCAGGAAATGTGAAGCAATGATGCAAAGGGTCAAAGAACTGGAAGAGAACTTTCATCATATCCTCCTATGTGTTGGAGATGACCAAGTTGAGTAGACGACCATGCCTCTCGGTGAATGGAGAGTTCTCAAGGATCCTTGAAGCTAGCTCCTTAAGTTGTGGAGGAATTCTTACAAGGTTGACTTGGATGGTTTTCCTGCAAAGTGAATCCATATCCTACAAAACAAGAACAAAGATGAATCTCCAAAATCCTTGAAATGGTTAGTGGATGTATATGATGTTCATGATGTCCATGATGTTATTCACAAGTATGTATGTACAAGCAAATCAAGCAAGTTCTTAGTTTAGGCTTGCATGGGGTTTCATAGGTAAGTACCCTCTTGAAGTTTAGTTGGCTCAACCTGTCCTAAAAATAGTAATCGGGTTCTAAGGAGCTCAATATCACTGGATTGTTTCCTTGGTAATTGTTTCAGCTCAAGCCACTTTAATGGCGACCGAAATATCCCAAGAAACCAACCCTCAATGAGTGTAGTATCGAGTATCTACCAACTTCGGACTACACCAAAGCCGGTTATCTCACTACATCCTAAAAGGCCAAGTTGGTCAAGTAAAGGGTTCTAGAAGTTCATTAGTGTTTCATGACATCACTCAGCGGCCCCGTATTCTCTTTGATTGACTCAAAGGCTACCGGTACCCACAAATATGTCACACTAACATAGCTATTGCTTAGACCACGTCGGTATACCCCGCACAGTTTCCACAACGTATTGCTATTTACCTATAATGTTTCCCAAATTCGGGTGGAGGATTTCAAACCCAAACAAAGAACCAAAATGTAAAGCAAACAAGTCAAACAAGGTAAGCAAATAAATGTGATCTAAACCCTAAGGTAACCCCACTTTTATTGCAAATGTTGCAGTTTAGCAAGAGTCGTCACCGACTTTTCTTTTATCCAAAAGGAAAGGTGAAAAAGCACAAGAAAGACCTTTGAGATTGTTTACTTGAGTTCGGGGGGTAGATTATGAAAAGGGAAGGTGCTAGCACCATTTTCATCCATGGTTTTCCATGGGCTCTTAGTTACTTGCTTAGATCACTTGCTTTGGTTTGTTTGAAATGGTGTTTGATGTGGTTTTGAAAGTATTTTGTAAAAGAGGCCATTCGTTTAGGCAATCTTTGTAATGATTCTCATTCGTAAGAATGTATACAAAGATGTTTATCTTTTTTGAAAATGTTTTCAATGTTTGTAAGATGTTTTTGAAATGTGTATGTGTTTGTTTTGAGAATAACAAGGATTGTTGTTTGAAATGCAGAAAGTAACTTAGAAGCTATCTACCTACTCAAATGTATTTCTTATGCATCTTCTATTCCTTTGATATTGTTGACTTACCACTGATTTGGTAAACAACCCTATCTTTGGATGTAAACGGGACGGGTGTGGGTCATCGTATAGCCATGATAGCAATGTTGCAAAGTATCTTAGCATTTTTGAGGGACCAAGATCATTTTGTTTAGGCAACTTTTGAATAGCGTCATCAAGGGACTATGATCTTATATTTGTTTTGTTTTGCTTTTGCCAAGATACTTCGCGTGCATAACATGGCCATTTTATTTTAGGCAACCAAGTGGGAGAAACCCTAAGGGTGCTTGTGTGCAAAACGTATCATTTTTCATGCTTTTGATTTTGTCTTGTATTTAGCGTTTTCTATTTTGTTGTTTTTATCTTGCCATACACACTTATTTACTAGCAATATATGAGAAGCAAATGAAAAGCGAAAAGTAAAATCTAAGCTATTTCATCACTTTAGGGGGATGGGGGTACAATTTAACAATGGGGTAAAGTAGGAATTAAAATATTACAACCGTATCGAATGATAATTAAAAGAATGTGAAAATAGTGCAAAATAAAGGAAAATGCACTTTTGAACTGCTATGTGTCGACCCATGCTGCTATGCATCGACACATAGCTTCTTCCTACCCCTCTAAAACAAAATTAGTTCAGTATGGGTCGACACATAATGGGATGTGTCGAATCATGCACCTCCTTGTATCAACGCGAGATGCGTATGTATCGACTCATAGGCTTTTCCAGCTTCTGTTAAGTGAAATCTGTTTAGTATGTGTCGACACATAATGGGATGTGTCGACTCATACACCTTTTTGCATCAACGTGAAATGCGTATGTGTCGACTCATAGTCCTTTCCAGTTTCTGTTTTGTGACCTGAACTCAGTATGGGTAGATGCATGAGGGTCATGTGTCGACTCATACCCTGTATTTTCACTAAGATGGGTCGACACATGTGGATATGTGTCGATACATCCTGCATTTTTCTGCCTTAAACACCATTATTTGCATACATCAGTTAGTTTTTTAACATATGAATGAATAACATGAACAACAAATAAATCATTAACTTCAAAACAGTGATTGCTACATCCTATAAATAGAAAAGTTGATGTATGGAAAAGGCAAGGTAAAGATGACTTACCTTAAAACTGCACTTTAGGTTTTGAAACCAAATATCCTTCAAGATGTTGTATGAACCTTAAGGAAGCTCCAACCAGCTGCTAGACTTTCCTTTTATTGAAGGTTACTAAACAACCTCTGTATGGTATGAAATGTTAGGATGGTTTGGCAGAACTTGCAAGGTATGAGAGGTTCAAAGGTTTGGACTTTAAAACCCACGAGTGGAAGTTTTGTGGACTGTTATGGCTTTTGTGAATATGAGATTTTTTGAGGGTTTACCAATATAACTTCTGGATTTTCTCCTTGTTCTTTTTCTCTATTTTTTTCTAACCTCTTTGTCTTGCAAATGCTTCTTCTATTTATAGGCAAAAGACTTATGAATAAAGGTTGAATATGTTTACAACACAACATGTTATGGTTTGGTTGGGATGCAAGTATCAAACCATGTCAAGTACTCCATGGTTCCCAGATGAAGTACCAAAGTTCTGGTTTAGAGGGGTTGACTTCCATGTTTTATGGTAGAGTAAAGTCATAAAATAAACAAAGTATGGGCTCAAGACAAACTTTGTACAAAAGTTTTCTTTTCAAGAATAGCAATGATGCCTTTATGCCATACATGGAAAGATCCTTTGGACAATGGCTTAAACACTTGGGTAATAGCTCAAAAGTGGGTGTAAGCATTAAATTATGATAAGAGTTGCAAGTCACAAGGCCTTCAAATTAGAGATTATGTAGCATGGGTTAAGATTCCTGTTCCTTGTTCATCACAAATCTGCCTTGTAAATCAAGAATGAATGTCCAACTTCAGATCCTTGTATCTCCTAACTCAAATAAGATAAATTCATGCTCTTGGATGTTTTGGAAAGCTTGAAACACCCTCTATAACTTTCATGTTGTCCACTTTTGTTAAATCAAATTGGAACTTGATGAAAAATTGGCAAGAAGTTGGGATAAAAACCTGACCAAAACTGTTGAAAATTTCTCTAAGTGTTTAAATGAAAATGTCATGACTTCATGAATTTATAACTTGAAATCCAAGCCTGTTTAGGAGAAGTTGTGTAAAGAAATGTTGTAGATATCATGGAGATCTACAACTTTCATGTTGGAAGCTTCTCTTGAATCATCTTGCATCTTGGTGAAAGAATTGCATGATGTGATGAAATTATCATGTATAAAAACACTTAGAAAATTTCTAAGTCTTGGAAATCTTGACTTTTCAAGTTGACTTTTGACTTTCTTGATTCCTTGATGATCAAGCTTGATATTTTTGAATGTCTTGATGAAATTTTATCTTTGGGTTGTAATGTTGACCAAAAAAGTCAAAGTTTGACTTTCCAGTATGCAATTGACCATTTTTCCCTTGTGCCAATTTCAAGCCTAAATTGATGTATCAGTGCTGCAAACTTGACGTCTTAGAATATCTCGTGAGAAAATCCTTGAGAAATGAGAGGGCAAATTTTGGGGTACAACATGGATGTTTTGAGTTATCTGTGTGACTTCTTGTTTTAATTGATGTGTAGGTTAGGATAGTTGATCACTGGTCGTGATGGTCGTTAGGATGTTAGGTTATTCCGAGCGATTGACAGGAAACTTAGTAAATTGTTGAAGGGGTCGTTTTAGGGAGGTTCTGCGTGATTGTCTTGTATGTTGATGAATTTTTTGATAGGAAATATAGTTGCCTGTTACTGTGTTATTTCGAGCGGTTGGCTAGAAGCTACGAATTATAGTGGTGTGGTCGTTAGAAGTTGTGTTATGTCTGTGATGTTGGTCGCACTAGTGGTCGAGGAAGATGCTGATGGTGTTAGGTATCCGGCGACATATTAGGTTGTGAGACGTGTCAGGGGGGTATGTGTTGGATTGTCAAGCAGTACTAGGTTGCAGGACATGTCGAGGAGCATAAGTTGGTCGTTACCCTTTCTTTTATGTGCGTGTCGAGGAGTATGATTTAGTTGTTATGTTGTCCTATTTCCTATGCATGTCTAGGGGCACGTAGTTCTATATCCCTTTTGCCCGTACATGTTGTGTTTTGGTCGTTACCAGTGCTGTGTGAAATTATTGTTAAGTTGCTGTTTGATTATGTTAATGACTGAACCGTTGATTGGTTTTATAGGCTTATGGCCAATGTTGATTTATGTTGAATTGTTGTGATGTTGGGATTTCTGTTGTGAATTCTCGTTGATAATGCGAAGTTGCATGAAATTTACATGATGATGAATTACCTCTATTTACTGGTAATAATGGTGATGTGGGCTTATGCCTTGCGATGGATAATGATTGTTGTGAGTATATGATAGTGCATTCATATACATTTGCATACTCTGTGATAGCCTAGACTGGAAAACTGCGAAGAAGGCTTATGCCTTGTTGATGCCTCTATTTACTGGAAGATTTTAAGATGGTATTTATGCTCCAATAGTACCACATGCATTCACATAGTATTGAGTTGCATTCCAAGTAGTATGATTGAGCTGTTGTGTTGATGAACTAATTGTTGTATTTTGTTGATATTATGTTGTGATTGTTGTTGTTTATAAGTCGTGAAGTGGTTATCTTGCATGAGATGATTCTAATATAATATTTATCATATGTTCTATTATAGTGTTCGATATCTCACCCCTTCTGTTTGAATGTTACCCTTATGTTGGTAACGTGCAGGTAATCCAGAGTGAAGGTGGTTTACCTTCAGTAGTTCGAGTCGATGCCATTGCTTTGATACGTAACACTCGGGGGGATGAACGCTAGTTGCTTTAGTATTTGCAATTTCAGTTGTTGAACTTTAAGTTGATTGTTGTTAAGTACTTGTTATTCAGAAGTTGCTTTAATGTTGGATAAAGATGTTATTATGACTCTGATGCGTAATTGTTCAAGTTGTTGGTTTAAAAGATTAATTTATTTTGTTGTTGGTTCATCCAAAGTTTTAAAGTGTTATGTATAAGTGTTAAATGCAATGGTTTTTAAGTTGAATTTGTGGCATCCTGATTTGGCTGTGAATTGTGTAACTCTGATTATTATATTTATCGATTAGGGTAGAATTGGGGTGTTACATAGTTGGTATCTGAGCAAAGTCGGTCCGTCCGACCAAGTTGTCAAGTCATAATTGTCTAACAATCGAGTATTCTTATTTTGAGTTCCAACCGTTGTTTATGTTGTAGTGATAAGTTGAAATGGCTAGAAGGAATGATGATGCACTTGCTGCTGCTTTAGAAGCAATGGCGCATGCTATGGAGAATCGGTCGAACGCTGACGGGAATGCTGGATCTCGTAGTTTGGAGACTTTCTAGAGGGAGAATCCGCCTACGTTCAAGGGAAAGTATGATCCTGACGGAGCGTTGGATTGGTTGAAAAACATTGAGAGAATCTTCCGTGTGATGGACTGCACTCCAGCGCAGAAGGTTCGGTATGGTACTCATATGCTAGCAATCAAGGGTGATGACTGGTGGCTAGAGACGTATCAGAGATTGGAAGCTGCAGGTGAAAATATCACTTGGGATGTTTTCCATAGGGAATTTTTGAGGAAGTATTTTCCTGAAGACGTTCGTGGTAAGAAGGAAATTGAGTTCCTTGAGCTGAAGCAAGGAAGTATGTCGGTTGTTGAGTATGCTGCAAAGTTTGCTAAGTTGGCTAAGTTTTATCCGCACTATAGTGAGGCTAATGCTGAGTTTTCAAAGTGCATCAAGTTTGAGAGTGGGTTGTGCCCATAGATCAAGAAGGCAGTTGGATACTAGAAGATCCGTGTCTTTGTTGATTTGGTCGATAGTTGAAGAATTTATGAAGAGGATAATAATGCTCACTACAAGATTATCAGTGAGAAGAGGGGTAAGCACCAACAAAATCGTGGTAAGCCTTATGATGCCCCAGTCGGTAAAGGTAAACAGAAATTTTCTCAGGGTCAGAGAACTAGTGAGGGAGATGCTCATGCTGGTGTGGTTTGTTTCAAATATGGAAAACCTGGGCATAAGAGTAATGTGTGTGCTGTTGAGGTGAAGAGGTGTTTCTGTTGTGGTAAGACTGGATATGTTGTGTCTGAGTGCAACCATAAGGAGGTGATTTGTTCCAATAATGGTGAAGAAGGACACATTGGTAATCAGTGTCAGAAACCAAAGAATGTGCATACCAGTGTTAAGGTATTCGCTTTGGATGAGAATTAGACGGCTAGTGAGGACAGACTTATTAGAGGTACATTTTTCATTAATAATACTCCTTTAATTACTATTATTGATACTGGTGCTACTCATTGCTTTATTAATGTTGATTGTTTTGAAAGATTGGGTCTTATGTTGTCTTCTTTGAATGGAGAGATGGTCGTTGACACTCCAGCCAAGGGGTCGCTGACTACTTCTTTTGTGTGTTTAAATTTTCCTTTATCAATTTTTAATAGAGACTTTGCTGTTGATTTGGTTTGTTTGCCGTTAAGAGGGTTGGATGTGATTCTGGGTATGAATTGGTTAGATCATAATTATGTTCATATTAACTGTTATAACAAGTCTGTGAGGTTTTCTACTCCTGAGGAAGAGGAAGTTGGCCTATTGTCTGCTAGGCAGTTGAGAAAGTTGATGCAAGAACAGGCTCAGATGTTCTCGTTGATGGCGTCGCTATCTGTCGAGAATCAAGCTATAATTGAGGAATTGCTGGTGGTGCGTGAATTTCCTAAAGTTTTCCCTGATGAAATTCCTGATGTACCGCCAGAGAGAGAAGTTGAATTTTTTATTGATCTTGTACCTGGTACCAGACCTGTGTCTATGGCACCATACATGATGTTTGCATCTGAATTATCAGAATTAAAGAAGCAATTGGAAGAGTTACTTGAAAAGAAGTTTGTGAGACCAAGTGTATCACGGTGGGGAGCTCCAGTGTTGCTAGTAAAGAAGAAAGATGGAAGTATGAGGCTTTGTGTTGATTATAAGCAGTTGAATAAAGTGACGATTAAGAACAAGTATCCGCTTATAAGAATAGATGACTTGATGGATCTATTGGTGGATGCTTGTGTGTTTGGTAAGATTGATTTGAGGTCGGGATATCATCAGATTAAAATGAAGGATGAAGATATTCAAAAGACGCCTTTCCGAACGCGTTGTGGACATTATGAGTATTCGGTGATGCCTTTAGGTGTTACCGATGCACCAGGAGTATTCATAGAATACATGAACCGTATCTTTCATACTTATTTGGATTGATTCGTAGTGGTGTTCATTGATGACATTTTGATTTACTCTAACTCAGAAGAAGAGCATACAGAACACTTAAGAATAGTATTGCAAGTATTGAAATAGAAGAAGTTGTATGCAAATCTGTCTAAGTGTGAATTTTGGTTAAAGGAGGTTAGTTTTCTTTGTCATGTGATCTCAAGTAGTGGCATTGTGGTAGATCCATCTAAAGTAGATGTTGTTTTGCAATGGGAAACTCCAAAGTCGGCTACCGAGATTAGAAGATTTTTTAGATTAACTGGTTATTGTAGAAGGTTTATCGAAGGTTTTTCTAAGTTGGCACTTCCGTTGACTAAGTTGACTTGTAAAGGTAGAGCTTTTGTATGGGACGTTCAATGTGAAGAAAGTTTTACGGAGTTAAAGAAGAGATTGATGTTGGCTCCGATTTTGACATTACCTAATCCAGGAGAACCTTTTATGGTATATTGTGATGCTTTTAAGATGGTTTTAGGAGGCGTGCTTATGCAGAATGAAAAGGTAGATGCTTATGCGTCAAGGTAGTTGAGGACTCATGAAAAGAACTATCCTACGCATGATTTAGAGCTTGCTGCAGTTGTTTTTGTGTTGAAGGTTTGGAGGCATTATCTTTATGGTTCTAGATTTGAAGTGTTTAGTGACCATAGGAGCTTAAAGTATTTATTCGATCAGAAGGAACTGAATATGAGACAACGAAGATGGTTTGAGTTGTTAAAGGATTATGATTTCGGTTTGAATTATCATCCAGGAAAAGTAAATATGGTGGCTGATGCGTTAAGTCGAAAGAATTTACATATGTTAGCAATGATGGTTAAAGAGTTGGAATTAATTGAACAGTTTAAAGATATGAGCTTAGTTTTCGAGGTGACACCGTAGAGTGTTATGTTGGGAATGTTGAAGATTAACAATGAATTTCTGGATAGTATCAGAGAAGCTCAGAAGTTAGATGTGAAACTGGTAGATTTGATGGTTGGAATCAATCAGTCTGAGAATAGTGATTTTAAGTTAGATGCGCAAGGTGTGTTGAGATTTTGTAATCGGATTTGTATTCCTGATGGTGCGGATATGAAGAAAGTGATTCTTGAAGAGAGTCATAGAAGAAAGTTGAGTATTCATCCAGGAGCTACAAAGATGTATCAGGATTTGAAGAATTTGTTTTGGTGGCCTGAGATGAAGAGTGATGTGGCTCGGTTTGTGTATGCATGTTTAACTTGTCAGAAGTCGAAATTTGAACATCAGAAGCCTGCAGGGTTGATGCAACTGTTAGAAGTTCCGGAATGGAATTGGGATAGCATTTCGATGGACTTTGTGACGGGGTTACCTAATACTTTAAGAGGACATGATTCAATTTGGGTGATTGTTGATAGGCTTACGAAGTCGGCTCATTTTATTCCTATTAACATCAATTTTCCAATATCAAAGTTGGCAGAGATTTACAATAGTGTAATTGTGAAGCTGCATGGTGTTCCTTTGTGCATTGTATCAGATAGAGATTTGAGGTTTACTTCTGATTTTTGGAAGAGTTTGCAAGAAGCATTGGGTTCTAAGTTGAGTTTGAGTTCAGCGTATCATCCTCATACGGTTGGTCAGAAAGAAAAGACTATTCAATCGTTGGAGGATTTGTTGAGAGCATGTGTTCTTGAGCAGAGAGGTTCGTGGGATACTTATCTTTTGCTGATAGAGTTCACTTATAATAATAGTTACCATTATAGTATTGGGATGACACCTTTTGAGGCGTTGTATGGTCGGATATGTAGAACTCCTTTATGTTGGCATGAGTTTGGAGAAAGTGTAGTGCTTGGACCTGAAATTGTTCGTGAGACTACTGAGAAGGTGAAGTTGATTCGAGAAAAGATGAAAGCTTACTAAAGTAGACAGAAGAGTTATCATGACAAGCGAAGGAAAGACTTATAATTTCAAGCAGGTGACCATGTGTTTCTGAGAGTTACACTTGTAACTGGTGTTGGGCGAGCATTGAAGTCTAAGAAGCTCACTTCTCGTTATATTAGTCCATATCATATTTCGGAAAGAGTTCGGAATGTGGCTTATAGAGTGGCTTTACCGCCTAATCTTTCGAATTTGCATGATGTGTTTCATGTGTCACAACTCCGAAAGTATATTTCAAATCCATCTCATGTGATTCATGTGGATGATATACAAGTGCAGGATAATCTTACTGTTGAGATGATGCCTGTACGAATCGCGGATCGTGAAATGAAGACTCAGAGGCAAGGAGATTGCTTTGGTTAAAGTAGTATGGTTAGGAGCTTCTGGAGAAAGCATGACTTGGGAATTGGAAATCAAGATACGGGACTCCTATCCTGAGTTGTTTGAATAAGGTAAATTTTCGAGGATGAAAATATTCTAAGTGGGGGAGAGGTTTAACGCCCGCAATTTAATTTAATTAGATTATTTTGGAATAATTGTAATGTTGTGTAATATTGAGGATCATTGGTATAAGTTGTTGGATTATTATTATTTAATTAATTAGTTGATTAATAATATTTATATTATGTGGAATTAAGGGAATATATGAAATATATGTTGGGCCTACATTGTTAGTTGCAAATAGTAAAGTGGGGGTGTAGGTTAGGCCCAATAGGATTGATATATAAGGAGAAGCTAACACAAGGATTTGTTTTAGTTGGAGAATAAGGATTTCTATATGTTGACTGATAGAGCTGCACGGAAGAGAAGCAAGTTTCCCAGTGTCGAGCATAACGAAGCAAAGTCGTCGGCTAGAGTTTTTGGTTTAGCGACCTTCAATCCAGATAAGGGTGGGGCTCTGACCTTAAAATGGGATTTATGATGTGTATTGCGTGGGAATTTGTCGTTTTATGATTGTGGTGCATGTATATTTCTAAATTGCTATTGAAGTTTCTCGTTTATTCATGTTATGGCCGTTGGGAAGTACCGTATGACCGTTTAATGAACATGTTATACAGAGTTGCCCGGTTATGTATTGTGGACATTTTTAGTTATCTGTGTGACTGCCCATTTTAATCGATGTGCAGGTTAGGATAGTTGATTACTAGTCGTGATGGTCGTTAGGACGTTAGGTTATTCCGAGCGATTGGCAGAAAAATTGGTAAATTGTTGAAGTGGTCGTTTTAGGGAGGTTTTGGGTGACTGTCTTGTAAGTTGATGAATCTGTTGATAGGAAATATAGTTGCCATTTACTATGTTATTCTGAGCCGTTGGCTGGAAGCTACGAATTGTAGTGGTGTGGTCGTTAAGATGTTGTGTTGTGTCTGTGATGTTGGCTGCACTAGTGGTCGAGGAGGATGTTGGTGGTGTTAGGTACCGAGCGGCATATTAGGCTATGAGACGTGTCGGGGGATATGTGTTGGATTGTCGAGCAGTACTAGGTTGCAGGACATGTCGAGGAGCATAAGTTTGTCATTACCCTGTCTTCTATGTGCGTGTCGAGGAGTATGATTTAGTTGTTATGATGTCCTAGTTGTTATACATGTCGATGGGCACGTAGTTCCATATCCCTTTTTCCCGTACATGTTGTGTTTTGGTCGTTACCAGTGCTGTGTGAAATTATTTTTAAGTTGTTGTTTGATTATGTTAATGACTGAATCATTGATTGATGTGATAGGCTTATGGCCAATGTTGATTTATGTTGAGTTATTGTGATGTTGTGAATTCTCGTTGATAATGCGAAGTTGCAGGGAATTTACATGATGATGGATTACCTCTATTTACTGGTAATAATGGTGATGTGGGATTATGCATTGCGATGGATAATGATTGTTGTGAGTATGTGATAGTGCATTCATATACATTTTCATACTCTTTGATGGTCTAGATTAGCAAACTGCGAATAAGGCTTATGCATTGTTGATGCCTCTATTACTGGCAGATTTTAAGATGAGAGTTTTGCTCCAATGGTACCATATGCACTCGCTTAGTATTTAGTCACATTCCAAGTAGTATGATTGAGTTTTTGTGTTGATGAACTAATTGTTGTATTTTGTTGATATCCTGTTCTGATTTTTATTATTTATAAGTCGTGAAATGGTGATCTTGCATGAACTGATTATAATATAATATTTATCATACGTTCTATTATAGTGTTCGATATCTCACCCCTTCTGTTTGAATGTTACCCTTATGCTGGTAACGTGCAGGTAATCTAGAGTGAAGGCAGTTTATCTTCAGTAGTTTGAGTCGGTGTCATTGCTCTGATACGTAACACTCAAGGGGATGAACGCTAGTTGCTTCAGTATTTGTTATTTCAGTTGTTGAACTTTAAGTTGATTGTTGTTAAGTACTTATTATTGAGAAGTTGCTTTAATGTTGGATAAAGATGTTATTATGACTCTGATGCGTAATTGTTCAAGTTGTTGGTTTAAAAGATTAATTTATTTTGTTGTTGGTTCATCCTAAGTTTTAAAATGTTTTGTATCCGTGTTAAATGTAATGGTTTTTAAGTTGAATTTGTGGCATCCTGATTTGTTTGTGAATCGTGTAACTCTGATTATTATATTTATCGATTAGGGTAGAATTGGGGTGTTACAAGACCTTATGATGATCCTTTGGTGAAGGGATGAGGGTCCATGATAGTCTCAAGGAAGCCAAACACGCTGAATCTACAAGGAAAACATGGAAAAAAATACAAAAGGGTACCACTGGGGCTCGAACCCAGGTCCCTATAGGGTAATGCCTTACTCGCGATTCTCCTGCGACTGGGGTGGTTGTTTGATCCATGTATAAAAAAACTTGTAATAAATATAAAATAAATGCGTTTCTGAATTTGAAAATGACTTCATCTTCAACCATGCACGCGCAGTGAAGAACACCACCATGGCCAAAACTGTAACTTCTTCATATTCCAACCATTTTTAAAATTTTAAACATGAACGTTGTTCCAATTTTCACCACGAATTCAACCATGTAAATACCTAAAGTTATAAATCAAAGATGAACATGAATTTTTGTTTGTACCAAATTAAACCTAATTTTTTCCAGAAAGTTCCAACTCAAAATTCACATCACCCAGGCAACATAAATGAAAACTAAAGGCATGGTTAGCTTCAGGGCTATAATGTCTACATTTTTTATTCACAAAGTAACTATTAATGATGCTTGTAAAGAGAGTTCAAAGTTGAGAAAACTTACCTCAAAATTGGAAATTGTGTATAGAGTTTGAGCAACCCTAGAAGTGTGGTGATGATCTGGATAGCTTCACTGGACTCCTAGAAAGCTAATGCAACTCTCACATTGTACTGAAAGTGCCTAAATTGTGCTGGAGAAGTCAAGTTGCAGAGCTAAGTTTTTGAGTTTGGAAGATGATGAAGATGGAGTTACAATTGTGAAACAAGGGTGGGGATGAGTTTTATATGATGTATGTAAGCTTTGTAATTGATTTGGAGAGGAAACACACGAGTGGATTGTGAGATGGCAGTTCAAGGTCAGAAATGACTAGCTATGGAGGTTTTTGTGCAAATTCTAGTTTGAGGGTGTTTGAGGGCTCGTAAATTAATGTCCTAGCTTGAAAAATAGTGTCTCTATTTATAGGGAGAAGTTGGAGAAGCTCAAGTGATCAGAATCAAGAAATCACATGTTGTGTTTTTGAAACTTTGTTTTGAAGCAAACAAGAAATGCATAGTTTCAATGTAAAGTACAAAGGCTTGTAGGGAGGTTAACAGGTTCTAGATATGTTTCTTCTTTCTTTTAAATGTTTTAGAATCATAAGCAACAATGAATGCGCTCAAGGAGTTGACATTGTGATTAAAGTTGGCTTTTCTAAAATGGAAGTGGTGACTTTGTGCCAAAAATGGAAAATCAACTTGGACAAAGCTTCAAACACTTGTACAATGGCTCAAACAATTGTGTAAACATTTAATTATTGAGTGACTTACAAGTTTGAAGCCCTGCAAAGCAACATTATGCAGCATGGCTTGATATTTGTTCAAGGGTTCTTCATAAAAATACCCTAAAATTCAAGAATAGATGTCCAACTTCTTCTCTTTTAAATTCTGGCTCAAGCATGATCTCTTCAAGTTCTTGGAAATTTTGGAAATCTTGAAACGTTGTCTATAACCTTCATGTTGACCACTTTGGCTAAATCAACTTGAAACTTGGTGAAAAATTGCCAAGAAGTTGGGACAAAAAATATGCCTAACTTGATAAAAACTTCACTAAGTGTTTATATAAAAAAGTCATGACTTCATGAGCCCATATATTCAAATCTAATAATTTTTTGGACATCAAACCTAAGGTAGAATGTTCTATAATTCATCAAGATCTACAACTTTCATGTTGAAAGTTTTCCTTGAATCATCTTGCATTATGGTGAAAATTTGTCATAAGTAGTGAAATTATCAAGGTTAAAAACACTTAGAATTTTTCTAAGTATTGAAAATATTGAATTTTTGTTGAATTTATTGATTATTTATTATCAATTTTGATATTTTTGAATGTCTTGGTAAATCTTGATATTTGAAATTCAATGTTGATCAAAAAGTCAAAGTTTGACTTTTTATGCATCAGTTGACTTTTCATCAGTTGATCAAATTTCAAATATCAATCCATTGATATTGAGAAATGACTTGAGCCATGAAATTAGGTCAACATGTTGTGTTTGAGTCCTTTAGATTGTTCTTCAATCCATTAGGTCATGTACTATGTCAAAAGTCACTGATCAGTCATTATCAGTCAAAACCCTAATTTTGACAATTTGGCCCCTTTGATGATTTGAGTGCTTTTCTTGAGGAATTGTGATCAAACCTTTATCAATTGATGAATATGACCTAAAATTGTTAATGTTGGCAAAAAATGATGAAGTTTGACTTTATATTGACCACAATTGACTTTTTACCCAATATAGTTGATTTCCAGTCATCTGAGCAAATTTGTGATGCATGACTTGAAACTTGGTATGAGCATTCTTGGACACCTATAATGAACCATGAAAGTCATTTGAAGCATAAAAAATCCAATTGTCCTTTAGAAAACCAAAACCCTAATTTGGAGGCTCAGTGCTTAGAAGGTGAGCTTATCTAATCAAACCCTTGAGAATCCTTGAGCATTTGAGATCTTTGGTGAGAAATGTCTTGAGAAAAGAGAGGGAAAATTTTGGGGTACAACAACTGCCCCTGCTCAATCTTCTTAAACCTGAAGAGTTAGATTGGTTTATTCGCCATTCGTGACTTGAGGGTAGAAGATGATTGAACACTTAAGTGCCCAGAAATTTGCACTCGCTTGTGCGCGAAATAAAACAGTATGTTGAATATATCGAGAATGGGATTAGAGATGCAATTTGGAGAGGTGACAAAATTTATCGGAGATGGGCTTATAGATGCCATCCAAAGTATCTGTTGATAGAGAAATTTGACTAAGTCTACGCTCGAATTTAACAGGGAGAAGTATCGGAATAAATCTTTGGTCGATTTAATCTGAGCCAGAAAAATGTCTACTGAGAGAAGTATAAGAATAAATCTTTGGTCAATTTAATCTGAGCCAGCAAATGTTTTTATATCTTTAACTGAGAGAAGTATCAGAATAAATCTTTGGTCGATTTAATCTAAGCCAGAAAAAGGTCTACTGAGAGAAGTATCAGAATAAATCTTTGGTCAATTTAATCTGAGCCAGCCGATGTTTTTACATCTTTAACTGAGAGAAGTATCAGAATAAATCTTTGGTCGATTTAATCTAAGCCAAATAAAGGTCTACTGAGAGAAGTATCAGAATAAATCTTTGGTTGATTTAATCTGAGCCAACAGATGTTTGAAAATATTTAATTGAGAGAAGTATCAGAATAAATCTTTGGTCGATTTAATCTGAGCTATACAAGGTCTACTGATAGAAGTATCAGAATAAATCTTTGGTCGATTTAATCTGAGCAAGCAGATGTTTTTAAATCTTTAACTGAGAGAAGTATCAAAATAAATCTTTGGTCAATTTAATCTAATCCTGAAAAAAAGTCTACTGAGAGAAGTATCAGAATAAATCTTCGGTCGATTTAGTCAGAGCCAGTAGATGTTTTTAAATCTTTAACTGAGAGAAGTATCAGAATAAATCTTTGGTCGACTTAATATGAGCCAACAGATGTTTGAAGGGAGTGTTCATCATGTAGATATTTGCCCTATCTTTTACAACCTTCTTTGAGGATTTGTTAATGATATAAGTCTATTGATTGATCTTTCCTGAAAAGGTAAAGAGGTAGTTGTATGTGTGATACGGTGGCAGAACTGACTGTTTGACGCTGGTTTGCATTTTGCACTTTTTATTCGCAAAATGTCACGGTAAGCAAGAGTCGCCACCGACTTTTATTTCATCCAATCGGAAAGGAAAAAAGAATAGAAAAAAAAAATCCTTTTTCGAGATATTCTGAGTACGGGGGGTAGGTTATAGGAAGGGAATGTGTTAGCACCCTTTCTATCCATGGTTTTCCATGGGCTCTTAGGTACTTGCTCATATTTTAAAATTTCTTGTGTATATGCTTTGTTTTGAAAAGTTTGACTTCGTGATAACCCTTGTATCAGTCCTCAAAGGTGTGACGAAGTTGTCTTGAAAATTGTTTTGAAATGTGTAAGCGTGAAAGATTTGATTTGAGAAAGTACCTACTAGCATCTACCTACTTGAAAAAATATCGTTTCTATTCTTGTTTCCTTTAGACAGCGCTATCCTACTGTCGAGAAATAGGTAGCACCGTCATTGGAGTTATAAGTGTCAATTCGAAAGGGACGTACGATCACTAAAGCAATGTTAGGACACCTTAGTAATAACCCTAGAGTCTTAAGATCATATTCGAGGCAACATTTCTGAGGCAACATTTGAATGGGACATTTGATCTTTTTAGACGGGAGGACAACCATTAAAGCATCATATACTTAACAATCGTTTACCGAAGGCAACCGAAGTGAGAGTATACCCTAAGAGTGATATGTGCGAGTGATTTGTTTTCAGTTATTTATCTTTTCACATTAGGGTTTTCTAACTGTGTTAATTTGTCATGCATTCTTGTCATACAATCCTATAAGCATACATCTAAACAGGTAAATATTTGCGGAAATTTAAATGCGAGAAAGTAAATCTATGCTATTACAAGGCTTCGAAGAGGGGGATTAATTACATAGCCAAAAACCCGGGAAAAAGCGATAAGTAAAAAGCCCTAGATTAACTATTACAAGCCATGGAAAGTTACAAAAATATTGGCAAAAATAACTAACACGCGCGCGATGGATTAAATACGAGACAACTAGGGTTTTGACCCTTGACTTAAACCTATTGATGATTGATGAAAAATGTTTTTGTCATGTTTTGTTATTTAAGAAAATAAAGAAATCATTAAATTAAAAAGAAAAATCCTAATTCTACTTAATTTTAAATTAAAAAATAAATTAATTTATTCTAAAACCTATTTTTTTATTTTCATTTATTTGAGAAAAAGAGAAAATAAAATTAAATCAAGAGTTTTAACCTAATTTCTATTTTGATTTTATTTATGAAAATAAATTACAATTTCCCTAAGTTAAACTAAATTACATTAAATTAATAAAAAATTTAAGATAAAAAAGTCTAATTCTAATTTTTTGAATTATTGATTTTATGATTTTTATGAAAAATAATTAATTTGTCAATTAAAAAGATTAAAAGAAAATTAAAAGAATTAAATAAAAGAAATAAATAGAAAAAGGTTAGAGATAGGCCTAATAGCAACGCTGGGGGTATATTGTTGAAATTCTGAGCCCAAATGATCCAAGCCCATTTGACTTTGTTGGATCTGGTGTGTAGGTTGACTTGAGGCGCATGGTAGTCCTTCAGGCTGGAGCGCGTACACCTGGCTGACTACTGCATCACTGATTGATTATTGAAGGTGCATGGTAAGCATGTGAAAGGGATTTGCACTGAATCTGTGGAAGGAAAAGAAAATAAAGAAAGTTGTCTTGACCTGGGATCGAACCCATGTCCTTATGCCTTCTGCCAATGCCATGTTTCCAGTTGCACTGCTTGACTTGTTTGCACATATAATGAAAACAAAATATAATATATGAAAAATAATGGTTAATGGAAAACGCACTAAAATTCAAACCACCCAACCAGGGAGTGCCACGCATCGTCTTCTTCACTAAACCGTCATTTTAGGTAAACAAGATTTTACCTACGGGCGTTTCGTTGTAGGTACAGACTTGTGCATCTCAAAAATTGTCCATAAGCAAGATAAATGACCATGGCTGGTACCAATCAACTCGTCTCATCCTCACGAGTATCATGGTACCAGAATAAACGTCCAATTTAGCCTATACTGCAAAGCCCTAAACAAGAAAACAAAACCCTAGCCAAGGCAGTTTCACATACAGTTATCAAAAATGCAATTGAATAGAATGATTAGCTTGCAAACTCAATGATGAACAATAATATATAATCAAAATATGCATATGATGAGAAAATCAATGAAATCGAAAACGAGTTTTCTAGGAAAACCATGTGACTGTTATGGGTCGATTCTGGGCACGAGGAGGCTTGCAATTGATCCAGTTAGCTTCAGAGACGCTCCAGGATGCGATTAGGAGTATTGGAAAGCTTTGAATCTTCCTCTAGGGTAGAGATCAGATCACCACTTTTCTACCAAAATTTGAGTTTTTTGTTCTTGGCTATGCACGACTGTTCAACCCTTATTCTTGCTTTGGAAACGTTCAATATATATTATAGAATTCATTAGGGTTGTAAAATTGATCACATCTTTGGAAGTTTTTCATGATTTGATTTTGTTTTCATGGCATATGTAAACCTTCCAAATTTGGCCTAATCATGCTCTTTTTGTTCCAATTATCATTGATTCGAATTGATCTTGCAAGCTCATCAAATCTTGGTTGCTAACCTGTCAGAAAAACCAATCAAATCAAATCTTTGATAATTTTCATCATTTATTTAATTTAATTCAATTTTTAATTAATGAAAAATCAAAAATAAATTGAAAAATGAAGCAAACAATTGGTGGATAAGCATTTGAGTCGTGGACCATATTATGATTGAGGTTCAAGCATAAAAAGTTGTGCCCATTTAGGAAAAAATGCAAATTTGAGCATATTTGACTTTTGGCAATTTTGCAAAAAGGGTCAACTTGGCCAATGCATAACTCTCTCAATTTTGAACCTAGATAGGTGTTCTTGGACTTTTTAGAAAGCTTAGGATGTCCTATAAGCAACCCGTTTGGTCTCATCTCAATTGAGTCTTCCATGTTCATGTATGAAGCTTTGACCCAAAAGGTGTTTTTGTTGACTTTTCAAAATGACCTATAATGTCAAAATTTATATCTTTTTGTGAGTGCATATTTTGAACTTGGAAGTTGAGGATTAATTTTAGGTAATTGCATCATCTTCAAAATGAGCTTTGGATGAGTCCTTTCTGATAAAGTATGAGAAAGTTATGCTTGGTCAAAGTTGTGTTGACTTTTCCTACAAAACCCTAATTTAGCAACTTTTGGGTTTTGATGAATTGTGAGCAATCCTTGAGGAATCATGATCATACCTTTATCAAATGATGAATAATACTTCAAAATGAGTATGTTGACCAAAAATCTTGAAGTTTGACTGTATGTGGGCCATAGTTGACTTTTGACCTAGCATAGTCGATTTTCAGGCTTTTGAGCAATTGACTGAGCAAACTTCTTATGCAAGGCTTGAAACTTGTCATGGATGATCTTGAGAATATGTTAGGACAATGGTTAGCATTTGAGTCCTTTGTGGTTCATATATCCTGATGAAAAATGAAAACCTAATTTGAGGTAGACTGCCTTAGGAGAGAGTTTGTCTGGTCAACTCTTGGACTTCCTTAAGCAATTTGAGGACCTCACTTGCCATGTGTTGAGAAATATGGGAGGGAAAATTTTGGGGTAAAACAGTATGCAATGTCATGATGTATGAAATGCATTGCGCAATGACATTCTCAAAATAAATGAGATTGTGTTATATGTGTTTGTATGCATATGTTATGATGAATGAATGTGCAATGTTGTTGAAGTGCATTTGTCTTGGAAAATAAATCCCTGACTATTTTTGGGGATAAAGAGTATGTGTATCTTCAATCTTGTCTAGAATGCTTCTATTGGGGATTCTTGGTTACTTGTTTGAGGAAGATCTGTAGGGGGTGTATTGATTTCTGTTTGGGGAGTAGAGTTTAGGAACATTGGTCGTCAGTTGCTCTATTGGGGAATTTATTTCTTATATACCCCGACTGGGGATAAAAGAGACGGTTAAACTTCCGACTCATTTAGGGAGGATAAAGTTAACTGGTATTTGGTCAGATTCCAAGATTCGCAGCAACATTCTGGGGATAGTGATGACTTTACTAGGGAGAAGAATTTTTTTGGGTGATTGGCAGTAGTCTGAGGAATATACTCAAGCTGGGGAATTTATAGGTTGTTAGGGAAATAAAACCTTGTTGGGGAAATAAACCCTTGTTGATAGTGAATCGCTCTGTTGAGGAGACAAATTCTTTTGGGGGAATTGAATTTCCTTAAAGAGAAAAAACTCTGTAGGGGTTTTTATAGTTTTGGAGGATCAGACTCAACTGGGGAAGAAAATTTCCATGAAGTGTCCTGATTGGAACGTTGTAGGTTGGTGATACTGATGGGAAAGAGATTATACTCCTTTATTTGCTAGACTAGTCTACCGAGGAGATTGTAGGGAATGTACCCTTATTTGCGAAGATTACTCTAAGGGGATAACCTATAGAAGTGGCTCTGTCGACTTCACTGGCGGTATCCTTATGAAAGGGATTCTGGGGGAATTTATGGACAACTTGAGTGTCATCCCAGCCTCTAGAATCTTTAGTAAATGTTTATTCGTGTTCTTATGTATATATTTGTTAACAGTAAATCATGTTCATATGCATATGCTTATTCAATTTTAGTCATTGGACGTTTTTGCAAATAAAACAGAAAACCAAAAAGTTTAGACTTTAAAGTATATTTGTATTGATAATTTGACTATAAACAGGCGATTTTATACAAAGGGACATAAATCCTACTAAGAGGAAGTCATCGTGAAATGAAACGAGTACAAAGTGAAAACATATATATAGCCATATGGAAGTGACCTCATTGGGTTTCAACTCTGCTATTGCCCCTATGTATTTGAACATCTCATCCCTTGCCATCGGAAGAAGTTGATTGAACCATTTGAACTTTTGACCTTGGTAATAAAGTTGGTTGTAAGTGATACAACGGGACATAGTCGTACGCTTTAATCCCTAATTTTTGCTTGGACCTCCCTTTCAGGTTTTCAGTCCACCAGGATACCCTTTTTTGCCCAAGCTGCCCTTTCAGGTTTTCGACTTGCTGGGTGTATAATCTTTTGTATATATCCCTAAAGTTTTCCTGAACCCTTTTGGTTCGCCGGGATGCCCTTATTTTTGCCTAGGTATGTCAACCTAGTGGGTCATTCTCATGCGTAGTAGTTTTTTACTATGTTCGTGATCATAGGGTGCAGGAAATCTTCACCATCTATGGTGGTTAATATCATAACACCGCCCGAGAATACTTTCTTGACAACAAGTATCCTCTGGATGGTAGAATAATCACTATTTATGGTGAAGAAGAGTACATTGTGAGTCATATGACTTTGTTCTGTTATATAGAGGTTGGAGGAGAAGTACATGAAACTCCTTTCCAATCATTTGAAATAATACGCGCAATCAATATCCCTCCATCTGAGCAGAGGAAGAAATATGAGATTTATATGTCTTCTTTCAAGGATGCTAGAGCAATGGTCGATGTTGGTCATCCTAAAGGATGGGGTCAGGTTGTGGATGTTATTCCCAAATTTAATAAGTTCGGCTTGGGTTTCAATCCGGGAAGAAAACTGGAGCTCCTAGAGCTCCTAGTTTGTCTACTCCAGTTCTGGTATTATCCAAGATGGTTGCACCAATGCAATTGGTGATGATGGAGACAGTGTCTACAACATTGATGATTGGATCTTCCCTAGTGTTCTAGGTCAAGAGCTAAATAATTGGACTTCTGTAGACGTCATCCAAGTTACAACTACTCAGGAGTAATTTTCTTGTTTTCTTTTATCATATCATAATTCCTACGCTCTTCCCAAGGCGTAGTGAATCTTTGTGTAGGTTCACCATGTTCGATTTTTCAAAAGTTTATAATTAAATAAAGGAAGTTTTTGCATACAAATATTGTGTTCCTTTCTTTCTATTTTTATTTTTCCTCTAAATGGCAATGCTTTCTTTTTCACACACTATCACTAATACATAAAAATATCACTCATGCAGATGCACATCCACCCTGAATTCCATTAATAATGATTCTGCTATCGCTCACTATGACTTTGATAATCTGATCTACCAAGTCAGAGAAGAAGGTGGGGAAGACTGTGAACTCCCTGAAGAGTTGGAAAGATTGTTAAAGCTAGAGGAAAAGGTCATCCAACTGCACCAGGAATCTCTGGAAGTTGTCGATTTGGGTACTGGATGTATAAAGAAAGAGGTCAAGATAGAGGTTGATTTAGAGGAAACTGTGAAGGCAAGACTGATTGAAATGCTCTACGAGTATAATGATATCTTTTCCTGGTCCTATGAAGACATACATGGTCTGGAAATAGATATTGTTGTGCATAAGTTTTTCTCCGAGAAGACTGTCCTTCGGTCAAGCAGAAGCTTCGAAGAACTCATCCCGAGATGTCTAAGAATATTAAAGAGAAGGTTCAAAAATAGTTTGATGCGGGTTTCTTGAAGGTTATATTTTATCCACCATGGATTGAAAATATTGTGTCGGTACCAAAGAAGGATGGTAAAGTCAGAATGTGTGTGGATTATAGGGACTTTAACAGAGCAAGCCCTAAGGATGATTTCCCGCTTCCCTATATTGATATTTTGGTGGACAATACTGCTCAATAAAATGTTCTTTCCTTCATGGATGGATTTTCTGGTTACAATAAGATAAAGATGGCTCCAGAAGACATGGAGAAAACAATTTTCATTACACAGTGGGGAACATTCTTCTATAAGGTGATACCCTTTGGTCTGAAGAATATAGGGGCAACATATAAATGTGCTATCGTTACTCTCTTTCATGACATGATGCATAAGGATATTGAAGTATATGTTGACGATATGATTTCCAAATCTCAGACAGAGCAAGAACATCTGGTCAATTTGCAGAAATTGTTCGAAAGACTGAGGAAATTCATACTGAGTCTGAATCCTTACAAGTGCACATTCGGGGTGAGATCCGGAAATTTGTTGGGCTTTATTGTAAGCGAGAAAGGTATCGAGGTTGATCCTGCTAAGGTAAAAGCAATACAAAAAATGCCTGAACCGAAAATAGAAATAAGAAGTCTGTGGTTTCTTGAGGAGATTAAACTACATTTCTAGATTTATCTCTCATCTCACAGCCGCATGTGAACCATTGTTTAAATTTATAAAGAAATATCAAGCAGTCAGGTGGAATGACAACTGTCAAAGAGCATTCGACAGAGTAAAAGAATATTTATAGAAAACTTTGATATGTATTCCTCTGGTGCAGGGGGAGCTGTTAATCATGTATCTAACAGTTCTGGAAAACTCCATGGGTTGTGTGCTCGGTCAACATGACGAGACTGGAAAGAAAGAACGTGCCATCTATTACTTAAGCTAGAAGTTTACAGAGTGTGAGTCAAGGTACTCTTTACTTGAAAAGACGTGTTGTGCACTTACATGGGCTGCCAAACGCCTGAGACAATACATGTTGACACATACCACCTACTTGATATCCAAGATGGATCCTATCAAGTACAATTTTGAGAAGCCATCTCTCATAGGAAGAGTAGCCCGTTGGCAAATGATTATGACTGAATACGACATCCAGTGTACTACTCAGAATGCCATCAAGGGTAGTGTATTGGCATACTATCTTGCTCACCGACTCGTGGATGATTATCAGCCGATGAAGTTTGGATTCCCAGATGAAGACATCATGTATATCAGGGATTGCAATATTCCTGGGCCAGAAGAAGGATCCAAACTAGGATCGCGATGGACGATGGTGTTCGATGGTGCCTAGAATGCTATGGGAAATGGTGTATGAGTTGTTATTACTTCTTCTGCAGGCTTTCATATTCCTTTCACATCCAGAATTTGTTTTGACTGCCCTAATAACATGGAAAAATATGAATCTTGTATTTATGGGATTGAAGCTTCAACTGATTTAAAAATCAAGTTTTTGGAAGTTTACGGAGACTCGGCTCTTCTTATAAGCCAGATTAACGGAGATTTGGAGACTCGTCACCCAAATATGATCCCCTAAAGATAACATGTTATGAAGTTGATTCCTTACTTTGAAGAGATCATGTTTGAGCATATCTCGAGGGAAGAAAACAATCATGCAAATTCTTTGGCTACTCTGTCATCCATGTTTAAAGTAGAGTGGTCTAATGAAGCACCTTCGATCACTATTAAGAGATTGGATGAGCCAACATTTTGTTTTAAAGAGGAAGTGGAATTGGATGGTAAACCATGGTTTCATGATATCAAAAGGTACCTTAAGACTCAAGAGTATCCTGAAGATGCGTCTATCACAGACAAAAAGTTTTTGAGAAGGCTGTCAACCAAGTTTTTCCTTAGCAATGGTATATTGTACAAAAGAAATCATAATCGTATATTGCTTAGATGTGTGGAAAGGAATGAAGTAGAAAAAATCATTGAAGAAACGCATGAGGGTACCTTCGGGACTCATTTCAGTGGACACACCATGGCCAAAATAATTTTGCAAGCTGGCTACTATTGGTCCACCATGGAAAATGATTGCTATAACAATGCGAAAATTTGCTACAAATGTCAAGCCTGTGCTGATAAAATGCATGTTCCTCCCGTTTCGTTGAACATTTTGTCTTCTCCGTGGCCTTTCACAATGTGGGGCATTGATATGATTGGGAAGATTGAGCTAATTTCCTCCAACGTTCATCGTTTCATTTTGGTTGCCATTAATTACTTCACCAAGTGGGTCGAAGCTGCATCTTATGCCAACGTTACCAAGCATGTCGTTGCTCGTTTTATCAAGCACAACATCATTTGTCATTATGGGGTTTCCAAGAAGACCAGTACTGATAATGGTTCGAATATAAAAAATAAGATGATGAAAGAGCTGTGCGAAAGCTTCAAAATCAAGCATCACAATTCTTCTCTATTTTGTCCGAAGATGAATGGCGTTGTTGAAGCTGCCAATAAAAACATCAAGAAGATTGTGCAAAAGATGGTGGTAACCTACAAAGATTAGCATGAGATATTGCCTTTCGCCTTGTATGGCTATCATACTTCAGTATGTACTTCGACTGGGGAAACCCCATTGTCATTTGTTTATGGAATGGAAGCAGTCTTGCTTGTGGAAGTTGAGATTCCTTCTCTGGGGATTATAAAAGATGTTGAGCTTGATAAATCTGAATGGGTATAGAATCAGTTGGATCAGTTGAACCTTATCGATAAGAAAAGACTAACGGTTGTGTGTCATGGTCAGGTTTACCAAAAGAAGATGAGAAGAGCATTTGACAAGAGGGTGCATCCTCAGAGCTATCAAGTTGGTGACCTTGTTCTGAAAATAATTATTTTTCCTCAAGGTGATCCCAAGGGCAAGTGGACTCCAAATTATGAAGGACCATTTGTTGTAAAGAACGTGTTCTCTGGAGGAACCATGATGCTTACAACTATGGATGGTAAAGACTTCCCACTCCCTGTGAATGTAGACGTAGTTAAAAAATACTTCGCATAAAAGAGACTCGTTGAGTCTATTGCTTAGGCAAAAAAGGGCATCCCGGTGAACCACAAAAAATGAATAAAAAGGTTCAGGCAAAAATTAGGGATAAAAAAAGAAGAAGTGAAAAGAATGAAAAAAATAATAAGTACACCCGCTAAGTTGAAAACCTGAAAGGGCGGCTTAGGCAAAAAAGGGTATCCCGATAGATTGAAAACCCGAAAGGGAAATCCATGAAAAAGTTAGGGATTTAAAGCGAATGACTATGTCTAGCATCGAATCTTTTATTTCATCTACTACTACAATTGGTCACCCCAAAAGATAGGAATTGATCCAGTCATCTTCTTCAGAAAGCAAAGTGATGAGAGCTTCAAGGTCATAAGAGTTATAGCAGAATCGGAACCTGATGAATATCCATTTTCACATTGCCATTTTTGTAACACTCTTTTATTTTGCTTTTGCAATTACCTCTTTCTAGGAATTGCTTCTTGATGTAAATGCCTATTTACAGGCCAATTTCAATCAATAAAAATATTTCTTTTTATCCAGAAAAGCTTGCTTTATTTTCTTTTATTATTTTGTTTGCAAAAACGTCCGATATCTTTTTTATAAACATTTGCATTTCAAAATTTGATGGTTTTTCATAGCATGATAAATAAATTACAAATATTACTCTTAAGTTTGTTTGTAGACCGATTGGTGGACAAAGTAGTCATGTTATACATGGGGCACGTTTGGTGTGATTTATTTTGCAGGAATTGTCGTTCGCTCGCTCATGTGTAAATTGCCAATACCAAAACAACATCTTTCAAAATAACTACAGTATCTCTAGCTTGGGTCGTATCCCTAGAAGCGCTTAAATTTATACTTCTCCCAGTAAGTCTTCCCCAAGCAAAGAGATTGTGGCTAAAAGGTGTGACCGATTTAGAATTTCGTGGATATTATTTCCCAACAATACTTGAAGTTTTCTTCTGCCCAGCATTGCCAAGCGGAGAATCTTTGTTTGATAGTTTGTGATTGATAAGATTTCTTGGTAAAGAATATACATCCCCAACAAATATATGATATTGTTGTATTCATGGGAGAACGTTTGTTTCCTGAAGCAGATCTTTCTCATTCCCCAACCGAGGGTACCAATTGCAAATTTTCTTATTCCTTGACAAGTCGCATCACCAAGATTTTTTATTCAAGAATTCTCTCATTTTCCCAACAGAAGCTTATCTTGAGACTCTTTATGTTGAAAATCTATTCTCATCCACCAGCCAAGTCTATTTGATAATTGTTCATTCTTCCCAAGCTGAGTCATGTTAAAGCTTATCTCACTCCCAAGAAGAGGCTACTTTATGAAATCTCTTGCTCAAGATCTTTTATATCCCAACCTAAGTTTCCCTATGAAGATCTCTTACTCAGGAATTCTCGCTTCCCCAGCTGAATCATTCATTGAAAGTTCTTATTGAATGATTCTCCCTTTTCCCCAGTAAAGTTTGATCCTAGAGGCTGATAAGTTTCATATACCCAGAGGAGTGCGCTATTATGACTTCTTACACGAGTTTTCTCGTGTCTCCGACATGCTCGTTCTTAATGAAGATCGTTCGTAAATCCCGAGTTGAGTTTTCTTTCGCCAATATTATCTCCTCTCCAGCAAGAGTTTTATGCATAAGTTCTCTTATCTCTACATGGGATCCTCATATTCCCAACAGTACAAGTTTCTGTCATCCCCAGGCGAGAGGTTGAAAATTTTTTCCTCAAGCAATCAGAGGTGAATTTGGATTCCCTGCAGACCCTATGTTATTGGTGTCCTCGCCAGCAACGTCCAATCTTCATTTGGCGTCCCTTATTAGAGTTTACAGTTTCGATCTGATCTTCTCCAACAAAGTTTGAAATTTATTTTTGCAACTCCCCTCAGAGTGTGTAGCCCGTATTTACCGGTTTCTCAGTTTGTTACTCCTTACAAAGCTTCATCTTTTCAAGGGCTTCTCTCCACCAGTTATGTGATACGGTGGGAGAACTGACTTGGAGGTTTGCGTTTGTGTTCACAAATGTTGCGGTTTAGCAAGAGTCGCCATCGAATTTTCTTTTATCCAAAAAGGAAAGGTGAAAAAGCACAGGAAAGACCTTTAGAGATGTTTTCTTGAGTTCGGGGGGTAGATTATGAAAAGGGAAGGTATTAGCACCCTTTTTCATCCATGGTTTTCCATGGGCTCTTAGTTACTTGCTAGATCACTTGCTTTTATTTGAAAAGTGTGCTTTGTGTGGTTTTTTTTGAAAGAATTTTGAAAAGGTGCCATCGTTTAGGCAAACTTTGTAATAGTTCTCGTTCGTAAGCACATATACAAAGTGTTGAGCTTTTGAAAATATTTCATGTTTGGAAAGTGTTTTGAAAGTGTTTGTGATTGTTTTGAAAAATAGCAAGGATATTTGTTTTGAGAGTGAGCAAGTAACTAAAAGTAATCTACCTACTCAAAAGGTCTTGGATGTGCTTTTCCTCCTCCTTTAGATGTTGCTATCTTACCATTGATTTGGTAAGAAGCCCCATCATTGGATGTGAAGGGATGGGCATTGGGTCATCGTATGACCATGATAGCAATGTTGCGAGATGACTTAGCACTTTTCTTTAGGGAATAAGATCATTTTGAAAGGCAACTTTGATGGCGTCATCGAGGGACTATGATCTTGTATTTTTCGATTTGTTTGTGCTAAGATATCCCACATGCATAACATGGCCATTTTTGTAAGGCAACAAGTGGAATTACCCTAGGGGTGCTAGTGTGCAAGTGTATTTGATTGCATGCATAATTTGTCTTGAATTAGGGTTTTCTAAACATTGGTTTTAGTCTTGCCATACACACCCTAATTACTAACAATATGTGAAAGCAATAAAAGTACGGAAAATAAAGATTCAACGCTATTACAAACATTAGGGGATAGGGTATACAAATTTAAAATGGGGATTGCAAATTAAATCCTATTTTACTATTACAACCATATTCAATGGATAAGAATGTATAGGAAATGTAAAATGCTTATTTATTTAAGAAAAGAAATAAGTTTTTTGTTTAAGAAAATATTTTTGTTTTTTTATGTTGAAAGAAAATATAATATGTGAATATGAAATATTTTTGGTGTTTTTTGATTAATAAAGATGGTGGCAAAATTAATAAAAGAGAAAGGAAACAAAATCAGCGCAAATGCTGAAAATAGAAGAGGTCAGAAGTTCTGACTCTGGCTTGCTGCACAACAGAAACAACGTTAGTGGAAATATGGAAGTTTAGAAGTTTTCAGAAGTTCTGATGCAACTGTCATAACTTTTCCTCTCTCCATGCCAATCAGAACATCTGCAACTTTAGTCATTTCTTACAGAACAGAAGTTGCATACATAACAGTTATGACAAATTTCATGAAATATCAGAAGCACAAATCAGAAGCAGCATGAATTTTCTAATCCTAATTCTAAGTCCTAATTTCTTTATGAGACTCTAAACTGGGATTTCTTCTACTTAGGCAGGCAGATGCATGAATTTTCAGAATATGTACATCATCAGGATCATAATATCTACATTGTGTTAAATATGCAAAATCTGACAATGCTTAATCAGTATGATGAAAGTCAGCAAAAAACTTACCTTGTAGCTGGAAAGGATTATGTGAACTGGAGGTTGGTCCTGAATTCTGGTGATGTTCTGAGCAACTTCTTCACATACTCAGCAGGATGGAAGTTTGCAACTTCTGGAACAGCCAGGGGGTGATATTCTGACTTCTTTGAGGTGGAGGTGGATAGAGAGTGTATGGCAGTAGGAATACAGAAGTTAGGGTAACTTCTAATACGTGAATCAACAACTGCTTGGATGACTTTAGTCAAGAAATATTTGAGGAAAAGTTGGAGTTTGGATGTAATAATCAAGTGCTAAGGTTTGGTATATTGTGTTTATAGTTTCCTGGGTTCTTTGGATTTTTGCAGTGGTTCAAAGCTTTCTTTCTCAATTTTCTCACCTCTTTCACAAATTTTTCTGGACCCCTTCTCAGTTACCAATGGTGTTCTATTTATAGGCAAAGGTTTTGTAGTTTGGAGATGTCATGTGGCGCCAACATCATGTGCTAGAAGTTGACTTACTCCTAAAGTAAACTTAAACAAGCGTGGTTCAATGCACCAAGTGGGATGGTTAGCAACACCTAAGCTGGATTTGTCAGCATGAATTGAGGAAAAGTAGGAGCAACGCCTGGGCCTAGCATACTTTTTGCACAAAAGTTTATCTTCCCAATACTGTAGGGGTACCCGTGGGGGAAATCCTTTGGATAAAAACTCAGAGGCGGTTGTGAGCATTAAATGAGTTCCCACGTGAAACTCTACACCCTTTCTTAACTCTGGATTAGAAGTTCTTCTTCAGCGTAGCATCCAATCTTCTGATCCTCTTATCTTCTGGCTTCAACATGTTCTGAAGGATCCTTCAGACTTTCCAGTAAGCTTGCAGCGCGCTCTGTAATCTTGTTTGATTTACCCTTGCAAACTCTGATTGAACCTTTGTGAAAATTGGTCCAGAAGTTCTGACCAAACTCTGTCTTGAGAATATCCAGAATTTGCTGAGTGTGAACACTGGCTCAGAAGTTCTGAAATTGTCATATTTCTTAAACAATTAGAAAATTTCTAAGTATTTAGAATTTGATTTTTCCCAAGTAAAATTTGACTTTTTAAATTCTTGATGAAATATGATTTTTGAGATTTGATTTTGATTCAAAAGTTAAAGTTAGACTTCTCATTATGCAAATGACCATTTTGCCCTTGTGAATGGTTTGCTTGGAAAAATTGATAATTCAAGGCTTGGAATTGGATGAAAGAAAACTTGAGGATCCAGGGTGATTCCTTGATAAATAAGAGGGCAAAGTTTGGGGTGCAACAACTTCCCCTGTTCAAACTTCTTGAACCTGAAGAGTTAGATTGGAGGATCCGCCATTCGTGACTTGAAGGTGAAAGATGTTTGAACACTAGAGTGCCCATAAATTTGCACTCGAAGATGGATGGTAAATGGGCTTATAGATTCCATTTGGAGGAATGCTGGTAAATGCTGGAAGAAGTATCAGTACAAATCTGTTGTTGATTTATACTAAAACTTGATGTTTTACCTGTGAGAAAATGGGTTAGTAAAATGCAGATGCTTGCATGATGTTCCCCAGATGTGGTATTATGCTAAATGCATATCGTATGTACATGTTATGATGTATGAATGTGAAATGTATGTTTTTGTCCCGGAAAATAAATCCCTGACTACTGCTGAGGAAATCCTCGGAGGTTGAATCCCTGATTGCTTATTGGAAATGAAGAATATGCATATCTTCAAATTTTCTTGAAAGGATGCTTTTTCTGGAGAATATCGCTCAAATGTCAACTGTTATCTGGTCGGATACAGGCTTCACAGTTGCTGAGGATGAAGTAGTCGGCCGCTATCTGGTCGGATTCAGGTTTCACGGCAACTTACTGGAAGAAGAGATGAATTAACTGTTATCTGGTCGGATCCAGGCTTTGCAAAAAATTCCTTGAAATTGAATAGTTATCTGGTCGGATCCAGGCTTCATAACAACTTTCTGGGGATACGAAAGTTAACTGTTATCTGGTCGGATCCAGGCTTTGCAGTAACTTGAAATGGTAACTACTATCTGGTCGGATCCAGGCTTCGTAGTGACTTGAAATGGTAACTACTATCTGGTCGAGTCCAAGCTTCATGGTTTTTGGAAAGCTGTACTATTTTCCAGGTCGAATCCAGGCTTCATAGTGTCTTTTGGGGAATCATAGTTAATTGTTATCTGGTCGGGCTCCAGTCTTTGCAATAAACTGTTTGAAAATTGTTATCTAGTCGGGTCCAGGCTTTACATATTTCTTGATGGGGTTAATTGTTATCTGGTCAGGTCCAGGCTTTATAATAAACTGTTTGATAAATGTTATCTGGTCGGGTCCAGGCTTTGCAGATTTCTTTGATGAATTCAATTGTTATCTGGTCGGGTCCAGGCTTCACAATAGACTGCTTTGGGATTTAGTTGTTGTCTGGTCGATTTCCAGGTTTCACAATGAATCTTTGAGGGTGATTGCTATCTGGTTGGATCCAGGCTTCGCAACGGCTTTCTGGAAATGAGAACTGATATCTGGTCGGGTCAAGGTTTCTCAGTCATTTGTTGGGGATAGAGAGACAACTCTACTGGGGAAAAGGATTTAAACCTTGGTTGGATTGAGTCCAGGTTATCCTATATATTTTAAGAGTTAGGCTATTATCTAGTCGAGTCCAGGTTTCAGTAACTCAAACTGTCATCTGGTCGGGTCCAGGTTTCAGTGAAGAAGTCAAACTGTTATTTGGTCGGGTCCAGGTTTCAGTAATAACTTGAAAATTGTGCTAATATCTGGTCGGATCCAGGCTTCAAAGCATCTCTTGGAAATAGTAAAGGCTTTGCTGACGGCTTTACTGGGGATTAGGGGTTATGGCCCTATGATTTGCAGTCATTTGAAAGGGAAATTCAAACTGGAGAGTATAGACTCAGTCGGGTAAGGCAGACTCAGCTTGGGGAATTTGGGCTCAGTTGGAGATGACGGGCTCATCTGGGTAATGATGGGCTCTGTTTGGGGATAAAAACCTTGGTTGGAGAAGATATACTCAGCTGGGGAAGATGGGCTCAGCTGGGTAATTTGGACTCAACTAGGGAGTATATACTCAGTCGGGTAAGGCAGACTCAGCTTGGGGAATATCACTCAGTTGGGGATGATGGGCTCATCTGGGCAATGATGGGCTCATCTGGGGAGGATAGCCTCGGTTGGAGAAGACGTCCTCAGCTGGGTAATTTGGACTCAGCTGGGGAACTTGGGCTCAGTTGGAGAAGATATACTCTGCTGGGGAATTTTTGGTGTCTTGATTGTTGTATGTTTGAGAAATTTGCACTTGGTTGGGGAAATAAACCCTGTGAAATTCCTTTAGGAAGAGATCCCTTAGGCTTTAATCTTGTAAAAATTGACTTAGCTGGGGAGAAAGTTGCCAAGAGATTGAGACTCTGGCCAGGGATTATCTCATGTAAAGAGATTTTGTGGGCAACTTCGTTGGAGAAAGGTTTATTGTCACCGTCCTGGTGGGGATAATGATGAGATAACTCTGTGGGGCTATTTCATATACATTAAAGAGTTGCTTACTGCTGCTGTGCGCTGATGCTCTATTGTTGATGCTGCTGCTTAGAAGGACACATGTGCCAAATAGTTTTAATTATGTTCATATGCATATGTTCATTCAATTTTAGTCATTGGACAAATTTGCATTCAAAACAAAGACATAAAACTTTACACTTCAAAGTGTATTCGTATTGATATTTTTCCCATGAATAGGCGTTTTTGTACATAGAGACGGAAATCCCAGTAAGAGGAAATCACCAAAAAGGAAAACAAAATTTAGAATGAAAACAAATAGCCATATGAAATGATCTCATTGCCTTCCAGCTCTACTATTGCCCCAATGTCTTCGAACGTCCCTTGCCGTTGATCAAAATTGATTGGATTGATCCTGGACCATTTGAACTTGGACCTTGGTGATAGAATTGACTGTGTTGATTTCACGGTACATAGTCGTACGCTTTTAATCCTTAATTTTTGCCAGAACCGCCCTTTCGGGTTTTCGGTCCACCAGGATGCCCTTTTTTTCCCAAGTCGCCCTTTTGGGTTTTCAACTTGTCGGGTGTATAATCTTTTACATATATCCCTAATTTTTGCCCAAACCCTTTGGTTTGTCGGGATGCCCTTATTTTTCTTAGGTGTGTCAACCTAACATGTCTGTTATGCATAGTATTTTCTAACTATGTCCGCGTTTATAGGATATGGGAAATCTTCACCGTCCATGGTGGTCAGCATCATGGCACTGCCAGAAAAAACTCTCTTGACAACAAACGGCCCTTCATAGGTAGGAGTCCATTTTCCCCTGGGGTCGCCTTGTGGTAGAATGATGCGTTTTATCACCAAGTCGCCAACTTGATATACTCGAGGCTTGCCCTTTTTGTTGAAAGCCTTGATCATTCATTTTTGATACGTCTGACCATGGAAAATAGCAGCTAATCGTTTTTCATCGATCAAGTTCAGTTAATCCAATCTCGTTTGAACCCACTCGTCTTCGCCTAGGCCTGCCTCGATCATAATTCTCAGTGAGGGAATTTGAATTTCCACTGGCAGAACAGCTTCCATGCCATAGACTAGAGAGAAAGGAGTTGCCCCAGTTGATGTTCTAGCTGAAGTACGATAGCCATGTAGAGAAAATGGTAACATCTCATGCCAATCTTTATAGGTCACTACCATTTTCTGTATAATCTTCTTGATATTTTTGTTGGACGCTTCGACTACGCCATTCATTTTTGGTCTATACGGAGAAGAATTGTGATGCTTGATCTTAAATTGAGTGCACAACTCCCTGATCGTGGCATTGTTGAGGTTAGTCCCATTGTCGGTGATGATCCTTTCGGGGATACCATAACGATAGATGAGATTGTGTCTGATAAATCTGGCTACCACATTCTTGGTGACTGAGGCAAACGAGGCAGCTTCGACCCATTTGGTAAAATAGTCAATGGCGACAGCGATGTCTGTTGGAAGCCGTAGGTTTGATTTCCCCAATCATGTCAATGCCCTACATTGCAAATGGCCACGGAGTGGTCATGACATTCAGAGGGATTAGAGGGACATGGACCTTGTCAGCGTAGATTTGGCATTTGTGACAAGTTTTTGAATGTTGATGACAATTGGTCTCCATCATTGACCAATAGTAACCTGCTCTTAAGATTTTCTTAGCCATCATATGTACACTTGAGTGAGTACCAAAAATGCCATCGTGCATGTCTTCCATGATTTCTTCTGCCCCCTTCTTATCCACACATCGGAGTAGAGTTGAATCATGGTTGCGCTTGTACAATATCCCATTACTTAGGAAGAATTTGGTTGCAAATCTTCGTAAGAATTTTCTGTCATTGGTAGATGCCCCTTCTGGATACTCTTGTGCTTCAATGTATCTCATTACCTCGTGGTACCATGGATTTTCCGCGTTGGTGTCAAGTTCATAGAAATGTGTGGGTTCATCGAATCTTTCAATTGTAATCATAGGGGCTTCGTTATCCCATCTGACTTTGAACATTGAAGACATGGTTGCCAAAGCGTTGGCCAATTGGTTTTCTTTTCTAGGGAAGTGCTCGAACGTTGTCTCCTCGAAGTGAGGAATCAGGGATAGCACAAGTTCCTTGTAAGGGATAAGATTAGGGTGTTTAGTGTCCCAATCTCCTTTTACTTGTCTGATCACTAGGGCAGAGTCTCGGAACATATTCAAATGCTGGATCCTTAAGTCAATAGTAGCTTTTAGACCTAAGATGCATGCTTCGTATTCGGCCATGTTGTTTGTGCAATCGAAACATAGTCTGGAAGTGAAAGGAGTGTGGCAACCTTCAGGAGAGATGATCACAACACCAATTCCATTACCTAAGGCGTTGGAAGCCCCATCGAATACCATAGTCCATCGGTATCCTTGTTCAGGTCCGTCATACGGTCTAAGTTTCGCACAGTCGGTTACCAGCATAATATTCTCATCAGGGAAGTCGAAGTTCATTAAATGATAGGCATCCACAGCTTGATGCGATAAATGATCTGCTAGTACACTTCCTTTGATGGCTCTTTGATTTATGTATTGAATGTCGTACTCAGTCAAGATTATTTGTCATCTGGCTATTCGTCCCGAAAGGGCAGCTTTCTCGAAGATATACTTGATTGGGTCCATCTTAGAAATCAACAGAGTGGTATGAGTCAACATATACTGTCTTAGCCGGCGAGCAGCTCACGCTAAAGCACAACAAGTTTTCTCGAGCAGTGAATATCTGGTTTCACAGTCGGTAAACTTTTTGCTTAGGTAGTAAATTGCGTGCTCTTTTCGGCCAGACTCGTCATGTTGGTCCAAAACACACCCCCATAGAATTCTCTAGTATTGTCAAGTACATGATCATGGGTCTTCCTTCAACTGGAGGCATGAGAATAGGAGGTTTTTATAGGTATTCTTTGATTTTGTCAAAAGCAATCTGGCATTCATCGTTCCACCTGACTACCTGATCTTTCTTCAAGAGTTTGAAGAGTGGCTCACAAGTAGCAGTTAAGTGTTATATGAAACGGGAAATGTAATTGAGACGACCCAAGAATCCCCTGACTTCTTTTTTAGACAGAGGGACTGGCATTTCTTGGATGGCCTTTATCTTGGCGGGATCAACTTCAATGCCTTTATTGCTGACAACAAAACCTAGAAGCTTTCAAGAGCGTACTCCAAATGTGCACTTGTTAGGGTTTAACCTCAGCTTGTACTTCTTTAGTCTTTCGAATTGTTTGTACAGGTGATTAAGATGTTCTTCTTCGGTTTGTGATCTAGCAATCATTTCATCCACATATACCTCTATCTCATGATGAATCATGTCATGAAATAAAGCCACCATAGCCCTTTGATATGTTGCCCCTGCATTTTTTAATCCGAAAGGCATGACTTTGTAGCAGAAGGTGCCCCATTGCGTAATAAAAGTAGTTTTTTCCATATCTTCGGGAGCCATCTTTATTTGATTATAGCCCGAGAAGCCATCCATGAATGAGAAAACCTTGTGCTTAGCGGTATTGTCGACTAAGACGTCAATGTGTGGTAGAGGGAAATCATCCTTGGGGCTTGCCTTATTCAGATCCCTATAGTCTACGCACATGCGTACTTTCCCATCTTTCTTTGGCACTGGCACTATGTTGGCCACCCATTGAGGATAGGATGTTACAGCTAGGAATCCTGCATCAAACTGTTTCATTACTTCGGCTTTGATTTTCTCAGACATGTCAGGCCTCATACGATGAATTTTTTTTTTAAAAAGAGGGCAGTCTTCTTTAGTTGGCAGATGATGAACCACGATGTCGGCATCCAACCCAGGCATATCTTCGTATGACCAAGCAAATACTTCCACATAATCGTGAAACATTTGAACCAAACGGCTCCTAACATTGTTTTCTACATTAGCGCCAATCCTAATTTCCTTCTTATTTGACTCAGTACCTAAGTTAATAATCTCAACTGACTCTTCATGTGGTTGAATGGCTTTTTCTTCTTGTAATAGAAGTCTGGCTAGTTCTCCTGGTATATCACAATCTTCCTCACCTTCGTCTTCGGCTTGGTTGATAGGATATTCAAAGTCATGGTTGGCAATAGTAGAGTTATTGGCAATAGGATCCAGAGTGGATGTAGACCTGCAAGAGTGTGTGTGTGTGTGCATGTAAGATACATGGCTATTTTTTTTTTTGGAAATGCATTTGAAAGAAAAGAAAGACAATGAACATAAATATTTGAATGCCAAAGAGTCCAATGTACTGAATGATCATATGATTAGATGAACATAAATAAAACCCTTGAAAAAAGGACCAAAGTTCCTTGGGCTAGGCACGTGGCTTAGAAGTCATCATCAAAATATTATAGACAACAAGTTCTTGAATTGATTAAAAAGCAAAAACAAGTAGATTACTCCTCAATGAAGGATATGGGCACAAAGTCCTTTGCATTCCAATTGTTGAGCTTCCCTATGGTGGTTGGGTAGACCTAGTCTTCAAAAGCACACTTATCATTGGAGTCTTCCACTGCGTTCACTTCATGACTTTTGAGGTGGAGAGGCAGCTTTCCAGTACGAGCACCTCTAATTTCTTTCTGAGCTTTGGAGGTGAAACCTAACCCAAACTTGTCTGCCCTGAACGGGATATTGAGGAGTTGACCCCACATCTCATTGTTTCCTTCTTCTACCACAGCACGAGCATCTTTAAGAGAAACCATCTTGTGGATAACTTTATCATCTCTTGGAGTGTCGGAGGAGATTTTGGTGGTGGCCACAATTTCAAACGTCTGGCAAGGAGTTTCTATGAATTCGCCATCCATTTCTATGTACTTGAAAGAATTAAGATGGCTTACCATAAATTCTTCTTCACCGCAAACAGTGACAACTTTCCCTTGAACTGGATATTTTAACTTCTGGTGGAAAGTAGAAGTGACCGCACCTGCCCCGTGGATCCATGGGCATCCAAGCAAGCAAGAATACACAGGCCGTATGTCCATTATGTAGAATGTGGAGTTGAAAATCTGTGAACCAACCTTAATTTGGAGATCCACCTCTCCATGAACCATCCTTTTCGACCCATCAAATGCCCTCACAACAATATCACTTGGCTTCAAAACCAAACCTTCACAGTCTAGACGATCTAAAGCGCCTTTAGGTAACACATTTAAAGATGAGCCTGTGTCCACCAAAACATGTGCCAGAGTGGTCCCTTTACATTCAACAGAAACATGCAAGGATTTATTGTGATTCTTTCCCATGGGAGTTAAATCCGCGTTGGAGAACCCTAGACCATTGTCAGCTGTCAGACTTGCTACGCAGTTCTCGAATTGGTCGGCTGTGGTTTCTTGAGGCACATGAGCCTTTTTCAAGAACATAATCAGAGCTTGTGCATGGGCGTCGGAACATAGTAATAAGGACAACATTGATATTTTAGAAGGGGTTTACCCCAACTGCTCTACTATTATGAAGTTGCTTTTCTTGATGATTTTCAGAATCTCCTCTATCTCTTGAGTGGATGGTTCTTCCATAACAGGCTTTTTATCAGGTGCCTCTTCCCTAGCAGGCTCACTTTCTTTCTCTTTCCCTTTGGTACTGGCATCAGAATTGCCATTGGTTATGCGGACTGGAACTGTGGTAGTGGTTGGTGGTGAGATAACAGGGGAAAAGACCCTTCCTATTCTTGTGACTTTACTGGAACCAGTAATATTAGTAACACCATCTTCATTATCATCAATCCAAGAATCTTGTTTTACTCTATGGTAATAAACATCGGCACCGTGATTCCATGGTACCACTTTATCAGAGGTGTATGGAACAGGTCCGGCAGCAGTGATTATGAGAGGAGCAATGATTGGTTCATTCGAAATCCTGATAGGACCTTTGGATGAGATCCTAAGATGTTTGTTTGAAATTGTTATGATGGCCAAATCTTCAGCTTTGTCGATTGAATTCTCGATGGTGGGAATCTTTTCGAATAGGATTTCGCGGCCATCCATTAGGCGTTGTATACCTTTCTTCAGTTCCTCACATCCATTGGATTGTCTCATACAACACACACAGTCTTTTTCACAACCATGGAAAATCCCAGCTTTCAACAGATTGCTCTTGATTAATTCCACGGAGTAGTTAATTCTTCAACAGAGGCAATGAAAATTGTATCTTCGACAGCATTAACGCCTCTGTCATGCTTCGGCATTGGAGCAATAATTACATTTGGCATCGGAGGAGGATCAAATTCAATAGTCTTGTTGTCAATTAAATCCTGGATTTTGTTTTTCAAGGCCCAACATTGATCAGTCTCATGCCTGGGGCTGTTTGAATGGTAAGCACATTTTGCATTTGGATTATATCTTGGCGACGAGGTGCCAGGGTTGGCGGGAGGATCCCGCAATGTCACTAAATTGTCCCTGAGCATATGTTGAAGGGCTTGAGATAATGACATGCCTAACCTTGTAAACTGTCTTCTTGGAGCTTCAACACGTTGATAATTTGCAGATGGTCTTGGAGTGGGAGCTGGATTGGAGATTCAGACAGCATTGACAGACGGATGATTATTCTTCTTGGTATGGGCTTTTTCCCCATACACAACATTAACTTCTTTCTTCGCGGAAAAAGGTTTCTTGACAGGATTGGGAGTGGAAGTAGATGCCACATAGATCTTTCCACTTTTAATTCCACTTTCGACTCTTTCACCGGTTAGGATTAATTCGGTGAAACCAGAAGAAGAGCATCCAACCAATAGATTAAAGAAAGGACCAGATAATATGCTCATGAACATGTCAATGTGCTCCCTATCAGTCAAGGGAGGTTGGACCCTACTAGCAAGGTATCTCCACTTCTGCGCATATTCCTTAAATCCCTCATTTTTCCCCATGGTCATACCTTACAATTGAACCCTTGTCGGTGCCAAGTCGGTATTGTACTGATATTGATGGTAGAAGGCAGTAGCTAGACCCTCCCAAGTATTGATGCGAGAGCCATCCAACCGATAAAACCATTCAAGTTGTGTTCCAGCCAGACTCTCTTGGAAAAAGTGGACCCAGAGTTTTTTATCAGCAGTGTGCGGTTGTATCTTGCGCACATAGGACTTCAAATGGAGTTTCGGGCAAGAAACCCCATCGTATTTTGCAAAGGTTGGTATTTTGAACTTGTGGGGAATGACTACCCCAGAGATTAAGCCCAAATTGTTAAAATTTAAACTGGGAATAACTTGGATTTCAACCGCTTTCAACCTGTCTTCTAACTGCTTGTATTTGATGTCTGCGGGTGGATACTGTTCATTAAAATAATCATCGTCAGATTCTTGGTCGTTGATACAGTCAGCCTGAGTACTTTTGACCTTGTAACGCCCCGATATTTAATTATTTATTTAATTAAATATTTTTGAATATTTTATATTAATTCAATTTTTTTTATCGTCGAAGTCGGAATTATTTTATTAAGTTAGAATAATAATTAATCGGATTTAATTTAGTGGAATTAAGTTAAAGTGTTATTTTATTATTAAGCTTAAATATGAAATTGGGTTTAATTAGTGGTGTTGTGTAGTAATAGAGGGGTATGTCTTTTTAGGCCCAATTGAGTTTTTTTAAGATTAAATAAAATATGATTATTATATAGAAATAGAAGTAGAAGAATAGAAGGGAGTATGGTATCAGGAAGAAAAATAGAAGAGGAAAATAGGGTTTGGAAGAAGAGAAGAAGAACAAGAGGAAATTTCTTCAAGTGCCATTTTCCCCAAAAATTCGGTTGAAGTCTCTTAGAGCTGCTCCTAATCCGAGGTAAGGGTGGGGTTCTGACTCTATAATAAGGTATATAATTAATAGTATGTGAATTTGGGTTATGAATATTAGTTTTAGTTGTGTTTGAAATTGGTATAATGATGAAATTGAGAGATAATTTAGGATCCAATATAATTAGTTATACACACAAATAAGTGCCTTAGTATTTTATTTGCAGAAAGTCCATTCCCGCTATTGTAGCATAAAAATGTTGTAGCACTTGGAGTATGAACATATTGTTGTAGCGCATATGAATAGATGGAGTAGCATATGATATATATTTATTACTGTAGCAGCGAAATGAATCAATTTGGAAGTACTTGCTTTGTTTACAATAGCGCTGAAAGTAATGGTACTTAGAGATGATGTCTTATTTCCTGTAGCGAAAAATGAAATGACACTTAATGGTAGGTGGCTTGCATATAGTATATTTACATAGCACTTAGAAGTAACAAGAATGACTTGTTGGCTTACTGTAGCGGTATATATATATATATATATATATATATATATATATATATATATATATATATATATATATATGAAGTATTATCTTGAAGGCACTTAAACTGCTTGCTGTAGCGTTAATTTAAGGAGTAGTATTTTAAGATGCTTGCTTGCATTACTGTAGCGTGAATTGAATACTATTTAATGGCAATTGTTTTTCTTGGAATACAGTAGCGGATACAAAGTGAAGTAGCATTAGTGTTACTTATTTTATACTGTAGCGCGGAAATTGTAGTAGCACTTAGTAGTATATGTTTGCTTGTATACTGTAGCGGAATTAAGAATTAATACTTAATGGCAATTGTTTTTGGAATACTGTAGCGAATTTAAGAAATAATTACGTCCCGGTTTACAAATATAAAATATTTAATAATAATGATTTAATATCTTTAATAAATAATTTTTTAGGATTTATAAAATAGAAATAATAGAATTCTTAGCCGATAATTCATTAACCGATTTTAACCAAAATAGTCTGAATAATTATGCGGTTTATTGTAGTAATTTTGGTTGATCTGTTGGGTGGCATTTTTGTTGAAAAATGTGAATTTTGTAGGTGAAGTCGAATTAAGTTGAATGCTTCCGGTTTATGTAATTGTGTTTGTTTCTAATTTGTCGGTATAGGCGGTAAAAATTAGTTATCCAGAAATTAATGAAATTTGACGGGGTAACTAAGTTAAATGTGTAGGTAATTATGGTTGAGTTATTTTTTGATATTTCGACGTTTTCTAGGGCTAATCGGAATTGTGTTTGATTTGAATAAATCATGGAAGTAACATTGTTTAAACTTGTATCTTACTTGTATGTTACTTGATTTGTGAATTATATTTGCAATGCATGTACAATTGTTGGTATTTCAATGTGTTAGAATATGTGGTATGTGTATGTTAAGGTCGGAAGTGGTCTTAATTGCATATGAGTTGTTGATTGTACATTGCATGGCATGGTTGGTCTTGAAATAGAGATGGTGAAACGGTGGGTTCACATTTCATAGACGTTGATCCTTGAATGGAAATAGACGTAGTGGCTTTGACCCGGAAAGGGAACATAGGCGGTGAAACTTGGGTTCACAAAAAAAAGATAGACGTTGATCTTATAGTGGAAATAGACGTAGTGGCTTTGATTCTATATGGAAAAATAAGCGGTGGAACTTTGGGTCCACAAGTCGGTACTGCATTTGCATTGGTTGTATCGAGTTGTGAGTCACATGCATAATGATATATATTATGAGTTTATGTGCAGATGATTGAGTTTGTGAAATTGGTTATGATGTGAATAAGTCATTGTCGAATAAATTGTTGTTGTCGAATATGTTGTTGCTTTATGTTGTTGACTTGTTGTGACAGATATCATCTAAAGGTTGTGAATTAGTTGTTATGTCGTGTTGATGTTTTGTTGAGATTAAAGATGTTTGAAAGTTGTGAAGTGGTGATTTTATATGATTTGATTCTGATATATTATTTATCATACGTCCTGTTATATAGTTCGATATCTCAACCCTTCTGTTTGAATATTTCCCTTTGTTGGTAATGTGCAGGTATTCCAGAAAGTTAGATGTTACCCTCGTTAGTTCGAGTCGGTGTTGTCGCTCTGATACGTAGCACTCAGGGGGATGAACGTATATTTTCTTTATTGTTGATTTTCATTATGTTGCTGAATTTTTAAGTTGTTTTCATTAAAGACTTGTTGTCTTAAAGTTGTTTTGAGTTGGATAAGACGTTATTGGTGTTTTCAGTTTAATTTTGTGAATCCGCTGCGTAGTAATGAAAGTTGTTTTTATTTTTAAAGACTAAGAAGGTTATTATCGGTTCATCTGAAATTCATGTGTTATGTATATGAACTATAGATGATTGAATGTCGTAGTTTCAAGCTGAAAATGTAGCATTCCATTTGTTTGTTGGAAATTTTTATAACTCTGATTTTATTTAACTCGTTGGGTAGAAATGGGGTGTTACAATAGTGGTATCAGAGCAGGTCGGTCCGTCCGGCCAGGTTGTCTAATGTTGTTTGTTCCTTAGTACGCGACAAGTGTGTGAAACACTATCGGTGCTTGTTGTTTTTCTAATCGAGTTGTATGCAGGAGTTGGTTTGGAGATAAGCGGGGGAGAAACTTTGTTTCTCTGATACATTCTGGTTGTAAGATGTTAGTTCGGTATGTTTTTGATGGCGACAGTGCAAGTATTACTGAAGTTTTGTTGTTTCCCGAATATGAAGGTGTCATGGATTAAAGACTTTGTTTGTTAATTAAGTTGGAACATCTTGAAGGAGGATGATCATACATTGTTAATGTTTACTTCTCGAAGGATGAGGAGAAATGTAACGATTGTTGATATACGAGTAGATTGTAAATCTTTGATATTTCTGAAGGTGATTTCTAAGTAACAAGGACAATTTTTAGAAGATGGAATTTGGAAAGTTGCGATGTCTCAGCGCTGCTGGTGGACTATGGAGTTATCGGTTTGAGTAGCCATGCGTAAGATGTTGACGTTTGAATGGTGATAGAGTGACAGATTTATGTAGACCTTATCGTGGGATCCTTGTACGTGATTTTAAAAGATGTTGAAGTTGTTGGAATATTTTTGAATCACGAGTCAGAGTCGGAAATGCGAGGAGATGAGTATGATTTCATGAATGGTAAGTGTTGGTACTGATACAAAGAAATTTTGTTCTAATGTTATTATAAAGTGCGTGAATGTATGTCGCTGCATGACGCCGGTGTTCGCATTTTTGGACGACTTTGGAAATTCATATCTTGTGTTCCGAGTATCAGATTAGTGTTCTGTTTGAACCTATGAGGAGATAGAAATGTATTCTATCATATGAGAGTGTTTTCAAATATGGTTGATGGATTCCCATATGGAGGAACTCTGAAGTCGTTTACGGAACTAGAGGTTTTTCTTTAGGCATGATTGGTTATTAGTGCAGTTGTTCGGGACGAGGTCAAGCTCAATATGTTGTTGACGAATAAGTTGAGAAATGAGATGTTCAGCATTAAAAGGGATAGTCGTTCGTCATTTCAAGTATAGGATGTTGAATGTGAAGAAAGTTTTGTAGAACTAAAGAAAAGATTGACGACTGCTCCGGTATTGGTTTTGCCTAATCCGAGCGAGTCATTTGTAGTGTATTGTGAACGCGTCTAAGATGGGACTTAGTGGTGTCTATGTTGAAGGTTTGGAGACATTGTCTTTTTGGTTCTAGATTTGAAGTATTTAGTGACCGTAAGAGTTTAAAGTATTTATTTGATCAGAAGGGATTGAATAGGAGACAACAGAGATGGTTGGAGTTATTGGAAGATTATGATTTCGGTTTGAATTATCATCTAAGGTAAAGCTAATGTGGTGGATGATGCGTTAAGTCAAAGGACTTTACTTATGTCGGTAATGATGGTTAAAAGGTTGGAATTAATTGAACAGTTTAGAGATGTGAGCTTAGTTTGCGAAGTGACCTCGAAGAGTGTTATGTTGGGAATGTTGAAGATTAACAATGATTTTCTGGACAGTGTCAAAGAAACTCAGAAGTTAGATGTGAAATTGGTAGATTTGATGGTTAGACTCGATCAGTATGAGAATGACGATTTCGAGTTAGATGCGCAGGGTGTGTTGAGATTCCGTAATCGAATTTGTATTCCTGATGATACGGATATGAAGAAAGTAATTCTTGAGTTTGAGGATACCTAACCTTCGTGTGAGGCTAAGTGAGTGTAATATGGACCGTGTAATATGGACCGTGTAATATGTTAAGCGTTGGTGTCTCATCGATAAAATCAAATGAGAGGGAAATTGTGGGAGTATTTGCAAACCTCATTGGAAATTATTGGATTGTAGTGCGTTAGGTGACTTGAGTATAAATTCTAAAGGAACACTATTATAGTTTAGTAACGATGGTTTATACTCCATTATGATTGTCGGCTATCTATTGACAAATTGAGGAACTGATCACCCTTAATCTCTTATTGATAGTAGACGAGATCGTGTTGGATGGTATAAACTTGTCTTGCTATCTTAATGGTGAGTGAAGTGGTTAATGTTATATCAAAAGGTAGTCGCTCACCAGTTTGTGTGAAGTAATAGAGGAATTGCTAGGAAAGATTTGCGATGTATTGAACGATTCGAGGTAGTGGGTTTACATGCGAGCTAACGTCGCAAAGTGAAAGATTGAGAATATCAAGTGAACAATGGTTTTATGGTGGATGTTGAGGAAAGACTGGAACTGGAATGAGGATTGTAAACTGTATAGTTTGCAGAAACTTTAATGAGGATGGTGACTTAAGATGGTTTATCAGAGTTGTACAGCTGAAGCGTATGTGGCGCAGTTGCTATGAGTATACGACTCTACGTGCTTGATTTGGTAGATTGTTGATGTAGGAATGATGTTCCAAGGTGTTGTGATATCTCGGAGATGTTTGTTGATCCTATAAGGAATTTATTGTAGTTGTTAGTGGGTGGTGAGTTGTGTGTATATTTGTTTAGTTATATTGTTAAGTTGATGTTATAATAATTTTGTCCTCGTTGTTGTGATGTTGTTGTTAGTTACTGTAAATGATGGATAATACTCCATAGTATGATGAATTTAATTATGTTGGATATGTTGATATCACTATAAGAGTGATACGACGATAGGAATGGAGTTGTTGATATTGTGTTGATAATTGACATACATATGTATATATGGGAATTAAATTGTGTATGTGTTTTTGGTGTTGAAAATGTTGTTAAGATGCCAATGTATTATTGTATATCCAAGTATAAGTGTGTTACCAATTTAAATGTTGATATGTCAAAATATTGTTGAAGTGGTTGATAAGTTATTAACGATTATGTCGCGAACATGTTGAATGATTAGCACGTGTGGATTTGAATTATATCATATTGAGCGTTGTTATGGCGAGAAAGTAGTGGTCGAAGTGTTGCCAAACGCGAATTGAAGATCAGAGAGTTGGATGCGAAATTCACATTAAGAGTCACTGTATTAAGTAGTTTTTTGAGGACGGAAATATTCTAAGTGGGGGAGAGTTGTAAAACCCCGATATTTAATTATTTATTTAATTAAATATTTTTGAATATTTTATATTAATTCAATTTTTTTATCGCCGAAGTCGGAATTATTTTATTAAGTTGGAATAATAATTAATCGGATTTAATTTAGTGAAATTAAGTTAAAGTGTTATTTTATTATTAATCTTAAATATAAAATTGGGCTTAATTAGTGGTGTTGTGTAGTAATAGAGGGGTATGTCTTTTTAGGCCCAGTTGAGTTTTTTTAAGATTAAATAAAATATGATTATTATATAGAAATAGAAGTAGAAGAATAGAAGGGAGTATGGTATCAGGAAGAAAAATAGAAGAGGAAAGTAGGGTTTTGAAGAAGAGAAGAAGAACAAGAGGAAATTTCTTCAAGTGTCATTTTCCCTAAAAATTCGGTTGAAGTCTCTTAGAGATGCTCCTAATCTGAGGTAAGGGTGGGGTTCTGACTCTATAATAGGGTGTATAATTAATAGTATATGAATTTGGGTTATGAATATTATTTTTAGTTGTGTTTGAAATTGGTATAATGATGAAATTGAGAGATAATTTAGGACCCAATATAATTAGTTATACACACAAATAAGTGCCTTAGTATTTTATTTGCAGAAAGTCCATTCTCGTTACTGTAGCATAAAAATGTTGTAGCACTTGGAGTATGAACATATTGTTGTAGCGCATATGAATAGATGGAGTAGCATATGATATATATTTATTACTGTAGCAGCGAAATGAATCAATTTGGTAGTACTTGCTTTGTTTACAATAGTGCTGAAAGTAATGGTACTTAGAGATGATGTCTTATTTCCTATAGCGAAAAATGAAACGACACTTAATGGTAGGTGGCTTGCATATAGTATATTTACATAGCACTTAGAAGTAACAAGAATGACTTGTTGGCTTACTGTAGCGGTATATATATATATATATATATATATATATGAAGTATTATCTTGAAGGCACTTAAACTGCTTGCTGTAGCGTTAATTTAAGGAGTAGTATTTTAAGATGCTTGCTTGCATTACTGTAGCGTGAATTGAATACTATTTAATGGCAATTGTTTTTCTTGGAATACAGTAGCGGATACAAAGTGAAGTAGCATTAGTGTTACTTATTTTATACTGTAGCGCGGAAATTGTAGTAGCACTTATTAGTATATGTTTGCTTGTATACTGTAGCGGAATTAAGAATTAATACTTAATGGCAATTGTTTTTGGAATACTGCAGCGAATTTAAGAAGTAATTACGTCCCGGTTTACAAATATAAAATATTTAATAATAATGATTTAATATCTTTAATAAATAATTTTTTAGGATTTATAAAATAGAAATAATAGAATTCTTAGCCGATAATTCATTAACCGATTTTAACCAAAATAGTCTGAATAATTATGCGGCTTATTGTAGTAATTTTGGTTGATCTGTTGGGTGGCATTTTTGTTGAAAAATGTGAATTTTGCAGGTGAAGTCGAATTAAGTTGAATGCTTCCGGTTTATAGAATTGTGTTTGTTTCTAATTTGCTGGTATAGGCGGGAATAATAAGTTATCTGGAAATTAATAAAATTTGACGGGGTAACTAAGTTAAATGCGCATGTAATTATGGTTGAGTTATTTTTTGAGATTTCGAAGTTTTCTAGGGCTAATCGGAATTGTGTTTGATTTGAATAAATCATGGAAGTAACATTATTTAAACGTGTATGTTACTTGATTTGTGAATTATATTTGCAATGCATGTACAATTGTTGGTATTTAATTGTGTTTGAATATGTGTTATGTGTATGTTAAGGTCGGAAGTGATCTTAATTGCATACGAGTTGTTGATTGTATATTGCATGGCATGGTTGGTCTTGAAATAGAGACGGTGAAACGGTGGATTCACATTTTATAGACGTTGATCCTTGAAAGGAAATAGACGTAGTGGCTTTAACCCGGAAAGGGAACATAGGCGGTGAAACTTGGGTTCACAAAAAAAGATAGACGTTGATCCTATAGTGGAAATAGACGTAGTGGCTTTGATCCTATATGGAAAAATAAGCGGTGGAACTTTGGGTCCACAAGTCGGTACCGCATTTGCATTGGTTGCATCGAGTTGTGAGTCACATGCATAATGATATATATTATGAGTTTATGTGAAGATGATTGAGTTTGTGAAATTAGTTATGATGTGAATAAGTCGTTGTCGAATACATTGTTATTGTCGAATATGTTGTTGCTTTATGTTGTTGACTTGTTGTGACAGATATCATCTAAAGGTTGTGAATTAGTTGTTATGTCGTGTTGATGTTTTGTTGAGATTAAAGATGTTTGAAAGTTGTGAAGTGGTAATTTTATATGATTTGATTCTGATATATTATCTATCATACGTCTTGTTATATAGTTCGATATCTCACCCCTTCTGTTTGAATGTTGCCCTTTGTTGGTAACATGCAGGTATTCAAGAAAGTTAGCTGTTACCCTTGTTAGTTCGAGTCGGTGTTGTCGCTCTGATACGTAGCACTCGGAGGGATGAGCGCATGTTTTCTTTATTGTTGATTTTCATTATGTTGCTGAATTTTTAAGTTGTTATCATTAAAGACTTGTTGTCTTAAAGTTGTTTTGAGTTGGATAAGACGTTATTGGTGTTTTCAGTTGAATTTTGTGAATCCGCTGCGTCGTAATGAAAGTTGTTTTTATTTTTAAAGACTAAGCAGGTTGTTATCAGTTCATTCGAAATTCATGTGTTATGTATCTGAACTATAGATGATTGAATGTCGTAGTTTCAAGTTGAAAATGTAGCATTCCATTTGTTTGTTGGAAATTTTTATAACTCTGATTTTATTTAACTCATTGGGTAGAAATGGGGTGTTACAGACCTCACCAATCTGGTTTTCGTCCTCCTCAGATGAATCTTCTTCTACTGGAATTTGACGGATTGTATCCCTGAACCTTTTACCCATGTTGAGTAGAGCTCTCTTCTTTGGCTTCTTCTTAGCGGCCAATAGAGCCATCATATCTTGTTGCCCCTTGGCTAGGGCGAGTAAAGCTTCCTAAAATTGAGAATTCTGGGCCTGGAGTTTCGTCACAGTTTTCTCTAGATCCATCTTGCTGAAATAAACTGCGGAGAGATAAGGAAACCTAATATGCGGAAACCTGTCATGTCATGATGCATGGATATGCAATATGCAAATGATTTCAAGGATTTAAAGAATTTAAATTTGTATACACAAAGAGTGAACAAACATTAACTTGCATTAAAGAGTTCTGATTTGAATACAAACACGCCTATTGGGCTTACAACAACAGAAATAAACATAGAGTAAACTCCTAAGACAGAAAAGTTGTGCGCATCCTCTTCGGTGCAATGTAGGTGTTTAAACTCCTTTCTTTATGAAGCTCCCTTGTAAGCTCTAATATCTTCTTCTCGCCCTCATAGAACTTAGCTTCAAAGGTGTCTCGCTCTCCTTTTAACTGAATACAAGCGTTTTGCAAATCTTTAAGAGAAGTAGACATATCAGGATAGAGGATAGTATGTGGAACGTCTCCCTCAACTACTGGCTCCATGAGAACAGGCAAGACGGCTTCATAAGGCATCTTAAGACTTTGAGCGCGAGCCCTCACCCATTTAAGATAAGGTCCCAAAGGAATGGAATTCTTACGCTCCAACGTCTTGCTATCAACCTTGTTAACCATACCCCAAGCTCGTATAAATCTTTGACGGTAACCTTAGGTATCGCTTTCGTAGTCAAATTTAATTCCTTGGATGAGTACCTCATGAGGGCCATCTCTCCGGGCGTATCCAAATTGTCGCAAAGCTAAACAAGGGTTGTAAGTAGTGCCTCCCCTAATGCCAAGTAGAGGGATATTGAGGAATTCCCCACAACGATCAATGATGGTGATGTCTTCTAAAGAACGATAATAGCAATGGATGTCAGTATGTGAAAGTGACATTAATCTTTTAGACCAGCTCATACCTTGTTCATTCTTCACCACGGATCAGGGTAGGTGCGAAATAAACCACCTATCCAAAATAGGAGTGTAACACATCAAAGCTCCCCTTTTCTTCAAATTGCGAGAGTGAAGAGAATGCAAGATGTCCCCAAGCAAAGTAGGCACCAGATTACGAGATATGAAAACTGTGATCGCATTTACATCTATAAATTGGTCAGGATTGGGAAATAATACCAACCCATAGATGAGAAGAGACAAAATTTCCTCAAAGGCTTGTAGATCTAAAGTATTCTAACACTCTTGAGCCTTCTCCAACAAAAACTTTGCTAGGAGCCCTTTGACACCACTCCTTGTTACCCAATTTGCTACTATGTCAGATGGTTGCAAATGTAGAGCTCGAGCAATTTCCTCAGGTTTAGGGTCTCTTTCAATACCGTTGAAAGGTAACTGATCAAGAATAGGGATCCCCATGAGTTGAGAAAATTCTTCTAAAGTGGGCACAAGTTGGTAATCGGGAAAAGTGAAGCAATGATGCAAAGGGTCAAAGAATTGGACAAGCACTTTTACCATATCTTCTTCAATACTCGAGGTAACCAAACTAAGGAGTCGACCATGTATTTTGGTGAATGGAGAATCCTAAGGGACCCTGAATACTAAATCCTTGAGTTGTAGCGGTATCCTCACGAGACTGACTTGGATGGTGCTCCTACGAGTGGATGCCATGTCCTACAAAACAGAATAAAGATGAATTCCAAACATCCTTGAAATGGTTAGTGAGAATGCTATGGTATGATGTTATGATGCTATGTAAAAATATGAGAGGTAAGTAATCATATTCACACAAAGTAGACAAGTCCTTATGTTTAGGATTGCATGGAGTTTATAGGTAAGTACCCTCTTGAAGTTTAGTTGGCTCAACCTATCCTAGTTAATAGTAACCGGGTTCTAAGGGATCTTAATATCATTGATCTTTCCCCCATGCTTCGTTCAATAAGCGATTGACTCGCAACCAAACAAAACTCAAGAGTCAAACCTCAATGAGTGTAGCATCTAGTATCAACCAACTTCGGACTGCACCAAAGCCGGTTATCTCGCTACTTCCTAATGGCCAACTTGGTCAAGTAAGGTTCTAAGGTCACTTGATGCTTTATGACACCACGCAGAGGCCCCGTACTCTTCTTGACTGAATCAAGGGCTACCGGTACCAACCAAAGTGCCACTTCAACGTAGCTACTACTTCAACCATGTCGGTATACCCTGCACAGTTCCCTCATAGTTTATTGCCACTTACCTAAAAAGGTGTCTCCAAATCCGGGTGTAGGATTTAAAATAAACCCAAACAAGGAACCATAATGTAAAGCAAACAAATCAAACAATGTAAGCAAGTAAATATGATCTATCCCTAAGGTAACCCCACTTTTAAAGATACTTTCCCTAGCAGAGTCGCTAGTTCTGTGATACAGTGGGAGAACTGACTTGGAAGTTTGCATTTGTGTTTGCAAATGTTGATGTTTAGCAAGAGTCGCCACCGACTTTTCTTTTATCCAAAAAGGAAAGGTGAAAAAGCACAGGAAAGACCTTTAGAGATGTTTTCTTGAGTTCGGTGGGTAGATTATGAAAAGGGAAGGTATTAGCACCCTTTTCATCCATGGTTTTCCATGGGCTCTTAGTTACTTTCTAGATCACTTGCTTTTATTTGAAAAGTGTGCTTTGTGTGGTTTTTTTTAAAGTATTTTGAAAAGGTGCCATTGTTTAGGAAAACTTTGTAATAGTTCTCGTTCGTAAGAACGTATACAAAGTGTTGAGCTTTTGAAAATATTTCATGTTTTGAAAGTGTTTTGAAAGTGTTTGTGATTGTTTTGAAAAATAGCAAGGATATTTGTTTTGAGAGTGAGCAAGTAACTAAAAGTAATCTACCTACTCAAAAGATCTTGGATGTGCTTTTCCTCCTCCTTTAGATGTTGCTATCTTACCATTGATTTGGTAAAAAGTCCCATCATTGGATGTGAAGGGACGGGCATTGAGTCATCGTATGACCATGATAGCAATGTTGTGAGATGACTTAGCACTTTTCTTTAGGGACTAAGATCATTTTGAAAGGCAACTTTGATAGCGTCATCGAGGGACTATGATCTTGTACTTTTTGATTTGTTTGTGCTAAGACACCCCACATGCATAACATGGCCCTTTTTGTAAGGCAACAAGTGGAATTACCCTAGGGGTGCTAGTGTGCAAGTGTATTTGATTGCATGCATAATTTGTCTTGAATTAGGGTTTTCTAAACATTGTTTTTATTCTTGCCATACACACCCTAATTGCTAACAATATGTGAAAGCAATAAAAGTACAGAAAATAAAGATTTTACGCTATTACAAACATTAGGGGACAGGGTATACAAATTTCAAATGAGGATTGCAAATTAAATCCTATTTTACTATTACAACCATATTGAATGGATAAGAATGTATAGGAAATGTAAAATGCTTATTTATTTAAGAAAAGAAATAAGTTTTTTGTTTAAGAAAATATTTTTGTTTTTTTATGTTGAAAGAAAATATAATATGTGAATATGAAATATTTTTGGTGTTTTTTTATTAATAAAGATGGTGGCAAAAATAATAAAAGAGAAAGGAAACAAAATCAGCACAAATGCTGAAAATAGAAGAGGTCAGAAGTTCTGACTCTGGCTTGCTGCACAACAGAAACAATGTTAGTGGAAATATGGAAGTTCAGAAGTTTTCAGAAGTTCTGATGCAACTGTCAGAACTTTGCCTCTCTCCATGCCAATCAGAACATATGCATCTTTAGTCATTTCTTACAGAACATAAATTGCATACATAACAGTTATGACAAATTTCATGAAATATCATAAGCACAAATCAGAAGCAGCATGAATTTGCTAATCCTAATTCTGAGTCCTAATTTCTTTATGAGACTCTGAACTGGGATTTCTTCTACTTAGGCAGGCAGATGCATGAATTTTCAGAATATGTACATCATCAGGACCAAAATATCTACATTGTGTTATATATGCAAAATCTGACAATGCTTAATCAGTATGATGAGAGTCAGCAGAAAACTTACCTTGCAGCTGGAAAGGATTCTGTTAACTGGAGGTTGGTCCTGAATTCTGGTGATGTTCTGAGCAACTTCTTCACGTACTCAGTAGGATGGAAGTTTACAACTTCTGGAGCAGCCAAGGGGTGATATTTTGACTTCTTTGAGGTGGAGGTGGATAGAGTGTATGGAAGTAGGAATACAGAAGTTAGGGTAACTTCTAATACGTGAATCAGCAACGGCTTGGATGGCTTTAGTCAAGAAATATTTGAGGAAAAGTTGGAGTTTGGATGCAAGAATCAAGTGCTAAGGTTTGGTATGTTGTGTTTATAGTTTCTTGGGTTCTTGGGATTTTTGCAGTGGTTCAAAGCTTTCTTTCTCAATTTTCTCACCTCTTTCACAAACTTTCTGGACCCCTTCTCAATGACCAATGGTGTTCTATTTATAGGAAAAGGTTTTGTAGTTTGGAGATGCCAAGTGGCACCAACATCATGTGCTAGAAGCTGACTTACTCCTGAAGTAAACTTAAACAAGCGTGGTTCAATGCACCAAGTGGGATGATTAGCAGCACCTAAGCTGGATTTGTCAGCATAAATTAAGGAAAAGTAGGAGCAGCGCCTGGGCCTAGCGTACTTTTTACACAAAAGTTTATCTTCCCAATACAGTAGGGGTACACATGGGGGAAATGCTTTGGATAAAAACTCAGAGGCGGTTGTGAGCATTAAATGAGTTCCCACGTGAAACTCTGCACCCTTGCTTAACTCTGGATTAGAAGTTATGCTTCAGTGTAGCATCCAATCTTCTAATCCTCTTATCTTTTGGCTTCAGCATGTACTGAAGGATCCTTCAGACTTTCCAGTAAGCTTGCAGCACGCTTTGTAATCTTCTTTGATTTACCCTTGCAAACTCTGACTGAACCTTTGTGAAAACTGGTCTAAAAGTTCTGACAAAACTCTGTCTTGAGAATATCCAGAATTTGCTGAGTGTGAACACTGGCTCAGAAGTTCTGAAATTGTCATATTTCTTAAACACTTAGAAAATTTCTAAGTATTTAGAATTTGATTTTTCCCCAGTAAAATTTGACTTTTGAAATTCTTGACGAAATAAACTTCATATTCCAACATGTCTTGATGAAATATGATTTTTGAGATTTGATTTTGATTCAAAAGTCAAAGTTAGACTTCTCAGTGTGCAAATGACCATTTTGCCCTTGTGAATGGTTTGCTTGGAAAAATTGATAATTCAAGGCTTGGAATTGGATGAAAGAAAACTTGAGGATCCAGGGTGATTCCTTGATAAATGAGAGGGCAAATTTTGGGGTGCAACAAGTTCCTTGTATCTTCTTTTCTTCGGCAGAATCATGCAACATCGCATTGCATCTTTAAAGTTTATTGTTTCCATTCTCTTTTTGGAACATTACTCCATGAAAAAATAATAATTCAAACCTGCATTGAAACGTAAGCTATTATTGTTTCTGTTTTTCCCTAGTGGATTTGTGAAACTTTTGATTATATCCCCAACGAGGTCAATTTACCCTTGACATCCTGGTTTCACCCCATGCAAATATCCTTTTGATGTTACCATTTAAGCGGTTGAGTGTCTACTCACTATCTTTGGTAATGCTCCAATTTTTCCCTGGCACAACTTTCTTGGGTTTAGTTTTTACTACCCTTGTTGGTTCATTTCAATGTCTATTGATATACCTTCAGAATACCAGTATTACCCTGAGATTCATTTTTAGCCTAGTATTATCTAGTTGCTCTTAGGTCGAGTTTTATCTCGTTACCTGTGCGTGCAATCCAGTTTTGTCCTAGTACTCATCTTTGGACTAGTTTTATCCAGTCTTCTTGAGTTGAGTTTGCTACTCGTTTTTAAGTCTCATCTTTGGACCAGTTTTATCTAGTGTTCTTAAGTCGAGTTTTTACTCATTATTTTTCTCTTTTATTCTTTGGGTTCATTCAGCATCGTCTACTGTCTACCCTCGTTTGAGACTAACATGTGTTCTTTTGAAATACATGAACTTTCAGTCACCTTGTTATAAAACCCAATTTTTATTGTTGTCCTATTGAGTTCTTTTTTAGAGCCTAGTCTTATCTAGTTCCCCTTAGGTCGAGTTTTTATCTCGTTACCTTGTCTACACACCAGTTTCTACCTGGTGCATTCTTTATAGTACTTCCGGAGGCTGAGTTTTATCTCGATAACCTCTACTCGATCCCACCAGCATTCAACTAGCGTACTAATGGTATAAGTTCAGTTTTATATGTCCTTTGTTGATCAAGACCCGTTTATTTTTGGTTTACCCATCCGGATCCAATGTCTATTCATATATTTTGAGTCTAGTTTTATCTAGCTTTATTGGGTTGAGTTTTATCTCATTATCACAATTTGTGCTCCAATTTTGTCTTGGCACGCTTTCCTAAAGCCTAGTTTTATCCAGTCTTCTTGGGTTGGGTTTTATCTCATTATTAAAATTTGTGTTCCAGTTTTGTCTTGACACATCCTTCTAAATCCTAGTTTTATCTAGTCTTCTTGGATTGAGTTTTATCTCATTATTGCAATCTATGTTCCAGTTTTGTCCTGGCACATTCTTCTAGAATCTAGCATTCACTAGTCCTCTTGGTGTAAGTCCAATCTCTACTTGTCTTACTTTTGAAATCCAATTTCTACTTGGTATATCTCGTGAGTACAGTTTTATATGACACTCTATAGTAAGATTCAGTATTCACTAATCTTCCCCTCTTTCGCCCAGTTTGCTTGGTATCATCCTTACAAAATACAGTTACCCTTGTTGCTTTACTCTCTTGTTCAAGAGTGTAAATTTTCAGGTTCTTTTAGAATTTAATCCTCTTCCACCTCTGTTGTACCCCAAAATTTGCCCTCCCATATTCTCTAAGATTTGTCAAGAATCATCTTCAAATGGTTCAAGATTTCTCAAGGGATTGCACAGTCCAAACATCTCCTAAGCCAGTCCAAATTAGGGTTTTGGTTCCTTCCAAGGAATTTGAGGTTTTCAATGGCTCAATCAAGTCTCATAGGCCTATATACATTGCCAATCATCTACATACCAAGTTTCAAGATTCACAGGGTCAAATTGCACAGTCAATAGCCCTATTTGGCTCACAGTCAACTGTAGGGGCAAAATGGTCATTTGGCAGTCAAAAGTCAAATTTTTTGGTCAACATCTTATTTTAAGCCTACAATCATCATTTGATCAAGTCTTTATCATGATTCCATAAGCATGGCTCAAAAATCATCAAGGATGCAAAAGTTGCTATTTTTGGACAGCAGAAAAGTCAACTGTACCTTGACCAGGGCATAACTTTTTCATGGTTCATCAGAAAAATCCCATCCAATGCTCATTTTGAAGGGGATGACATTTCCTACAACTCATCTTCACATTCCAAGTCCAAGAAATGCTCTCACAAAAAGTTATCAATTTCTACATTATAGGTCAATTTCAAAAGTCAACAAAAAAATGCACTTTAAGTCAAAGACCATAACTTGAGATTGAAAAATCCAAATGACATGGGACCAAAGGCATTGGTTAGAGGACTTCAAGACCTTTCTAAAATGTCCAAGAACATGTTCATATGATCAAAATGGAGCAAGATATGCATTGGAGAAGTTGGGAAATTTTTGTGAATTTGCAAAAGTCAACTTTGCTCAAAACACCATGTTTTTGCTAATGGGCCTCAAATTTCTTCTTGAAACATTGTCCAAGGCCTATGCACGACCCATTGAGATTAAATTAAATTATTTTCTTATTTTTTATTAATTAATTGAATTTTTAATCAATATTAATTCATTTAATTGTAGGAAAATATCAAGATATGGTTTTGCAATCTTTTCATGAGGCAAATATGACCAACATATGCTGGAGATTTCGTGTGCACATCAAGGGGACAAGGATCTCTCAATTTGGCAAGATTTTTCAATCAAAAAGATGCAAAAAGATATGATTGAAAATCAAATATTCCAACCATTATTCCATGGATTTCTTGGCCAAGATTTAACCTAAATCCATTCTACTATATATGCACAAGCTAAACCTAATGCCACACACGTGAAAAGCTGCTGCAAAAAGCCATAGCCATATTGAATTTTTTCAAGAAACTTGAAAATTGTTTTCTCACTTCAAGGCCAATTCAATACTTTTAATTGCTTCTAACACATTGCAGGGGTCCCCAGGAACATATTGCAATCGGAACCAAGCACTAAAGCCACAAGAATCATCAAAAACGGTTCAACGGTTTGCACATATTTTTCAGAATCGCATCTCATTATTCATGCGCATTTGACATGTTTTGTTGATTGTTTTGTGTTCATAGGACTCATATGAAGCTAATGGTGTAATTTAATTGCATTGAAATGCCCTGAAACAGAAATTGCCATTGATGAATTTTAGGTTTTCCAAGCTCTCAAATTGGGGCTTTGTGATATAGGAAAAATTAAGCTTTTAAAGACCCATGGTTGAATTCGTGGAGACAAGACGAATTGAACCTAACCCTCGCGAACAATTTATACAGCCTCTACGCCTAATCGTTATTATTTGTCATTCCATATTGTGGGGGTTAAAAACCCCCGCTATCTCTTTTTCTTTTTTCAGGTAAATGAAGAAGACGATGAGTTGGTGGCGTATTATTGGTTGATTCAAATATAGTAGCGCGCGCATGTTTGTTTCCAGCATAATGGTTGATTTTATATATTATAATTGATCATTACCATATTAACAAAAGCGTTCAACTGGCGTAGTGGAGGATGGGCTGTCTGGTAACCATTGGGACCTGGGTTCGATTCCCAGGTCCCCCAAACCTTTGTTTCTATTTTTTCTAACATGATTACATGCAGCGTTCCAACAATGTCCCACCATGTGCTTCAAGCAATCAGGCGCCATGTGTCCACTATCACAAATCCAATGGTCAAAAGATGAAGATCATGATATTCTCCAGTCAATGCAGGCGTGGATGATCCAGAAAGTCAACGAAGGCTTGATGTTAATGGGCCTTGGAACTGCTTGCAAACCTCCATTCTGGGCCCATCACCCCCCTGGTTTAATTATTTCTTTTCTTCTTTTATACTTTTATTTTCTTTTAATTATTTAATTATAATTATTATCATTATTATTATTTAACTCACAAATTATTATTTTCCTAATAAATTCAGTAAATATTTATATTATTATTATTCTTATTATTAATTTCACCTTAATTATTATTTTGTAAATAAATTCTAATTAATTAGTTTAGTTGTTTAATTAGGACAATTTTAATTTTTTTTATAATAAATAAAACAAATCTAGAATTAGGGTTTTTCTTTTGACAATTTTAATTCCTTTTATTTTATTTTCATTAAAACATAAAAAACACAAAAATACTTTTTTCTTTTAAATAATTAATTAATTAGTTTTAGGTAAAATATTTAATTTAATTGCAAAAAAGGACAAATTTCTTTCTTTTCTCAAAAAGGGTCAAAACCCTAAGGACGTCCCGATTCAATTTCTTCGCACGCATATTTATTTTTAATTTATTATTTTGATCATATTTATGTATTTGCTCCGAGAATGTAATAGGTAATTAGGACTTTTATCGCTTTATTTATTTTCTCGCAATTTATTTTTCCAAAGGGTTATGTTTTTGGCGATGTAAATACCCGACGCCTTGTAATAGCGTAGATTCACTTTCCGCAATTTATTTTCCGCAAATTATTAACTGTTAATTATGCATGGCAAGACTTGCTTGAAAAATAAAATCAACCCGTAGCTCACAATGATGCATGTTCAAAGATAATCTTAAAATTAACTTGACACACTCGCACATGCCACTCCTAGGGTACGCCTCACCTGGTTGCCTCGAGGTGGTCATCAAGTATAGGGTGTTTTAGAGGTCGCCCTCCTGTCTAAAGATCCAGTTGCCTCGAAACGGTTGCCTCGAATAAAAAGGATCTAGGACATTAGGGTTACCGCTAAGGCGTCCTACTATTTCTTTGGTGACCACATATGTCCCTATAATCGAATTGACCCAAATAACTCCAACGACGGTGCTACCTACTTCTCAATAGTGGGATAGTACTATCTAAAGGACTCTTACACAACCTAATTCCTTAGAGTAGGTAGATTTCTCCTGGGTACTTGCTCTTTCAAAAAACAAAAACAACTTTTCGCACTTACACTTTCAAAAAGTTTTCAAAAAAACACTTCATACACTCTTGAGGACTGATACAAGAGTTACCTAGAAGTTTTTTCAAACTAAACTTTTTCAAAACCCACACACACAAGAAAAGCAAACAATTTTTGAAAACATAGTGAGCAAGTACCTAAGAGCCCGTGGATAACCACGGATAGAAAGGGTGTTAATACCTTCCCTTTCTATAATCTACCTCCCGAACCGAGAAATATCTCGAAAAGGAATTTTGCTGTGCTTTTGTCCTTTCCTTGTTGGAGAACATAAAAGACGGTGGCGACTCTTGCTTACCGCGACATTTCACGAACCAGCTTTAAAACAGTCAGTTCTATTTCCACCGATCACAGAACTGGCGACTCTGCTGGGGAATAATAATAAGTGAGGTGTACCTTAGGATTAGAACACTCTTGTTTTCAATTGCTTGTCTTGATTGCTTTTATATTGTGGGCTTGTTTTGGAGTTTCATAGATCCTAACCCGGATCTGGGGGATACCTTTTAGAAGTAGCAACAAACTGTGAGGGAACTGTGTGGGGTATACCGACACGGTTGAAGTAGTTGCTACGTTGATGTGGCACTTTGGTGAGTACCGGTAACCCTTGAGTCAAGTCAAAGAGAGTACGGGGCCGCCGCGTGGTGTCGTGAAGCATCAACTGACCTTAGGAACCTTACTTGACCATCACGGCCTCTTTAGGGGTAGTGAGATGACCGACTTTGGTGCAGTCCGAAGTTGGTAGATACTCAATACTACACTCATTGAGGGTTGTTTTCTTGGAATATTTTGATCGCCAGTTCAGTGGCTAAATCAAAAAAATGAACATAGAAAACAACCCAATGATATTGAGCTCCTTAGAACCCGGTTACTTTTGATAGGACAGGTTTTGAGCCCACCAACTTCAAGAGGGTAGTACCTAGACCTTATGTTGGCCTAAACTCTAAGGGCTGTCTGGTGTGACTTGTGTGCCTTATCATGTTCGCTTTTTGTGGATACTTGTGGTGTGTTTTTATCATAACATCATAACATCATAAAGCATCATATGCATTTACTAACCACTTCAAGGGTTCGAATCTTCATCTTTGTTCTTGTTTTGTAGGACATGGAAACTATCCGCAGAAAGACAATTCAGATCAACCTTGTAAGGATCCCTCCTCAGCTCAAGGAGCTTACATCCAGGATTCCCGAGAACTCTTCCTTCAGTGAAAGGCATGGTAGACTCATCAGCTTGGTCAACACCAACATTGTATAAGATATGATAAAAGTTCTCTTCCAGTTCTTTGACCCTTTGCACCACTGTTTTACTTTCCCGGATTATCAATTGGTGCCTACTTTGGAAGAGTTTTCTCAACTTCTGAAGGTTCCTATTCTTAGTCAACTACCCTACAACGGTACAGAAAAGGAACCCAAACTTGAAGAGGTTGCTAAAGCATTACGCCTACAACCATCTGACATCAAGGGGCATTGGGAAATCAGAAGTGGTATCAAAGGATTCTTAGCAAAATTCCTATTTGAGAAGGCACAAGAATGTTGGAATTCCCTTGACCTACAAGCCTTTGAAGAAGTTGTGGCACTCCTTGTCTATGGGTTGGTGTTGTTCCCGAATCCGGATCAGCTTATAGATATCAATGTTGTCAAGATTTTCATGTCCAGGAATCCCATACCTACGTTGCTTGGGGACATCCTCCACTCATGTTACACTCGAACCATGAGAAAAAGAGGTGTTCTCATGTGATGATCTCCTCTCCTGGCAAGGTGGTTTATTTCGCACCTTCCACAGTCAGTTTTGAAGAACGAGCGGGGTTTGAGATGGTCACAACGGTTAATGACTCTTACACATGCTGATATACATTGGTGTTCTCGGTCCAGAGAAAATGTCACTATCATTGATCGTTGCAGAGAGTTTCCTAATGTTCCTTTACTTGGAATTAGAGGAGGCATTACTTACAACCCATGTCTGGCTTTGAGACAGTTTGGATACGCTCAGAGGGATGGCCCTCATGACATGTTAATTCCTGACATAGTTTTTGACTTCGACAATGATACGCAAGGACTTCGCTAGAAATTTATCAGAGCTTGGAGGATACCTAACAAGGTAGATAGTAAGACATTGGGGCACAAGAATTCCATCCCCCTTGAGCCTTATCTCAAGTGGGTACGAGCCCGCTCCCAGAAGCTTGTGATGCCATATCCTCACATTCTCCCCGTGATCAAAGAGCCTATTTTGGAAGGAGAGGTGCCCTACACCATTCAACATCCTGACATGCCAACATCTTGGGAAGAAATGAAAAAGAGCTGGATCCAACTCAAGGAAGAGCGGAATTCTCTTGAAACCAGTCTACATGCCAATGAGAAGAAGGTCTTGGAGCTCACCCGCCTACTGCACGAGGAAAAGACCCTCAACACTTACATCGCTCCAAAGAGGATGTGCAGTATCTTTTGGGATTAAAAATTTTGTAATATTTCGCCCATGCGGCATTGATGTACTGGACATATTATTTATTAATATAACGTGTGTTCCTTTTTGTCTACAATGAATTTGAACTTTCAAACCCTTGAATGCATTGCATAAATAGCATATCATGCATCATGTGCATAACAGGTACTCTTTTCTACAAGTTGCTTAATCTTCTTCGCTGTTTATTTCAGCAATCATCATGTCTTCTGAGCCTACTACTGAACAAGCTATCAAGGCCCTCCAGGCCTAGAACGCCCAGTTTCAAGAGCTGGTCATGAGCTTAGCCCAGGGACAACAGGAATTGAAGACTCTACTTTTGAAGAAGAAGAAGAAGAGGATTGTGTTGTTTAACACTGGACGGAGGTTTGGGAATGCACTACAAAATGAGGCCGATCTGGCTACTTCCTCTATAGGGAAAGATAGTCCCCAAGAGGGAAGGGTTCCTAGTCCCGTGGTCTCCGACAACGAGACAGATTTCAATGATGAACAGTACCCTCCTGCTGAGGACAGGTACAAACAGTTGGAGGACCGTTTAAGTGCCATGGAGATTCAACACGTGCCTGGGTTGGATTTTGGAGATCTAGGTTTATCTTCTGGGGTGGTGATCCCACACAAGTTCAAGGCACCTGCTTTTGCGAAGTACGACGGGGCTTCCTGTCCTAAGCTGCATCTCAAATCATATGTACAGAAGATTCAACCGTATACTGCTGACAAGAATCTATGGATCCATTTCTTCCAGGATAGTCTTTCAGGGACTTAACTCGAATGGTTCTATCAGCTAGATGGAGCCAGCATTCGTAACTAGGAGGACTTGGCTACTGCATTTTATAAGCAGTATCAGTATAATTCCGACCTTGCTCCTACGCGTACCCAACTCCAGGGTATGTCACTAGGGACGGGTGAAGGATTCAAGGAATATGCGCAAAAGTGGAGAGACCTGGCTGGAAGAGTGCAACCACCTTTGACTGACCGTGAGCTCGTTGATATGTTCCTGGGGACCCTGTCTGGTCCGTTCTTCAACCATCTGATTGGGAATTCTTCTGCTGGGTTTACAGATCTAATCTTAACTGGTGAGAGGATAGAAGATGGTATCAAGTCTGGGAAGATACAGAAGGGTGCCTCCTCGAGCTCTGAAAAGAAGCCCTTCAAGAAAGAATCTAGTGCTGTTTATGGTTCAAGGAGACAGAACAAACCGGAACGCCGCCAAGCTGTCAACGCGGTGGTGATTTCAAAGCCTGCTGCTGCTCCTCAGCAATATAACCAACCAAGAGGTGAGAGACCCAAAAGGCAGTACACTCGGCTCAGTATGACTTTGTCACAGATATTGCCGCAACTATTGTCAACCAATCTGGTAACTGTCAAAGAAGCTCCAAAGGTAGTGAACACAACCTCTCCAAAGTACAATCCTAATGCCCACTGCGCTTATCACTCTGACAGCCCGGGGCATACTACGGATGATTGTTGGGCTTTGAGGAATAAGGATCAGGACCTTATTGATGCTAAAGAAATACAGTTCGAGGCGCCCGAAAGGCCCAATGTGGTGACTGCTCCCATGCCCCAGCATGGAGTGAATGCTGTTGAGGAAGACCTGTACGTAGCCTCTGTGGATGAGATTGTTACTCCGTTATTGACTGTAAAAAGGAACCTGTTGCTAGCCGGTTTATTTACGGGATGTGGTAAAGGTTGCCTTCTATGTTTTGTTTCACCTGCTGGTTGTTCTTTGCTGAAATCAGGTATCCAAAGCCTGATGGATAGCAAAGAGATCTTGTTCGAGAAAATTGCTGTTCCTGTTGTCCCTACTGAAGAAGTGTCCATTGTTACTATTTTCAACAACTCTCCTAAGGCTCCCTCAAAGAAGCCTATCAAAATCATGTCTACTCAGAAGATTGCTCCTATCATCATCATTGTTCCGGGGCCTATTCCCTATACGTCTGACAAAGCTGTCCCTTGGCACTATGGGGCAGATGTTTATGTGCTTGGAGTTAAACAAGAGTTTGATACTAGTACTGGCGTCAGCAACATCATCGGGCCCGCCAAAGTCACTCGTAGTGGTAGACTGTTCTCACCAGATATTGCACCACCAGCTATTCAGAGACCTCTTGTCATCACACCTGCAAATGTGCCTGTTCCCCTTCCTGATCAAGTTCCTATTTCTACCTCTGTTGCCGAGTCATCTGACGCTCGGGGCAAAAGGATCGCTACTGATGTGCCTGCCCAGCCGGAGGCATCGAAGACAACCACTGTTGAAGCTTCCAAGCAAGAGATGGAAGAGATCCTTAAGATTATCAAGAAGAGTGATTTCAACGTAGTTGAGCAGCTGGGGCACACCCCATCTAAGATTTCTATGCTATCACTGTTGTTGTGTTCAGAGGCCCATGCCAAGGCTCTGATCACTTTTCTGAAGACGGCCCACGTGCCACAAGAGACGTCAGCTGATCAATTTACCGAGTGTGTATCCAACTTAACTGCTGATAATGGTTTGGGTTTCTCTGATGCCGATCTGACTGCCAAAGGGAAGAACCATAACGATGCCCTGCATGTCTCCATCGAATGCAGGGGCACTACTCTTGCCCATGTGCTGGTTGACACTGGTTCTTCATTAAATGTATTACCCAAGAAAGCTCTAGACAGGCTGGATTATGAGGGTTTAGAGCTCAAGCCAAGTAACATTGTTGTCCGGGCCTTTGACGGGTCCAAAAGAATGGTACATGGTGAAGTTAACATTCCAATCAGGGTTGGTTCTCAGGTTTTTGACTCTACATTCTACGTTATGGACATCCGACCATCCTACTCTTGTTTGCTGGGTCGTCCATGGATCCACAAGGCTGGAGCAGTGACCTCCACATTACATCAGAAGCTGAAATACCCGGTCAGGGGGAAGATTGTGACAGTTCAGGGGGAGGAAGAGTACATGGTCAGCCACCTTAACTCGTTCCGGTACATAGAGATGGATGGGGAATTCATTGAGACCCCCTTTCAACATTTTGAAGAGGTTCCTCAGACATTGGCATCAGCAGAGACTGTGACTGAAGAAGATTCTCCTCTGAAGATGGCTTCCTTAAAGGATTCCCGGGCTGTGATTGAGAAGGGTGAGTGCGAAAACTGGGGCCGGCTTCCTGATTTCACTCCAAAGACTGACAATTTTGGTTTGGGTTTCACTGCAGAAGCTCAGAGGGCTGTTCGTAAGGCAAGGATTGGAAGACCTCTTGTGCTCATCACCAACCCGGGAGTGAATGCTATTGAAGACAACATGGAGGAATCCGAATTCGACAGCTGGATCTACCCGATGACCAATGGTGGACCAAGCAACTGGACTGCGAAAGACTTCGTACCTATTACTTTTGTCACTCAGTAATGAACTCCTTTGTTTTGAATTTGTAACAGACAATAATTTGAAACTTTATGGCCCGGTGTCTTACCCGGGGCACCGTGGCTTCATTTGTGAGGACTTATTATTTGTCATTTTCATATATCATTAATAAAAGCATTGGACGTTTTCTGCATTTCAAATCTTGCGCTCCTTTTCTCTCTTTGTTATACATTGCAAAACAGCTATATTTACACACACTCACCTATACAGGTTCCAATCCACTCTGGATCTCACTGGTAACGACTCTGCTACTGCCAATTATGACTTCGAAAATCCGATCAACTTAGCCGACGACGAAGGTGAAGATGATTGTGAGGTGCCTGGTGAGCTTGCAAGACTGCTACTCCAGGAAGAGAGGGTCATTCAGCCACATGAAGAGCCAGTGGAAACGGTAAATCTGGGTACTGAGACAGACAGAAAGGAAGTCAAGATTGGTGCCAATCTAGAGTCTAGTGTGAAACAGCGGTTGATTCAAATGCTGCATGATTATGTGGAAATCTTTGCCTGGTCTTACGAAGACATGCCTGGGTTGGATACCGACATTGTGGTTCATCACCTGCCTACCAAGGAAGAATGCACTCTGGTAAAACAGAAGGTTCGCCGTATGCGTCCAGAGATGTCCGAGAAAATCAAAGCTGAGGTTATGAAACAATTTGATGCCGGGTTTCTAGCAGTGACTTCTTACCCTCAGTGGGTCGCCAACGTGGTTCCAGTGCCGAAGAAATATGGTAAGGTCCGAATGTGTGTTGATTACAGGGATTTGAATAGGGCAAGCCCCGAGGATGATTTCCCTCTACCTCACATCGACGTTCTGGTTGACAATACTGCTCAGCATAAGGTATTCTGCTTCATGGACGGGTTCTCCGGTTATAATCAAATCAAGATGGCTCCTGAAGACATGGAGAAGACCACTTTTGTTACTCAGTGGGGCACCTTTTGCTACAAGGTCATGCCTTTTGGGTTGAAGAATGCTGGGGCAACCTACCAACGTGCCATGGTTGCTTTATTTCATGACATGATCCATCATGAAATTGAGGTATATGTCGATGATATGATTGCAAGGTCCCAAACTAAGGAGGAACACCTTGACCATCTACAGAAACTATTTGACCGTCTGAAGTTGTACAAGCTGAGGTTGAACCCAAACAAGTGCACCTTCGGGGTAAGATCTGGAAAATTGCTAGGATTCATCGTAAGTGACAAGGGTATTCAAGTGGACCCTGCCAAAGTGAAAGCCATACAAGAGATGCCAGTTCCCAAGACAGAGAAAGAAGTCAGAGGCTTTCTAGGACGGTTGAACTATATTGCCCGATTCATCTCACATCTTACTGCTACCTGTGAACCAATCTTCAAGCTACTGAAGAAAGATCAAGTGGTGCGTTGGAACGACGAATGTCAGGCCGCTTTCGAAAGAATCAAAGAGTATCTCCAAGAACCACTCATTCTTATGCCACCGGTTGAAGGGAGACCTCTAATATTATACTTGACAGTACTTGACAGCTCAATGGGGTGTGTGCTGGTGCAGCATGACGAGTCTGGCCGAAAAGAGCACGCTATTTATTACCTTAGCAAAAAGTTTATCGACTGTGAGACCCGATACTCACTGCTCGAGAAAACTTGATGCGCTTTGGTATGGGCTGCTCGCCGGCTGAGACAGTATATGTTGACTCACACTACTCTGTTGATTTCAAAAATGGATCCAATCAAGTACATCTTCGAAAAGCCTGCCTTGTCCAGAAGAATAGCAAGATGGCAAATGATCTTGACGGAATATGACATCCAGTACACAACTCAGAAAGCAATCAAGGGAAGTGTATTGGAAGACCATTTGGCACATCAGGCAGTGGATGACTACCAATCTATGAACTTTGAATTTCCAGAAGATAATATCGTGGTAGTGACTGATTGTGAAGTACCTGGACCGGATGAAGGACCTGAGGAAGGATCCCGATGGTCTATGAACTTTGACGGAGCCCCAAACGCTTTGGGTAACGGTATTGGCGCTGTGATCATATCTCATAAGGGCTCTCATACTCCACTTACTGCCCGACTATGTTTCAACTGCACTAACAACATGGCGGAGTATGAGGCATGCATCATGGGTCTTCGAGCTGCAATTGACCTAAGGATCAAGTTTCTGAGTGTCTTCGTAGATTCCGCTCTCGTGATCAGTCAGATCAAAGGCAAGTGGGATACGAAACACCCAAATATTATTCCATACAAGGAGTATGTATTGACGTTGATCCCCCATTTCGAGGAGATAACTTTTGAACATTTCCCAAGAGAGGAGAATCAGTTGGCGGACGCGCTAGCTACGATGTCTTATATGTTCAAAGTCAAATGGGACAACGAGGCTCCCCAGATCATTATTTGGAAATTGGATGAACCTGCACATTGCTGTGATCTTGAGGCTGAAGAGGTAACAGAAAAACCTTGGTATCACGAAGTGAAGAGGTACTTGGAAGCTCAAGAATACCCCGAGGGTGCATCTGTTAATGACAAGAAGTTTCTGAGAAGGTTCGCAGCAAAGTTCTTCCTCAGCAATGGCATTCTCTACAAGCGAAACCATGATTCAAGCTTACTGCGATGTGTGGATAAGACTGAAGCAGAAAGGATCATGGCAGAGTTACATGAAGGTACCTTCGGAACGCATTCCAGTGGACATACCATGGAAAAGAAAATCCTTCGGGCAGGATATTACTGGTCCACAATGGAAGCCGACTGTTATCAGCATTCTCGGACATGTCACAAATGCCAGATCTATGCTGATAAGGTGCACATTCCTCCAGTTCCTCTGAACGTCTTGACAGCACCTTGGCCTTTTTCAATGTGGGGCATTGATATGATCGGAGAGATCATACCTACGGCATCTAACGGGTATCGCTTCATCCTGGTAGCAATTGATTACTTCACGAAGTGGGTTGAGGCAGCTTCCTATGCTACGGTAACCAAGAACGTCGTGGCACGGTTCATTCGGCATAACCTGATCTGTCGCTACGGTGTACCAGAAAGGATCATTACGGATAATGGTACCAATCTCAACAACAAGATGATCACTGAGCTCTACGAGCAATTCAAGATACAGCATCACAACTCTTCTCCTTACCGGCCGAAGATGAATGGGGCTGTCGAAGCGGCGAATAAGAATATCAAGAAGATTGTGCAGAAGATGACAGTGACCTACAAAGATTGGCACGAGATGTTACCATTTGCTCTTCATGGGTACCGTACCTCAGCACGGACGTCAACAGGGGCAACACCCTTTTCCTTGGTCTATGGCATGGAGGCAGTCTTGCCTATTGAAGTCCAGATACCCTCTCTCCGGATAATGAAGGACGCAGGTTTGAGCGAAGATGACTGGATCCAGACTCGGCTTGATCAATTAAACCTAATCGACGAAAAGAGACTCACTGCTATTTGTCATGGTCAGACGTACCAAAAATGGATGATCAAGGCATTTAACAATAAAGTCAGACGACAAGAGTATCAAGTTGGGGACCTGGTAATCAAGCGCATCATTCTCCCTCAAGGTGATCCCAGGGGAAAATGGACCCCAACGTACGAAGGGCCATTTGTGGTTAAGAATATCTTCTCAGGAGGAGCTATGATTCTAACCACCATGGATGGTGACGACCTTCCTCACCCCGCCAATGCAGACATAGTAAAAAAATACTACGCATGACTAAAGACCCGCTAGGTTGACACACCTAAGCAAAAATAAGGGCTTCCCGGCGAACCAAAAGGGTTCGGGCAAAAATAAGGGATGAAATGGAAAAATCTATACACCCGGCAAGTCGAAAACCTGAAAAGGCGGCTTGGGCAAAAATGGGCATCCCGGTGGACTGAAAACCCGAAAGGGCGGTCCAGGCAAAAGTTAGGGATAAGCGTAATACTATGTCTCATTGGATCACCTTGCATCCAGAATTAGGCATCAACTATCAGGCTCACACGGCATCGGTCAGTCAACTTCATCTTCAACTAAAGCAGCAGAGTGATGAGACGCTTGAAGACATAAAGGCGATAGCAGAGTTGGAACCCAGTGGGATTTTTCACATAGCTGTTTTGTTTACTTTTCACAAAAATTGTATAAACTCCATTTTGTTCGGCGGCGTTCTCTTACTAGGACGTCAGCCTCTTGTACACAAACGCCTATTTACAGGCAAATTTCAAAATCAATACAAACTCACTTTTCAGACAAATTGCCCATTATTTTTCCTTTACCTGTTTTGTTTTGCAAAGAACGTCCAATGTTCATTTTTGATATATGCATTTGACATTAATTGCTGATCATAAATATTTGCATGCGAAACAAAGGACTAATTACAGGTGACATCAGAAACAGGGGCAATAATCAGAATTGTCTAAGTGGTTTAGTTGCTCTGTCCACCAAGGTACCAAGGTAAGTTTGGCTGAAGAATGTAACCAAGATACCTTCACTCCCCGAGAGTAAGACAAGATCCAGCAATACTCTTCCCAAGCAGAGCTGGTCTCCCGTCAGCCCCGAAAAGGCACAGTATTCCCCAGCAAGTCAGCGATACTCTCCCCAAGCAGAGTTAGCCTACTGTCAGCCGTAAGGAAGTTGGGTATCCCTAGAAAATCTCAATATTCTCCAGCAGAGTATAGATATTCCTCAAGCAAGCATCCCCGGCAGTCTTAATATAAGATTGTTCCCCGACGGAATACAGACACCCCAGTGGAGCCACTTCCCTAGTACAGTTCAAAAGTTTCCCCAGGAGAGTTGAATCAATCTCCCCAGTAGATTCTGGAAGCTTATCCCCAGTAGATTTTGGAAGCTTATCCCCAGTAGATTCTGGAAGCTTATCACCTGCAGAGTACATGCATATCTCCCCGACCATATTCAAAGGTTATTCCCCCACCAGAGCCTATAATTGGGTTATCCTCAGCTAATTACCACAGAAAGATCATCATCGGCGAAGTTCTTCCTATCCCCCAGCGGAGTTCATCAAATTCCCCAACATAACTTATCAATGGAATCCCCAGCGGAGTTATCATCAAAATCTCGGCGAAGTATCTCTTCCCACAGAGTAATTCCCCGCAGAGTAATCTCTTCACCAAGTTTATTCCCCAACTGAGTCATCTCCTCCTACCGGTTTATTCTTGCAATCATCATCCCCAGCGGAAACGAAGAACTCTACTCTTCAACATCAGCCCAGGATTTAACTTCCCGGCATTCGTCAAGGATTTATTTTCCCAGACGAAAATACATTCATAAACATTTGACATCGCATTTTCATACATCATGATACATGCATATACGCATTATATCACACAAGCTCATTTATTCCTGAGAACATCATGACATCATGCATTTCATACATCATGACATTGCATACGACTAATGTTTTGCCTTTTCAGGAAAAGGTCAATCAAAAGACGATTACCATCAACTTTTGCAGTTCCAGATTCGATACTTGTATCTAGCCAGGGCATATCTGTGAGTGATTGATTGTAGATTCGATACCTGTATCTAGCCAGGGCATATCTGCATGAAGAGTTTGAAGTTCCGGATTCGATACCTGTATCTAGCCAGGGCATACCTGTGAGCGATTGATTGTAGATTCGATACCTGTATCTAGCCAGGGCATATCTGCATGAAGAGTTTGAAGTTCCGGATTCGATACCTGTATCTAGCTAGGGAATATCTGTGAGCGATTGATTGTAGATTCGATACCTGTATCTAGCCAGGGCATATCTGCATGAAGAGTTTGAAGATCAACCCCTGTATCTAGCCAGGAAGTCATCTTTCATTCTCAGGTCAGAGGTCTACACCTGTATCCAGCCAGGAAAGCTATCTCTACCAACCTTTTGAAGTTCCAGATTCGATACCTGTATCTAGCCAGGGCATATCTGTGGGCGACTAATTCCATATTCGATACCTGTATCTAGCCAGGGCATATCTGTAGGCGACTAATTCCAGATTCGATACCTGTATCTAGCCAGGGCATATCTGTAGGCGACTAATTCCAGATTCAATACCTGTATCTAGCCAGGGAATATCTGTAGGTGACTAATTCCAGATTCGATACTTGTATCTAGCCAGGGCATATCTGTAGACGACTAATTCCAGATTCGATACCTGTATCTAGCCAGGGCATATCTGTAGACGACTAATTCCAGATTCGATACCTGTATCTAGCCAGGGCATATCTATGAGTGACTGATTTGAAGATCAACACCTGTAACAGGCCAGGGAACTATCTTTATTTCTCAGGTACGCAAGTTCTCGCTAAGGAATCTCTTACGCGATCGACATCTCCAGATGGCATCTTTAAGCCCATCTCCACAACTATCCATTACATTTCCAAATGGCATCTATAAGCCCATTCCCGACAAGATTCTGTTACATCTCCTGATGGCATCTATAAGCCCATCCTCCTATCCATCATATCTCCAAATGGCATTTGTAAGCCCATTCCCGACATCACATTGCTGATACTCCACTATGTGAGTGCAAATTTCTGGGCACTCTAGTGTTCAATCATCTTCCACCTTCGGATCACGAAAGGCACGCAAGCCAATCTACATCCTCAGGTCTAAGAAGATTGAACAGGGGCAACTATTGTACCCTAAAATTTGCCCTCCCATATTCTCCAAGATTTGTCAAGAATCATCTTCAAATGGTTCAAGATTTCTCAAGGGATTGCACAGTCCAAACATCTCCTAAGCCAGTCCAAATTAGGGTTTTGGTTCCTTCCAAGGAATTTGAGGTTTTCAATGGCTCAATCAAGTCTCATAGGCCTATATACATTGCCAAGCATCTACATACCAAGTTTCAAGATTCACAGGGTCAAATTGCACAGTGAAAAGCCCTATTTGGTTCACAGTCAACTGCAGGGGCAAAATTGTCATTTGGCAGTCAAAAGTCAAAATTGTTGGTCAACATCTTATTTTGAGCCTACAATCATCATTTGATCAAGTCTTGAGCATGATTCCATAAGCATGGCTCAAAAATCATCAAGGATGCAAAAGTTGTTATTTTTGGACAGCAAAAAATTCAACTGTACCTTGACCAGGGCATAACTTTTTCATGGTTCATCAGAAAAATCCCATCCAATGCTCATTTTGAAGGGGATGACATTTCCTACAACTTATCTTCACATTCCAAGTTCAAGAAATGCTCTCACAAAAAGTTATCAATTTCTACATTATAGGTCAATTTCAAAAGTCAACAAAAACGCACTTTAAGTCAAAGACCATAACTTGAGATTGATAAATCCAAATGACATGGGACCAAAGGCATTGGTTAGAGGACTTCAATACCTTTCCAAAATGTCCAAGAACATGTTCATATGATCAAAATTGAGCAAGATATGCATTGGAGAAGTTGGGAAATATTTGTGAATTTGCAAAAGACAACTTTGCTCAAAACACCATGTTTTTGCTAATGGGCCTCAAATTTCTTCTTGAAACATTGTCCAAGGCCTATGCACGACCCATTGAGATTAAATTGAATTATTTTCTTATTTTTTATTAATTAATTGAATTTTTAATCAATATTAATTCATTTAATTGTAGGAAAATATCAAGATATGGTTTTGCAATCTTTTCATGAGGCAAATATGACCAACATATGCTGGAGATTTCGTGTGCACATCAAGGGGACAAGGATCTCTCAATTTGGAAAGATTTTTCAATCAAAAAGATGCAAAAAGATATGATTGAAAATCAAATATTCCAACCATTATTCCATGGATTTCTTGGCCAAGATTTAACCTAAATCCATTCTACTATATATGCATAAGCTAAACCTAATGCCACACACGTGAAAAGCTGCTGCAAAAAGCCATAGCCATATTGAATTTTTTCAAGAAACTTGAAAATTGTTTTCTCACTTCAAGGCCAATTCAATACTTTTAATTGCTTCTAACACATTGCAGGGGTCCCCAGGAACATATTGCAATCGGAACCAAGCTCTAAAGCCACAAGAATCATCAAAAACGGTTCAACGGTTTGCACATATTTTTTAGAATCGCATCTCATTATTCATGCGCATTTGACATGTTTTGTTGATTGTTTTGTGTTCATAGGACTCATATGAAGCTAATGGTGTAATTTAATTGCATTGAAATTCCCTGAAACAGAAATTGCCATTGATGAATTTTAGGTTTTCCAAGCTCTCAAATTGGGGCTTTGTGATATAGGAAAAATTAAGCTTTGAAAGACCCATGGTTGAATTCGTGGAGACAAGAGGAATTGAACCCAACCCTCGCGAACAATTTATATAGCCTCTACGCCTAATCGTTATTATTTGTCATTCCATATTGTGGGGGTTAAAAACCCCCGCTATCTCTTTATCTTTTTTCAGGTAAATGAAGAAGACGATGAGTTGGTGGCGTGCTATTGGTTGATTCAAATATAATAGCGCGCGCATGTTTGTTTCCAGCATAATGGTTGATTTTATATATTATAATTGATCATTACCATATTAACAAAAGCGTTCAACTGGCGTAGTGGAGGATGGGCTGTCTGGTAACCATTGGGACCTGGGTTCGATTCCCAGGTACCCCAAACCTTTGTTTCTATTTTTTCTAACATGATTACATGCAGCGTTCCAACAATGTCCCACCATGCGCTTCAAGCAATCAGGCGCCATGTGTCCACTATCACAAATCCAATGGTCAAAAGATGAAGATCATGATTCTCCAGTCAATGCAGGCGTGGATGATCCAGAAAGTCAACGAAGGCTTGATGTTAATGGGCCTTGGAACTGCTTGCAAACCTCCATTCTGGGCCCATCACCCCCCTGGTTTAATTATTTCTTTTCTTCTTTTATACTTTTATTTTCTTTTAATTATTTAATTATAATTATTATCATTATTATTATTTAACTCACAAATTATTATTTTCCTAATAAATTCAGTAAATATTTATATTATTATTATTCTTATTATTAATTTCACCTTAATTATTATTTTGTAAATAAATTCTAATTAATTAGTTTAGTTGTTTAATTAGGACAATTTTAATTTTTTTTATAATAAATTAAACAAATCTAGAATTAGGGTTTTTCTTTTGACAATTTTAATTCCTTTTATTTTATTTTCATTAAAACATAAAAAACACAAAAATACTTTTTTCTTTTAAATAATTAATTAATTAGTTTTAGGTAAAATATTTAATTTAATTGCAAAAAAGGAAAAATTTCTTTCTTTTCTCAAAAAGGGTCAAAACCCTAAGGACGTCCCGATTCAATTTCTTCGCGCGCATATTTATTTTTAATTTATTATTTTGATCATATTTATGTATTTGCTCCGAGAATGTAATAGGTAATTAGGACTTTTATCGCTTTATTTATTTTCTCGCAATTTATTTTTCCAAAGGGTTGTGTTTTTGGCGATGTAAATACCCGACGCCTTGTAATAGCGTAGATTCATTTTCCGCAAATTATTAACTGTTAATTATGCATGACAAGACTTACTTGAAAAATAAAATCAACCTGTAGCTCACAATGATGCATGTTCAAAGATAATCTTAAACTGAACTTGACACACTCGCACATGCCACTCCTAGGGTACGCCTCACCTGGTTGCCTCGAGGTGGTCATCAAGTATAGGGTGTTTTAGAGGTCGCCCTCCTGTCTAAAGATCCAGTTGCCTCGAAACGGTTGCCTCGGATAAAAAGGATCTAGGACATTAGGGTTACCGCTAAGGCGTGCTACTATTGCTTTGGTGACCACATTTGTCCCTATAATCGAATTGACCCGAATAACTCCAACGACGGTGCTACCTACTTCTCAATAGTGGGATAGTACTGTCTAAAGGACTCTTACACAGCCTAATTCCTTAGAGTAGGTAGATTTCTCCTGGGTACTTGCTCTTTCAAAAAACAAAAACAACTTTTCGCACTTACACTTTCAAAAAGTTTTCAAACAAACACTTCATACACTCTTAAGGACTGATACAAGAGTTACCTAGAAGTTTTTTCAAACTAAACTTTTTCAAAACCCACACACACAAGAAAAGCAAACAATTTTTGAAAACATAGTGAGCAAGTACCTAAGAGCCCGTGGATAACCACGGATATAAAGGGTGCTAATACCTTCCCTTTCTATAATCTACCTCCCGAACCGAGAAATATCTCGAAAAGGAATTTTGTTGTGCTTTTGTCCTTTCCTTGTTGGAGAACATAAAAGACGGTGGAGACTCTTGCTTACCGCGACATTTCGCGAACCAGCTTTAAAATAGTCAGTTCTATTTCCACCGATCACAACCTCGAATGTTCAAAAGTTGTCACTCTTTCTCAATTATCAAGTTTAAGATGATTGAATAGGAGTAGTTGTTGCACCCTAAAATTTACCCTCTTGGTTTTAGAACTTTAAAGGCTTATGTTTCATCATATGCATTCATACATTGTGATAGGATCAAGGTATTTTGGTTCCCAAGTTCCTCTACAAGCTATGAAAAGTGGTTGTGTTCTCAACCAGTGCTAATCTACAAAGGTTTCTCATATCTCAATACATCTTAATTGTCTTATTGATCCCTCAGAAGTCTGGAGATTACAAAGTTTTGGAATGAATCATTGTTCTCTTATTCGTTTCTTGAGATTAGGGTTTTGGCCAAATAAAGTGTTTGATGCTTGTGTGGTCCAAATTTATGGAGCAATATCCTCTCATTGTTATATGAGACATCTTTGTTCAAGGAATTTCACATCATGTTCCTTGGAATTAGGGTTTTGAAGTTTGATCATCATCTCATAGCACAAGGGACCAAAATTAGGGTTTTAGATTCAATCAGGATATATCTGACTTTTTGGGTAAGACTTGATTACACGATTCTTTACATGTCCATGAGCACCTATGATTGAATAATTGAGCATCAATTTTGATTTGAAGTGGTTGAATTAATCAATTGGGGTAAAATAGTCATTTGAGAAAAAGTCAACAAAAGTCAATTGTTGACCAAGTGAACTTTTTGTCAAAGTTGAGGTCAATGATAATGTTTTAATATCATGTGGTATATGGTTTAAGGAATCCAAGAGAATGGTGGATTTTGAAGCTAACTTGTTCATGAAGGTATCTTGGTGAAATTTGAAAATTTGCTAAGTATGGAAACTCATAAGGCTGAATTTCAAAATTGCATAACTTTTTCATTTCTTATTGAAAATATGCAAACTTTACAAGGTTGGAAATAGAAAAATTAGATCTACAACTTTGTCAATGTGATTCCATGTCCAAAAAATGATTATTTTGAGAGTTATGGTGCATAGAAAAATCTTGACACTTAGTAAAATTTCCAAGGCATGTACATAAGGTCTGATTTCTTCATGGCCAGTTTTGAGGGTTTAAATGGGTTCAATTAAAGATGTCATCAACATCAAAATTAAAGCTTGAATCCTCCTCTCCAATTTTGAGTCAAAGATCTTTCCATTTGGTGCACTATGGAGAGAGATATAGTGTTTAGGTTTTGAAGCCTCGAGATGTCAATTTGCTAGCAAGCACGCGTGCCAGGCCTGGAATTTCATCAAACAGTTTGTGGGCACATGTTCATAGCCATTTTTCTTGCTGAATCACACATCATTTTTAAAAGTGATCAACATCAAAGTTGAAATTTGAAGCTTCCTCTTCAATATTGTTTCAAACTTTTTCCATTTTGTGCATTATAGGGTGAGATATGATGCTTTAGATTCAAAGGCTCAAAAAGATCATTCTGGCTAGCAAGATCAGCCAGCTCGCACGCACAAGAGGGATGGCCTTTCCTGGCCAGTCCTATTCTCATCATTTTTGTGCCAAGTTTTTAATGCCTTGCAAGCTTCATTTTAAGTTTTCATCAACATCAATGTTGAAGCTTATGACCTCATCTTTCTAATGATCCAAAAATTGTGAAAAATGCACGAGTAAAAAGAGAGATATTGAGTTTTGGTTATGACTGATTGCATGTTTATACAAGGCAAGAAGGAAAAATTATTTTCGTACATAATTGGCTGCATAACCTTTACCGTGCACTTCATGCACATGTCTCATGATTTGCTTGCATCATTTTCTTTCTATAAAGAGCCAAACAATCCCCATGATATGAATGCTCACGAATTCCCTCTTCTTTTCCATAAAAAGCAACTTTCCCTCCACTCTTGCTCTCACCCCGTGTGCTCACAATGCCAGTTCACACACTCATGCAAATCTCACTCATTTTCCCTCTCTTTTCTCTCAACAAAACGCAAGCAATATCACTATATCACAAGACAAAATGCAAGGTTGCTACCACACTTTCTCTTCTTTTTTTTATCCCCATAATGCCCTCCAATAGATCTTTTGATCAAAGACACTATTTTCCTCCCCTTGAGACTGCTATTTAAACTCTTTTGATCATGTTCATGATATGTTAGTTGGCCAAACAGTAGGTTTGATGTATTGATTTTGTGGATTTTGAGCTTGAATCGTGATCTACGAGTTTTTGGATATTTTATGAAATTGTGTATTCAGTGACTTTTGTGTCTACTTTTCTCCTTGACCTTGCATTTTTTCAAAAATTCATGGGCATCACGTTAATCCTTGTAATTTTGTGAACAACTTTGATATTTGGATCGTGTTAATTGGTTGAGAATCCAGAGAGAAATCTGGATTATAAATCTGGATGTTAGATCTATTTTTGAAACATGCTTAAGTTTCATGCATACATTGATTTTCGTGCACACTTTTCTTCATGATCCATGCCTCATTTTGAAAAATTCTTGATGATATCATATTCTACACATTTTGATCTTGAATTTTTGTTTTAATTTCATCTCATTTCATTGAGAATTGAAAGAGATATCATGCTATGAAAGTCACGTGTTGAAATTGTTTTCACGCTAAGGTTTTGTTCTCATTACAGGGATGATGATGTGTCGTGTTTTGATTGAGCATGTTTAACATCTTTTTGCACCACTTTTTGATAATGTTAGGTGTTGAAGATCTGTTAATGATTTGAATTTTATTTTAATTTAGTTGTTTTGTCAAATTTATTTTTAATAGTTTCACCTATTTAAAAATTCCACAAAAAATATTTTAGACTTTATTTTTAGTCTTCTTTCTGATTTTAATTTTTATTTTATTATTTTATTATTTTTAGATGATTAATTAATTCACAATGATTAATTAGGTGATTTAATCACTTTTTAGCATTTTTCATTTTATTTCTAATTTTCATTAATCTAAAAAATCACAAAAAAAAAATCTTCTGACTTCCTTAAGACGTTAGGTTGATCTTGAGATTTTTATCTCATTTTTATTACTTATTTTCATCTGATTTTAAAATTTGTGAAGCTTGAGTGTCTTTTTGCTAAATTTGCTTGCTTGTGTTACAAGTTTGATTTAATTCTCTAATTTCCTCAACTTGTAAAAGTCAAAACTAATTGGATTAGGGTCTTTGGATGACTTAAGATCATGAACATAATTTTTATTGAATTTTAAACCATGATTTTATATCTTTTTTCTCAAATTATTTTTCAAAACTAAGGCACTTTGCTAACTAGTCTTGGTGTTTGAACTTCAAAATCATACTTTTTCTTCAATCCAAGGATAGTAACATTTGTTTATAAATTTTAGAAGTCCTTAGGGAGTCAAGTTTAATTTTTTTTTAATTTACAAGTCCTCTTTCTATTTTTAGCATAATTTTTTATGGAATGTGTCCATTGTGACTTGCTTGAACTTCTTGCCTTTAATTTTCTATTCAGTGAAACTTTTTAGGGCTGAGTTTTGTACTTATGATAGTCCCTGGATAATCTTAGCATATCATTAGCTTGTCAAAATATAATTGATCCCTTGTAGATATTTGATGATCATCTTGTTTAAATTCCTAAATTATGCAAGTTTAGAACCCTAGTTTGTAACTTTGGGTAAATCCTTTGAGCCAATCATTGCCACGTTTTTGTGTCATTGAGATTTATAGACATGATAACTCAAGGATAGAATTGTCAAATTCTTGAGAGGCATTTGATCTCATTTGATCATTTTCTCATTTCATTTTGAGATTGATCCTTCCTTATGCTTCTTTATTGGTTATGTGAGATATAAGGTATGCACTTGTGCAACCTATAAGGGACCAAGTTCCTTATACTTTCTCTTATTCTCATTAGCATTGTATAGCCTTGAGTTCATATCTATGAACCATTAAAGTTCTCTAACATATCACCTTTCTTTAGAGGCTATTTACTTATATTTTGTGATCATAGTTTAGGAGAATGTGTTTGTGCATTTCCAATTGAGTGCCTTTGATCCAAAAAGGTTGAATTCCCTTTGCTTACACTTATGACCTCGTGTCTTATGACCTATAAATCAATTATTCTTTGATTCTTTGATTGGAATTTCATTTTCAATTCATCATGATGACAAGTTAGGAGCCACATTCTTTGTTTTGACCTAATTTATGTGTGATGTGTGATGTATCTTTCTTAAGGACTTTGAGTCCAGTATTTTTTGTGTTTAAGTATTGATCTTAACCTCTCTCTCCTCATCTCATTTCTCATGCTTCTTTGATCCTTGGTTAAGTACTCATTTACTAACCAACATGGTGATACATGAGAAGTTATATTCTCTTTGCTACTTGTATTTTAAGTATCATTGTCTAATGATTGCCTCATGGGATTTTGTGCCATATCCTATGAATGTATCTTGATGTTGGATACTGACCATAACATCTAAGAGCATTGATTTTGACTTATTTAGATCTTTTTTCTTTTATGCATCAAAGGGACTATACTTTGCCATATATCATGACACTTAAGTATGATATCTTGTTGACATTTCTTGAGTATTTAAGTTTATGATTGATATCTTGTGATGGATTCATCATTACCCTATAATATACAAGATGTCATTACACTCTTAATTGAGCTTATCAACCTCATTTGATTTAAGACAAGTACTATCCATCATTAGATGATGTTGTTCATCAACTAGGTGACTTTTCTAGTGTATGAAGTTTCATCTTCTCACTTGGTAATTCTTTAGTCTCATATTGAGTTAACTTTCTATACAAGTCACACATTGCATAATTATTCAATTATGCTCTCCTATTTTGATTTTTACTTATTAAATTGAACATTGCTTGCTTGCCTTCTTTGGCCATTTCCTTTGTGTGTTTTGTATGAATTCTTTTTCCCATGCTTGGGATGTTTGAATGTTTGACCTTAGAGATCATTTTCTACTGACTTGTGTGTTTTGTCACCCTCTAAACATATTACCTTTTCATCTATCCCATTCTTGTGCTACACTCACTTTTAAGAACATGTTAGGGTTTGATTTTGACCTAGTTTTCCCTTAACTTGTGAACAAGCTTAATTAGTGATACCCTAGGGGTGTTAGAAGTCTTACACCATGTTTATAATTAGGTCTCTTCCTCTTGTCTCATCCTTGCTTTTATGTTTTATCATGATGTGAAGTTTCGTCTTTTAATTGCACCCTTGCACTTCTACTTGCCTAGTTAGGCAATAGTTCTTTCTTCTTGACCTATGTTACCATGCTTAGGATAGTTTAAGGTGCTTAACATTTTAGGGTCATAATATAGATGACATCTTGATGTGCTTTTATGCCATTCCTTTTGGTTTCTTACCTTTGCTTTCATGCTTTCTTATTCACTTCTTTAAGTTTGTTTGTGAGACATTTATCTCTTATGTGTTTTAACACCATGACTTGTGTGTTTAGTGATGTTTATCATCCTTCTCTTTTCTTTGAGACTCGATGTTTTATAATATTCCTTATTGATGTTTTATCATCTTTACTTGATGTTTTGTCATCCATACTTGATGTTTTATCATCTTTTACTTGATGTATTACCATTTTTCCTACTTGATGTATTATCACCTTTGTGTGATGTTTTATCATCTCTTACTTGATGTTTTGTCATCCATGTTTGATGTTTTATCATCCCTTACTTGATGTTTTATCATCTCTTACTTGATGTTTTGTCATCCATTCTTGATGTTTTATCATTCCTTACTTGATATTTTGTCATCCATGCTTGATGTTTTATCATCCCTTACTTGATGTTTTATCATCCCTTATGTGATCGGTGGATCTGGAACTGACTGTTTAATGCTGGTTCGCGAAATGTCGCGGAAGCAAGAGTCGCCACCGTCTTTTATTTTCTCCAAATGGAAAGGACAAAAGCACAGAAAAATTCCTTAAAGAGATTGCTCTCGGTTCGGGAGGTAGGTTATAGAAAGGGAAGGTGTTAGCACCCTTTCTATCCATGGTTATCCATGGGCTCTTAGATACTTGCTCATTGTGTTTTCAAAAATGTTTTGTTTGCTTTTCAATGTGGGTTTTAAAAAGTTTCTTTGAAAAATTTCAGTTCGACTCGTACGTCAGAGTGTTTGAAAAATTTGCTTTGAAAGCTTTTGAAAATGTGTCAGTGTGAAAAGTCTTTTTGAGTTTGTTTTGAGATTAGAGCAAGTATCCTTGAGAATCTAACTACCCTAAGGAATTCGTCTGTGTAAATGTCCTTTAAAGTAGTGCCATCCCACCATTGAGAGGTAGGTAGCACCACCGTTGGAGGTGTTCGGGTCAATTCGATTTTTAGGGACATGGTGATCACCGGAGCAATGGGAAGACACCTTAGAAGCTACCCTCATGCCAGGTTCCCGGATCATGAGGACTTACTAAGACGTCCTCTACTCGACGATCACCTTTCGAAAGGCAACAGTGAGGCGTACCCTAGGGGTGGTGTGTGCGAATTGTGTGTCATGTTTCAGTTATTTGTCTTGTCATGTTTATCGTGTTCTACGCTTGATTTTAATTAGGGCCATTCATTCTTGCATGTATATTTAACAGTTATAAGTTGCGGGAAATAAATCTAAGGCTATTACAAATGGCGCGGGTCCACATCGCCAAAATTTCCAGAACCCGATTTGACGGAAAAGTAAATAATGCGAAGTAAATAAAAGTGCGAAAAGTAAAGTTACATGGCTTTGGGAGAGATACAAAATTACAATGAACGACATAAAGTAAATATGCGCAATTAAATTAAAACAATGGGCGTTGGACCCTTTTGCAAAAATTAAAGTTAATGAATTAATTAAGGAGGAATTAAAATTAAAGATTTAAAAGGAATGCTTTTTTTTGGTATTTTTGTATTTTTTTAGATTAAATAAGAAAAAGGATTAATTATAATTAAAGTAAAATGTCCAAACCCTAATTCTACTGTTTTTTAAGTTTATTGCAAAAAATATTGAAATTTGACCTAATTTAAATCTAATTTATTTATGTACAAATTTAATTATAAAAAATAAATAAATAAATAATTATTGCTGTGGAAAAAAGGGAAAAATAAAAAGAAAATAAAAAGTTATTAAACCTAAATTCTATTTTTTGGATTTTTATTAAAAAGATTAAAATTATACCCTAATTAAACTAAATAATTTACATTTTAATTTATTTATGAAAGTAATCAGAATTAATTATATTTTTTGTCTTTTCTGTATTTTTTATGTTTTTTTATATTTTTGTGAAAATAAATTAATTGAATTAAACAAAGAAAATAAATGAAATAGCAAAAATAAAATATAAGGAGAAAAATAGAAAAATGCAAACCAGGGGGGGGTAGCCCCAAATGTGAGGTTCAGGCCTAGCAATTCAGGCCCAATAAGCTGGAAATTGGTTGACTTTTTTGGATTATGTGTCAGCGTTTTGACCTGATGTATGATGCACCTTGAATCTTGGCCATGGATCTGATGCCCTTTGGACGCGTGGAGGTTGGATGAGGATGGAACATGGTGCACCTGGACGTTAGCAAAGCATAGGATTTTACGTTGAAAAATAACATGGAAATTTGCCAGACCTGGGACTTGAACCCAGGTCTTTGATGTCATATGCATAATGTGTTACCACTGAGCCACTGAACCTTAATTAATATATTATGGTAAACAAATAATGAAAAAGCAAAACCAACGCATAATGGTTAAAACGCGCGCAAATTTGAATTGGCCTGTCCCCGTGTGACACGACACCATCGTCTTCGTCCCTGTAAAACAAAACTCAAAGGCCACGGTTTGGCAAACGTTGCCTAATACCATCTAACAGAAAATAGCGAACAGGCCCTCGACGCTCATAAATTGAGCGCGAGGGTTGGAATCTTTTCGTTTGGATGTGCTAAAGGCAATGGCAATGGTCTTGAGCCCCAATTTTGCTTTGTCTCAAAAACCCCAAATTAGCAAACCTGTAAACCCTAGAGGACGATCATGGCAGATTCATATATATGGCACAAAAATGCAATTAAATGTATTGGTCAGCTTAGAAACATCATTATGAATATGAATACATAAATAAAAATGCCAAAATATGCTTGAATCATGCTATACGATTTCAGAAGTTTTGAGGTACAGTTTGACTTAGGGGTACCAATTCAGGGCGTTTTGGTTGATGTTAGTGATTGAGAATCGTTCAATGATGTCTCAGGATGATGATGGAACAAGAATTGGAGCTTGAATCGACCTAGAACCCTGATTTCAGATTTGAGCTTTTTGAGAATTTTTGTAAGTTTGTATATTGATGTTCTGCGCAGCTTGGAGTGTTTTGGCATTAGGGTTCTGTTCTAGTACTTGTATGGAACGATTTAGGTCAAAAAAATTGAATAAAATCCATGGCCATAATGGTTTTTGAAGATTTGATTTCAATGATCTTTTCATATCTTTTTTCATGGTTTTTGGTTCAATCATGCTCAAATCTCATCAAAACTTGCCTAATTGGGATATGCACGTGATATTGAGAATAAACATGCATGAAAAGATTTTTTTAGGTTAAGCTTTATATTTTTCATGTATTAAAATAATTTAAATGAATTAATGTTAATATAAATTCAAATAAATAATTAAAAAATGAGAAAATACTTCCCTTTGGGCCTAATGGTCGTGCATAGGCTTGGCATGAAGAAACTTGGAAGAAAAATGGGCCCATTAGCATTTTTGGATCATTTGCATCAATGTTGACTTTTCAAAATTCCCAAAAATTTCCCAACTTTCACAAGGCATAACTTGCTCAATTTTTAAGCTTTTCACATGTTCTTGGACATTTTGGAAAGGTCTTTGAGTCCTTTAACCAATGCCTTTGGTCCCATGTCATTTTGATTTACCAATCTCAAGTTATGGCCTTTGACTTAAAGTCCCTTTTTGTTGACTTTTGAAAATGACCTATAATGTTGAAATTGATAACTTTTTGTGAGAGCATTTCTTGGACTTGGAATATGAAGATGAGTTGTAGGAAATGTCTTTCTCTTCAAAATGAGCTTTGGATGGAATTTTTCTGATAATCCATGTGAAAGTTATGCCCTGGTCAATTTCAGTTGACTTTTTCAGCTGTCCAAATATAGCAACTTTTGCATCTTTGATGATCTCTGAGCCAAATTTTGAGAATCATGATCAAGCATTGATCAAATGATGTTTGTGGCTTCAAAATGATATGTTGACCAAAAATTTGAACTTTTGACTGTCGAATGACCATTTTGCCCCTACAGTTGACTGTAGTGCAATTTAGGGTTTTGACTGTGCAATCTTGAGCTGAATGCCTTGAAACTTGACATGAGGATACCTGACCATCTTTGTAGGCATATGAGACTTGATTGGGCCTTTGAAAAGTTCATTTGCTTGACCAGAACTCAAACCCTAGTTTTGACTGTATAGGAGACAGTTGAGCTGCACAACCCTTGGGGAATTTTGTGGCCTTGACTTGACAATTTCTTTGATGAATATGGGAGGGCAAATTTTGGGGTGCAACAGTTGCCCCTGTTCAATCTTCTTAGACCTGAGGATGCAGATTGGCTGACGTGCCTTTCGTAATCCGAGGGTGGAAGATGATTGAACACTAAAGTGCCCAGAAATTTGCGCTCACATGATAGCAGTGATGGGGGAATGGGCTTATAGATGCCATTTGGGGATTGCTGGATAGGATAATGGGCTTATAGATGCCATCTGGATGTTGATCGCGTAGGAGATTCTTTAGCTAGAACCTGCATACCTGCAAAAAGAAAAATGAGTACCTGACACGTTGCAGGAGCTGATCTTAGATGCTTGGTATAGATATGTCCTGACTGGTTACAGGAGCTGAGTCTGGAGCTTCAAACGCTGATGAATGAACCAGGGATGGTTACTACCTTAGTATGGATGGTAAGAGAACCTTGGGCGACTTTAACTTCAACAACGCTCGTTGAGCAAAATCTTGGGTGTCTTCTACTTCAACAACGCTCGTTGAGAAAAATCTTGGGTGTCTTCTACTGGAATAAGAATCAGGGAGATCTTAGGGTCGATCTGACTGAACCAGAGAGGCCTTTGACTGGGTAAGAATCAGGAAAATCTTAGGGTCGATTTAACTGAACCGGATAAGGTCTTGGAATATCTTCAACTGGATAAGCATCAGGGAGATCTTAGGGTCGATCTGACTGAACCAAGAGAAGGCCTTTGACTGGATAAGCATCAGGAAAATCTTAGGGTCGATTTAACTGAACCGGTCTAGGTCTTGAAATATCTTCAACTGGATAAGTATCAGGGAGATCTTAGGGTCGATCTGACTGAACCAAGAGAAGGCCTTTGACTGGATAGGCATCAGGAAAATCTTAGGGTCGATTTAACTGAACCGGTCTAGGTCTTGAAATATCTTCAACTGGATAAGTATCAGGGAGATCTTAGGGTCGATCTGACTGAACCAAGAGAAGGCCTTTGACTGGATAGGCATCAGGAAAATCTTAGGGTCGATTTAACTGAACCGGTCTAGGTCTTGAAATATCTTCAACTGGATAAGTATCAGGGAGATCTTAGGGTCGATCTGACTGAACCAAGAGAAGGCCTTTGACTGGATAAGCATCAGGAAAATCTTAGGGTCGATTTAACTGAACCGGACAAGGTCTTGGAATATCTTCAACTGGATAAGCATCAGGGAGATCTTAGGGTCGATCTGACTGAACCAGAGAAGGCCTTTGACTGGATAAGCATCAGGAAAATCTTAGGGTCGATTTAACTGAACCGGACAAGGTCTTGGAATATCTTCAACTGGATAAGCATCAGGGAGATCTTAGGGTCGATCTGACTGAACCAGAGAAGGCCTTTGACTGGATAAGCATCAGGAAAATCTTAGGGTCGATTTAACTGAACCGGACAAGGTCTTGGAATATCTTCAACTGGATAAGCATCAGGGAGATCTTAGGGTCGATCTGACTGAACCAGAGAAGGCCTTTGACTGGATAAGCATCAGGAAAATCTTAGGGTCGATTTAACTGAACCGGTCTAGGTCTTGAAACATCTTCAACTGGATAAGCATCAGGAAAATCTTAGGGTCGATTTAACTGAACCGGTCAAAGTCTTGAGACGTGATTGAGAATTTCAACTGCATTTTTCCTGAAAGGTAAAGGTCAGTCATATGCAATGCATGATATGGGTCAAGCAATGATATTCTCGATAAAAATGAGACTTGTATGATGCAGTGCATTATGCCTGCTATGATGATGTATGTGATGTTTTATGTATATTTTCGTCTAGGAAAGTAAATCCTTGACGGGTGCCGGGAAGTTGTATCCTGGGCTGATATTGAGGAATAGATTTTGCTTCCGCTGGGGATGACAGTTGCAAGAATACCGGTAGGAGAAGATGACTCCGTTGCGGAATAAACTTGGCTAATGAAGAGTCTGCGGGGAGAACAAATGCTCTAGCGACTATGCTGGGAAGCTGTACTCTGTGGGGATAGAGGTGCTTTGCTGAAATGTTGATAGTAGTTTGCTGAGGATACCCTTGTTGTATGAAGTGTTGACGGACTTCGCTGGGGTAAGAAGACTTTGTCGATGACGCTCTTTCCATGGCTTTTGGCTGAGGATAACCCAGTTATATCCTGTTAAGGAAATAACTCTTTAAATAAAGCCGGACGACGCGTTCGTGCTCTGCGAGGGGATAAGCTTCCAGAATCTACTGGGGATAAGCTTACTGCTTGGGGATATGAATTCCAACTTTGCTGGTGAAGCTGGATTGGACTCTTCTGGGGAGTTTTGATATGCTGGGGAGGTGACTCCTTTGAATGTTGAGATACCGCCGGGGAACAATCTTTAGGCCAAGACTGCCGGGGATACTTGTTAAGAATATATGCTGCTGCTGGGGGAGTATTGAGATCTACGGGAGGATACTCAATTTCCTTGGGACTTGATAATTTTGCTTGGAGAAGAATGTATTGACTTGTTGAACCACTCTCTGGGGAATTAAGATACACTTGGCCGTGTTCTTTAGCTGAACCTACCTTGGTACCTTAAAGAATAGAACAATTAGACTGCTCAGACAACTCTTTATTGCCCCTGTTTCCAGTGTCACCTGCAATTAATTCCTTTGTTTCGTATGCAAATATTCATGAGTTAGCAAATTATTGTCAATGCATACATCACAAATTGAACCTTGGACGTTCTTCGCAAAACAAAACAGGAAAAGAAAAAACACTTGGCACTTTTAACTGAAGATATATTTTTATTGATTTTTGAATGGCCTGAAAATAGGCGTTTGGTGTACAAGAGGCTGACGTCCTAGTAAGAGGTACGCCGCCGATCAAAAGAGTTTATACAAGTTTTGTACAAAAGAAAATAAAACAGCTGTGTGAAAGATAAATGATCCACTGGGTTCCGACTCTGCTATTGTCTTTATAACTCCGAGCGTCTCATCACTTGATGACCTTGGTTGAGGGTGAAGCTGACTGATCGATGCCGTCTGAACTTGATGTAGATACCGGATTCTGGATGCAAAGTGATCCGATGAGACATAGTATTACGCTTTTATCCCTAATTTTTGCCTGGACCGCCCTTTCGGGTTTTCAGTCCACCGGGATACCCTTTTTTGCCCAAGCCGCCTTTTCAGGTTTTCGACTTGCCGGGTGTACAGATTTTTCATTTTAATCCCTTCATTTTGCCCGAACCCTTTTGGTTCGACGGGAAGCCCTAACTTTTGCCTAGGCATGTCAGCCTAGCGGGTCTTTTTTCATGCGTAGTATTTTTTAACTATGTCTGCATTGGCGGGGTGTGGAAGGTCGTCACCATCCATATTGGTTAAGATCATTGCTCCTCCTGAGAACACATGCTTAACCACAAATGGCCCTTCGTACGTAGGGGTCCATTTGCCCCTTGGATCACTCTGAGGAAGGATGATTCGCTTGATAACCAGATCCCCGACTTGATATTCCTGTGGCCTGACCTTTTTGTTAAATGCCCTGATCATCCGTTTCTGATACGTCTGACCATGACAGATAGCAGCAAGTCTCTTCTCGTCAATGAGGTTGAGTTGGTCAAGTCGTGTCTGGATCCAATCATCTTCGTTCAGATTTGCATCCTTCATTATCCAGAGAGAGGGAATTTGCACTTCGATTGGCAAGACTGCCTCCATGCCATAAACTAGAGAGAAGGGAGTTGCCCCGGTTGACGTCCTTGCTGAAGTACGATACCCATGCAGAGCGAACGGTAACATCTCGTGCCAATCTTTATAGGTTACTGTCATTTTTTGCACGATCTTCTTGATGTTCTTGTTAGCTGCTTCTACAGCCCCATTCATCTTCGGTCTGTAAGGAGAAGAATTGTGGTGTTGTATCTTGAACTGTTCGCAGAGCTCAGCGATCATCTTATTGTTTAGGTTGGTACCGTTGTCCGTAATAATCCGCTCAGGGACGCCGTATCGACAGATTAGGTTGTGTCGAATGAACCGTGCCACAACAGTCTTGGTTACTGTAGCATAGGATGCTGCCTCAACCCACTTTGTAAAATAGTCAATCGCCACTAGGATGAAGCGATGTCCGTTGGATGCCGTAGGTTTTATCTCGCCGATCATGTCTATGCCCCACATTGCAAACGGCCAAGGCGCAGTCAGAACATTCAGGGGAACCGGAGGAACATGCACCTTATCCGCATAGATCTGGCACTTGTGGCATGTCCTAGAGTGTTGGTAGCAATCAGCTTCCATTGTGGACCAATAATATCCTGCCCGTAGGATTTTCTTAGCCATAGTATGCCCACTGGAATGCGTACCAAAGGTTCCTTCATGTAGCTCTTCCATGATTCTTTCTGCTTCAATTTTATCCACACAACGCAGTAAGATTGAATCATGGTTTCGCTTGTACAAGATGCCGTTGCTTAGGAAGAACTTGGCTGCGAACCTCCTCAGGAATTTCTTATCATTGACAGAGGCACCTTCAGGGTATTCCTGAGCTTCCAGATATCTCTTCACTTCGTGGTACCAAGGCTTCTCAGTCACCAATTCAGTTTCGAGATCACAACAGTATGCCGGTTCGTCCAGTTTCCAAATGATGATCCGGGGAGCTTCATTATCCCATTTAACCTTGAACATTGAAGACATTGTAGCTAACGCGTCCGCTAACTGATTCTCTTCTCTTGGAAAGTGCTCAAAGGTTATCTCTGTAAAGTGGGGAATCAGGGTCAACACACATTCTCTGTAAGGAATCAAGTTTGGATGTTTCGTATCCCACTCTCCTTTGACCTGATTAATCACAAGAGCGGAATCTCCGAAGACACTTAGAAATTTGATCCTTAGGTCGATCGCAGCTTGAAGACCCATGATACACGCCTCATACTCCGCCATGTTGTTGGTACAGTTGAAACACAGCCGGGCAGTGAGTGGAGTATGAGTACCTTGTGGAGATATGATGATGGCGCCGATACCATTTCCCAAAGCATTGGAAGCTCCGTCAAAGTGCATAGACCATCGGGATCCTGGCTCAGGTCCTTCATCCGGTCCAGGTATTTCACAATCAGTCACAATCATGATGCTTTCATCCGGAAACTCGAAGTTCATGGACTGATAATCATCTACAGCTTGATGAGCTAAGTGGTCTGCCAATACACTCCCCTTGATGGCTTTCTGGGTTGTGTACTGAATGTCGTATTCCGTCAAGATCATTTGCCATCTTGCAATTCTCCCAGACAGAGCAGGCTTTTCGAATATGTATTTTATCGGATCCATTTTTGAGATCAACAAGGTAGTGTGAGTCAGCATATACTGTCTCAGCCGGCGAGCAGCCCATACCAAAGCGCAGCAAGTTTTCTCAAGCAGTGAGTATCGGGTCTCACAGTCGGTAAACTTTTTGCTAAGGTAATAAATGGCGTGCTCTTTTCGGCCAGACTCGTCATGCTGCCCCAGCACACACCCCATTGAGTTGTCCAGTACTGTCAGGTATAGTATCAGAGGTCTCCCTTCAACCGGTGGCATAAGGATGGGTGGTTCTTGGAGATACTCTTTGATTCTGTCGAAGGCAGCCTGACATTCATCGTTCCAACGTACTACCTGATCTTTCTTCAGCAGCTTGAAGATTGGCTAACAGGTAGCAGTCAAATGAGATATGAATCTAGCAATGTAATTCAGGCGTCCTAAAAAGCCTCTGACTTCCTTCTCTGTCTTAGGAACTGGCATCTCTTGAATAGGTTTGACCTTAGCAGGGTCCACTTGAATGCCTTTATCACTGACCACGAAGCCTAGTAACTTTCCCGATCTTACCCCGAAGGTGCACTTGTTCGGGTTCAATCTCAGCTTGTACAGTTTCAGCCGGTCAAACAACTTCTGCAGATGATCTAGATGCTCTTCCTCAGTCTGGGACCTAGCGATCATGTCGTCCACATACACTTCTATCTCGTGATGGATCATATCATGAAATAAGGCAACCATGGCACGTTGGTAGGTTGCCCCAGCATTCTTTAATCCGAACGGCATGACCTTGTAACAGAAGGTGCCCCACTGAGTAACAAATGTAGTCTTTTCCATGTCTTCAGGTGCCATCTTGATCTGATTGTAGCCTGAAAAGCCATCCATGAAAGAGAATACTTTGTGTTGGGCTGTATTATCAACGAGGACATCAATGTGAGGTAAGGGGAAGTCATCCTTGGGGCTGGCCCTGTTCAGATCCCTGTAATCAACACACATTCTGACCTTGCCGTCCTTTTTAGGTACCGGCACCACATTAGCAACCCACTGAGGGTAAGAAGTCACTGCAAGGAACCCAGCATCAAACTGTTTCATGACCTCGGCTTTAATCTTCTCGGACATCTCTGGACGCATCCGACGAACCTTTTGTTTAACTGGAGGGCAGTCTTCCCTAGTCGGCAAATGATGGACAACAATATCGGTATCCAACCCGGGCATGTCTTCGTAGGACCAAGCAAAGATCTCCATATAGTCATGTAACATCTTGGTTAACCGTTGCTTCACGCTGAGCTCTAGGTTGGCACCAATCTTTACCTCTTTTCTATCTGCCTCAGTACCCAGGTTTATTGTTTCCACTGGCTCTTCATGGGGTTGAATTGCCCTCTCTTCCTGAAGCAACAATCTTGCAAGCTCGCCAGGCACTTCGCAATCATCTTCACCTTCGTCTTCGGCTAAGTTGATCGGATTTTCGAAGTCATAATTGGCAGTAGCAGAGTTGTTATCAGTGAGATCCAGAGTGGATTGGAACCTGTATGAGTGAGTGTGTGTGTAAATACAGCTGTTTTTGAAAATTATGTAAAGGAAAAGAAAGAAAAGGAACACAATATTTGCAATGCGAAAAGTACGTCCAAGATTTTCATTCATGATGTATAAAATGACAGTTTGTATGCCCTCACAAATAGAACCACGGTGCCTCGGGTAAGACACCGGGCCATAGAGTTTATCATTGTTTATTACAAAAAATAATGAAACAAAGAAACTTATTACTGCGTCACAAAGGTAACAGGGGTATGGTCCTTTGCACTCCAATTGTTTAACCCGTCTTCGGCCGTCGGATAAATCCAGCTGTTGAATTCGGCTTCGTCCACTTCAAGGTCTTCCCCAACAGCACTCACCTCTGAACTTTTAATAAATACCGGAGGTCTTCCGATCTTTGCTTTCCTCATAGCCCTCTGACCTTCTGAGGTGAAACCCAGCCCAAGTTTATCAGTCTTCTGGGTGAAGTCTGGAAGTCTGCCCCAGTCGGCACATTCACCTTTCTGCACCACAGCCCTGGCATCCTTCAGAGAAGCCATCTTCAAAGGACCACTTGCTTCTGTTACTTCTGCTGCAATTGGAAACACCTCCTCGAAATGCTGAAAGGGGGTCTCAATAAACTCCCCATCCATCTCAATGTACCTGAATGAGTTCAGGTGGCTCACCATATATTCTTCCTCTCCTTGCACGGTGACAATCTTCCCTTTGACGGGGTACTTCAGCTTTTGATGCAAGGTAGAGGTCACTGCCCCAGCCTTATGTATCCAGGGTCGACCCGGCAGACAAGAGTAAGATGGACGGATATCCATCACATAAAAAGTGGAGTCGAACACCTGAGAGCCTACACGAATCGGAATGTCAACCTCCCCATGGACCATCCTCTTTGAACCGTCAAAGGCCCTGACGATGATGTTGCTGGGTTTCAAATCCAGGCCTTCACAATCTAGACGATCCAGAGCCTTCTTGGGTAGCACATTCAAAGATGACCCAGTATCAACCAACACATGTGCCAAGGTGGTGCCCCTGCATTCGATTGAGACATGCAGAGCATCATTATGATCTCTCCCCTTTGCGGTCAAATCAGCATCTGAGAAACCCAAGCCATTGTCTTCCGTTAGGCTTGCCACGCAATCAGTGAATTGGACTGCAGAGGTTTCGTGTGGCACATGGGCCGTCTTGAGGAATGAGATGAGGGCCTTTGCATGGGCCTCAGAGCACAGCAGTAAAGAGAGCATGGATATCTTGGAGGGCGTATGCCCCAACTGTTCCACGACATTAAAATCGCTCTTCTTTATAATCTTCAAAATCTCCTCCATCTCTTGTGGGGAGGCCTCGGCAGCTATGGGTATGGATGCCTCCATCTGGGCAGGCTCAGTTTCAATTCCCTTGCCCCGAGCATTGGATGACTCGGTAGCAGGAGAGGCAATCAGATCAACAGCAGGAACAACAACTTGATCAGCAACAGGAGTAGGTGTACTTGCAGGAATTATCAGGAGCGGTCTTCTAGCAGCAGGTGGCGCAATGTCAGGCGAGAAGAGCCTGCCACTGCGGGTGACTTTGGCTGGTCCAGTAATGTCACAGATGCTGGCGCCAGCGTTGAGCTCTTGTTTAACTCCGTTTATATATACATCTGCCCTATAGTGCCAAGGGACAGCTTTGTTAGATACATAGGGCAGGGGCCCAGGAACAGTGATAGTAACAGGTGCAACGGTCAGAATTTGGATGGGCTTCTTCTGGAGAGCCGGGATCGGATTATTGAAGATAGTCACCACAGAGACTTCTTCCATTGGAACCAAACGAACAGCAGACTTCTTGAATAGAATCTCCTTGCTATCCATTAAGCTTTGGATACCTAACTTTAGCAAGGGGCAACCGGATGGGGACACAACACAGAACAGGCAACCCTCACTACAACCCGGAAATAAACCGGCCTGCAGTAGGTTCTTCTTAACGATCTTTAGAGGGGTGGCTAGATCATCCACAGAAACAGCATAGACGTCTTCATCAACAGCATTTACCCCGTGCTGAGGCATAGGGGCAGTGACTACATCTGGCTTTGCAGGCGCTTCGAATTGTATCTCCTTAGCATCGATAAGGTCTTGCACCTTATTCTTTAACGCCCAACAGTCATTGTTGTACCCCAAAATTTGCCCTCGCGCTTTTCCACCAAAATTTGCCCTCCCTTTCTTCAGGAAACCATCTTAGATTTTTCAAAAGTCCCCTGGAACAAATCCAAGTCCTGGGTTATCCTTTTGCCCAAGCAAGCCACTTACAAGAGCAAGATGATCTCACAAACTCCAAAAAACAATGCTTTCATCTTGAGGAAAATCAAATTCTAAGTGCTTAGAATGTTTCTTTAAAATAAGTGTTTTTAGAAAAAATCAGCGCTTCAGAACTTCTGGACCCATTCCAGATGAAGACGGTCAGAAGTTGCAAGTTTGGTTCAGGATGGTCAGAAGTTGCCTCTTCAGCAGCTACATCAGGTCAATCAGAAGTTGTAAACGTGGTTCAGAGTGTAAGCCTCAAACAGAACATACCCCTTCAGCAGTTACACAAGCTCAGTCAGAACTTGCTAAAGGAATGCAAAAGAAATATGAAAGTATAAAGGCTCCTTCAGAATAGGTTGAAGTCAGAAGATGAAAGGTCAGAGGGATAGGTGTCACATTGATATAGAATCTCCAAGCCCGGATTATCCAGAAGTAGATCCAAGGAACGTACCAGAAAACCAGGAGAATCTCCAGAGTTTGCTAAAACAACAGGTAGCCAAGGCCAGAGCATGGTTTACACTGCTGATGCAACAACCAGAATGTTGGTATTGACAGGTCTTGTCACCATTTAATGACCATTAATGCTTCCAACCACTCCTGAGCGATCACGTGTGGCTTGGAAAATGCTTTTGCACAGATTCTGGCATGGGTCTTCACGCCACCGCCCATTTCAGAGGTCACTTCCCCCAATCCACGCCTGCTGCTGCTACCTAGGCTGAAAAATAGCTGTTATCACAACTTCCCAGGAATTTCTGTCAAAGAACCAGTTCAAACTCTGTTGGCGCCTTAAATGTTCAAGGTATCCACAAGAACTTTGCCTATAAATAGAAAGCTTTCACCACTGCAAAAGACGTTCAAGAAGTTCAAGAAAAACAGAAAAATTGCTAAGAGAGAAACAAAACTCCTAGCAACATAACATTCTGAAACTCTGCCAAAATTTCCAGTTTTGTTTCATAACTTTAAGTTTCTCACCTTCAACCTCATCAAACACCCAGCTCTTTTCTGTAAACCAAAGCGTTCTTTCCAAAACTTCTGACCCTATACACGTTTACACCTTCACTTCCCCTTTTCCAAATCTGTCCAGAACACCACCAGAACCAAAAGCTAACCTTCACCATTTTCCAGAAAGTCAGGTAAGCACCTGCTGACCCTCACCACACTGTTAAGCATCATCAGCTGTACATATTCAAGTAACATAATGTAAATATTCATGTTATTGCTGTTTATGTTCTGAGGACCCTCGTACCTCAGAACATTCTGAGCCAGTTTAGGATTTGCCTGTGACCTTGGTGATTCTGACCTCTGGGACATTTTGCTATTTTGCTGGATCTGTTCCAAATATGTTTTCTGTTTTGAGGAGTAACAACAGGATTGCAGATGTTCTGATTAGTGCAGGAAAAAGCCCAGCGCTGACTTTGACGTTAGCATATCTGAAGCCTGTTTTGCTGTCAATGACCTCAGAACCTCTGAGAGTTATTGCCTTTTCAGCAGAATCAGAACTTCTGGGTTCTCCACTAACAAACTTCTGTCTTGCAGCGCAGGGAAATCAGAACCTCTGGTTTCCCCACTAACCAGATTCTGTTTTGCAGGTTCCAGAGTCAGAAGTTCTGACTCATCCAGTTTCACCAACAGGTTGATCATCTGACAGCGGATCTGGGTCAGAACTTCTGATGGTCTCCCAACAGCGCGCGGCCTCCCTCTCTCTCTCTATATCTTGTTTTTCGCTATTTTCTTTTTTGTCTATTTTTCTCGTTGAACCCCCCATGTACAAATGTGTATCCCCCTCCCCTAACTATTGTAATAGCGTAGGATTTTACATTTCCGCTCCTTATTGCTAGTAATTAGGACGTGTATGGCAAGATAAAACTCAATGAAATAGAAAAACCTAATTCAAAGAAAAAACTCTTGCATGCAATAAAACACATTTGCACACTAACACCCCTAGGGTACTCCACTTTGTTGCCTTCCAAAATTGGGCCATATTGCATGTCAGGTCTCTTTGGGCAAGACAAATAATTTAAATGATCATAGTCCCTCGATAATATTTTTCAAAACAAGATGATCAAGTCCCTTAAGAAAAATGCCCAAAGATACTTGGCACCATTGCAATTATGGTCTAAACGATGACCCGCGCCCGTCCCTTTCACATCCTAACACAAGATTGTCCACCAAATACAATGGTGGAATAAACTTGTTAAAAGGGTTAAAACATAGCAAATAATCTTTTGAGAAATTTAGGAGTAGACAACCTCTTAGTTACTTAAATCAAACTTGCAAAACAAAACACCTGCCTAATTTCAAAATCACACTTCACAATACTTTCAAAACGACTTTCAAAAACAAATGAAAACCTTTTCAAAAGACATACACCTTTGTATACATCCCAACATGGATTATTACAAAGGTTGCCACCACATTGGCCTCTTTTCAAAACATTTTCACAAATCACACACACACAAGCACCATTTAAAACAATTGAAAACACAAGGCAAGTGATCTAAGCAAGTAACTAAGAGCCCATGGATAACCATGGATAGAAAGGGTGCTAAAACCTTCCCTTTCTATAATCTACTCCCCGAACCCAAGAAAACATCTCAAAGGTTTTTTGCTGTGCTTTTTAAACCTTTCCTTTAGGATAAAATAAAAAGTCGGTGGCGACTCTTGCTAACCGCAACATTTGCGAATACAAACGCAAACCTCAAGTCAGTTCTCCCACCGTATCACAGAACTGGCGACTCTGCTGGGGACATTTTTTAAAGTGGAGTAACCTTAGGGTTTAGATCACCTTTGTTTTCAATTGCTTGCTTTGTTTGCTTTTACATATTGTGGGCTTTGTATCGGAGTTTTATGGATCCTAACCCGGATCTGGGGAAACCCTTTTAGGTGGCAATAAGGCTGTGAGGGAACTGTGCAGGGTATACCGACATGGTTGAAGCAGTCTGCTACGTTGATGTGGCACTTTGGTGTGTACCGGTAACCCTTGAGTTCAGTCAAGGAGAGTACGGGGCCGCCGCGTGGTGTCATGAAGCATCAACTGACCTTAGGAACCTTAATTGAACCATCTTAGCCTTCTTAGGGTAGTGAGATAACTGACTTTGGTGCAGTCCGAGGTTGGTTGATACTCGATACTACACTCAATTGAGGGTTGCTTTCCTGGAATATTTCGGTCGCCAGTTCAGTGGCTAAATCGAAACGATGAACAATGAAAGCAATCCAGTGATATTGGGACCTTTAGAACCCGGTTACTTTTAATAGGACAGGTTGAGCCCACAAAACTTCAAGAGGGTAATACCCAGACCCCATGCAGGCCTAAACTCTAAGGGTTTGTGTGACTTGTATGCCTTACCATGTTTGCCTTTGTGAATATTTATAGTGCATTTAATCATCACATCATTACATCATACAAACATCATGAGCATTGACTAACCATTTCAAGGGTTTCGAATCTTCATCTTTGTTCTTGTTTTATAGGACATGGAAACTGCTCGCAGAAAGACAATTCAGATTAGCCTTGTAAAGATCCCTCCTCAGCTTAAGGAGCTTCTGTCCAGAATTCCCGAGAGTTCTTCATTCAGTGAGAGACATGGAAGACTCATCAACTTGGTTAACACCAACATTGAGGAGGACTTGATAAAGGTCCTGTTCCAATTCTTTGACCCTCTGCATCACTGTTTCACCTTCCCGGATTATCAGTTGGTGCCTACATTAGAAGAATTCTCCCGACTTCTGAAGGTCCCTATCCTCGATCAACTACCCTACAACGGTACGGAAAAGGAACCCAGACTTGAAGAGATTGCTAAAGCCTTGCACCTACAGACATCCGACCTCAAAGGACATTGGGAAGCGAGAAGTGGTATCAAAGGGTTCTTAGCTAGGTTTCTGTTTGATAAGGCCCAAGAATGTTGGAACTCTCTTGACCTACGAGCTTTTGAAGAAGTTGTAGCCCTCCTTGTCTATGGTTTGGTGTTGTTCCCTAACCCAGATCAGCTTATCGATGTCAGTGCTGTCCAGATCTTTATGACCAGGAATCCTATACCTACACTGTTGGGGGACATCCTTCACTCATGTTACACTCGAACCATGAGAAGAAGGGGTGTCCTTTTGTGTTGCACTCCTCTCTTGGGAAGGTGGTTTATTTCGCATCTTCCACAAACAGTTTTGAAGAACGAGCGGGGTTTGAGATGGTCACAACGGTTAATGACTCTCACGCATGCAGATTTACATTGGTGTCCTAGGTCCCGGGAAGACGTCACTATAATTGATCGTTGTGGGGAATACCCTAATGTTCCTTTATTTGGAATCAAAGGAGGTATAACCTACAACCCATGCCTGGCTTGGAGACAGTTTGGTTATGCTCGGAAGGATGGCCCTCATGACATGTTAATTCCTGACATAGTCTTCGACTTCGACAACGATACTCAAGGGCTTCGTCAGAGATTTATCAAAGCTTGGAGGATGCCGAGTAGGATAGACAGCAAAACACTGGGGCACCGGAACTCCATCCCGTTGGAGCCTTACCTCAAGTGGGTACGAGCCCGCTCTCAGAAGTTAGTAATGCCTTACCCTCACATGTTACCTGTAATCAAAGAGCCAGTCTTGGAAGGAGAAGCATCCTACACCATTCAACATCCCGACATGCCCACCTCCTGGGAAGAGATGCAGAAGAGCTGGATCCAACTTAAGGAAGAGCGGAATTCTCTTGAGACCAGTCTACATGCTAGCGAAAAGAAGGTCCTGGAACTCACCCGCCTGCTGCACGAGGAAAGGAATCTCAACACTTATATCGCGCCAAAAAGGATGCGCAATGTCTTTTTACCTTAAGGAGTTTATTTTGTAATATTTGGCCCATGAGGCATTTATGTACTAACGAATTTCTCCTTATTAATATGATGTGCGTTCCTTTTTGTCTACAACAAAGTTTGAATGTTCTAAATCCTTGGATGCATTGCATACATACGCATTCCATTGCACCATATGCATAGCAGGTACCCTAATTCATAGGTTGCTTAATTTTCTTCGCTGTTTGGGTGAACAGTCATCATGAATTCGGAGTCACCCAGTGAGCAAGCAATCAAGGCCCTTCAGGCCCAAAGTGCACAGTTTCAAGAGATGGTCTTAAGCCTAGCCCAGGGACAGCAAGAGTTGAAGACTCTACTCCTGAAGAAGAAGAAGAAAAAGAGGACGGCAATGTTCAACACCGGACGCAGATTTGGGAACACACTCCACAATGAAGCTGATCCGACCACTTCTTCTGCTGAGAAAAACAGTCCCCAAGGGGGAGAAGCACCTAGTCCCGCGGTCTCCGACAACGAGACGGACTATAACGAGGAACAATACCCACCTGCTGCTGACAGATACAAACAATTGGAGGACCGTTTGAGCGCTATGGAAATTCAGAACGTACCGGGACTGGATTTCGGGGATTTGGGATTATCTTCTGGAGTAGTAATTCCACACAAGTTTAAGGCGCCTGCCTTCGCCAAGTATGATGGGGTCTCCTGCCCAAAGCTGCATCTGAGGTCGTATGTAAGGAAAATCCAACCTTACACGGCGGATAAAAACCTCTGGATTCACTTCTTCCAAGACAGCCTCTCGGGGTCTCAGCTTGAATGGTTCTACCAATTAGACGGAGCTAGCATCCGGCACTGGGAGGATTTGGCGACTGCTTTCTACAGACAATACCAATATAATTCTGATCTCGCTCCTACGCGTACCCAACTTCAGGGTATGTCTCTAGGGACGGGTGAAGGATTCAAAGAGTACGCTCAAAAATGGAGAGATTTGGCTGGCAGGGTGCAGCCTCCATTAACTGATCGAGAGCTGGTTGATATGTTTCTGGGAACGTTGTCTGGTCCGTTTTTTAATCATTTGGTTGGTAACTCCTCCGCTGGGTTCACAGATTTGATATTAACGGGAGAGAGAATTGAGGCTGGTATCAGGTCAGGCAAGATACAGAGAGCTGCCTCTACAAGTACTGAGAAGAGGCCGTTTAAGAAAGAAGCAAGCGCCGTCTATGGCCCTAGAAGACAAGTCAAGCCCGAAAGTCGCCAAGCCGTTAATGCTTTGGTCATCTCTAAACCTGTTGCTGCTCCTCAGCAGTACAATCAGCAAAGAAGTGAAAGGCCCAAGAGGCAGTATACCCGATTGAGTATGACATTATCTCAAATTTTACCCCAACTGTTATCCACCAACCTGGTGACCCTCAAAGAAGCTCCTAAGGTCGTCAACACTGCGTCCCCTAAATACAACCCGAATGCCCGGTGTGCTTATCATTCTGATAGTCCCGGGCACACTACTGATGATTGTTGGGCCTTGAGAAACAAAGTGCAAGATCTAATTGACGCAAAAGAAATTCAGTTTGAAGCGCCGGAAAGACCGAATGTTGTAACGGCTCCTATGCCCCAGCATAGGGTAAGTGCCATTGAGGAAGAAGTGTATGCTGTTTCGATAGATGAAGTTGTTACCCCTTTGAAGACTGTTAAGAAGAACCTACTGCGGGCCGGTTTATTTCCGGGTTGCGGCGAAGGTTGCCCATTCTGTGCTATTCCCCTATCTGATTGTCCTTTGCTAAGGTTAGGCATCCAAGGCCTAATGGATAGCAAGGAGATTCTATTCAAAAAGACTGCTGTTCATTTGGTTTCAATGAAAGAAGTTTCCGTGATTACCATCTTCAAAAATCCAACCAAGGCTCCCCCAAAGAAGCCTATTCAAATCTTGACAGTTGCGCCTGTGATCATTACTGTTCCAGGACCCCTCTCCTACGTGTCTGATAAGGCTGTCCCCTGGCATTATGGGGCAGACGTATATGTAAATGGAATCAAGCAAGAATTTGATGCTAGTGCCAGTATCTGCGATATCACCGGTCCAGCTAAAGTCACCCGCAGTGGCAGGCTCTTCTCGCCTGACATTGCGCCGCCCGCCATTCGAAAACCCCTCCTCATAAAACCTGCAAGTTTACCAAGTCCTGTTGCTGATCAAATTGTGTCCCCTGCTGCCGAGTCATCAAATGCTCGGGGCAAAGGGATTGAAGAAGAGCCTACCCGGATGGAGGCACCAATACCCGTGAATGCTGAGGCCTCCCGACAAGAAATGGAGGAGATTCTGAAAATAATAAAGAAAAGTGATTTTAATGTTGTCGAACAGTTAGGGCATACACCCTCCAAGATCTCCCTGCTTTCCTTATTACTATGTTCCGAGGCCCATGCAAAAGCCTTGATCTCATTTCTCAAGACGGCCCATGTGCCGCAGGAGACGTCTGCAGTTCAGTTCACTGACTGCATAGCAAATTTGACGGCGGACAACGGCTTGGGCTTTTCAGATGCTGACCTAACCGCAAAAGGGAGAAACCATAATGATGCCCTGCATGTCTCTATTGAATGCAGGGGCACTACTCTGGCACATGTATTGGTGGACACTGGTTCTTCCTTGAATGTTCTTCCGAAAAAGGCTTTGGATCGTCTGGATTATGAGGGCTTGGAGTTGAAACCCAGCAATATCATCGTCAGAGCCTTTGACGGCTCCAAGAGGATGGTTCATGGAGAGGTTAACATCCCAATTCGTGTGGGCTCTCAAGTGTTCGACTCTACCTTTTACGTGATGGATATACGTCCATCGTACTCCTGTCTGTTGGGTAGACCTTGGATCCACAAAGCTGGGGCAGTGACCTCCACCTTACACCAAAAGCTGAAGTATCCCGTCAGGGGGAAAATTGTCACTGTGCAAGGAGAAGAGGAGTATATGGTGAGCCATTTGAATTCCTTCAGGTACATCGAGATGGACGGAGAATTTATTGAAACTCCCTTCCAACATTTCGAGGAGGTACATCCAATTTCAGCAGCTGCGGAGACAATGGCCGAAGAGAATGATTCCTTGAAGTTGGTTTCCCTAAGGGATGCCCGGGCTGTGGTTCAGAAAGGCAATGGTGCACACTGGGGTCAGCTTCCTGACTTCACTCAGAAAAACGACAAGTTTGGGCTAGGCTTTACTGCAGAGGCTCAGAAGGCAGTACGCAAAGAGAAGATTGGAAAGGCTCCGGTGTTTATTTCCAGCTCAAGGGTGAATGCTATCGAGGAGGATGTGGAGGAAGCTGAGTTTGATAATTGGATCTACCCGACTACTAGCAACGGACCAAGCAACTGGACAGCAAAGGATTTTACCCCTATCACATTTGTCACGCAGTAATTGATTTCTTTTGATTTCCAAATTTGTAACAAACAATATGTTAAAACTCTGTTGGCTCGGTGTCCTGCCCGGGGCATCGTAGCTCCATTTGTGAGGGCTTTTTGTATGACATTTTCATATATCATCAATCAAAACATTGGACGTTTGTTGCATTTCAAATCTTGTGCTCCTTTTCTTTCTGTGTTATATATATTGCAAAACAGCTATATTTACACACACTCACTTATACAGGTTTCAATCCACTCTGGATCTCACTGGCAACAGCTCTGCTACCGCCAGTTATGACTTCGAAAATCCGATCAACTTGGCCGAAGACGAAGGTGAAGATGATTGCGAAGTGCCTGGTGAACTCGCAAGACTGCTACTACAGGAAGAGAGGGCTATTCAACCACATGAAGAACCTGTGGAGACAATTAACCTGGGAACTGAGACAGATAGGAAAGAGGTCAAAATTGGTGCCAATCTAAAGCTCAGCGTGAAGCAACGATTGATCCAGATGCTACAAGACTACATGGAGATCTTTGCCTGGTCCTATGAAGATATGCCTGGTTTGGATGCCGACATTGTAGTTCACCATCTGCCAACCAAGGAAGATTGCCCTCCAGTAAAGCAAAAAGTTCGACGAATGCGTCCAGAGATGTCTGAGAAGATTAAAGCTGAGGTGATGAAACAGTTTGACGCGGGTTTCCTTGCGGTAACTTCTTACCCTCAGTGGGTTGCCAATGTTGTGCCAGTGCCGAAGAAGGATGGTAAAGTCAGAATGTGTGTCGACTACAGGGATCTGAACAGGGCCAGCCCCAAAGATGACTTCCCCCTACCTCACATTGATGTCCTTGTTGATAATACAGCTCAACACAAGTTGTTCTCCTTCATGGACGGCTTCTCAGGGTATAATCAGATCAAGATGGCTCCTGAAGATATGGAGAAGACCACATTTGTAACTCAGTGGGGGACCTTCTGTTATAAGGTCATGCCATTCGGATTGAAAAATGCTGGGGCAACCTATCAGCGTGCCATGGTTGCTCTATTTCATGATATGATCCATCATGAGATTGAAGTATACGTTGATGACATGATTGCAAGGTCTCAAACTGAGGAGGAACACCTTGATCATCTGAGGAAGTTGTTTGACCGACTCAAGTTGTACAAGCTGAGGTTGAATCCCAACAAATGCACCTTCGGGGTGAGGTCCGGAAAATTGTTAGGTTTCATTGTAAGTGATAAAGGTATCCAGGTGGACCCTGCCAAGGTTAAAGCTATTCAAGAGATGCCGACCCCAAAAACAGAGAAAGAAGTCAGAGGTTTCCTAGGACGACTGAATTACATTGCCCGATTCATCTCACATCTGACTGCTACTTGTGAGCCAATCTTCAAATTACTGAAGAAAGATCAAGTGGTACGCTGGAATGATGAATGTCAGGCTGCCTTTGAAAGAATAAAGGAATACCTTCAAGAGCCACCCATTCTTATGCCACCGGTGGAAGGAAGACCTCTGATACTTTACTTGACAGTGCTTGATAATTCAATGGGGTGTGTGCTGGGGCAGCATGACGAGTCTGGCCGAAAAGAGCACGCTATTTATTACTTGAGCAAAAAGTTTACCGACTGTGAGTCTCGTTACTCACTGCTTGAGAAAACTTGCTGCGCTCTTGTATGGGCTGCTCGCCGGCTGAGACAGTATATGCTGACTCACACTACCTTATTGATTTCAAAGATGGATCCCATCAAGTACATATTTGAAAAGCCCGCTCTGTCTGGGAGGATAGCGAGATGGCAAATGATCTTAACAGAATATGACATCCAGTATACAACTCAGAAAGCAATTAAGGGGAGTGTACTGGCTGATCATTTGGCACACCAACCTGTGGACGATTATCAATCATTGAACTTTGATTTTCCGGACGAAGACATCATGGTGGTAACTGACTGTGAAGTACCTGGCCCGGATGAAGGACCTGAGGAAGGATCCCGGTGGTCTATGCATTTTGATGGAGCCTCCAATGCTTTGGGTAACGGCGTCGGCGCTGTAATCATATCTCCCAAGGGGACTCATACTCCACTCACCGCCCGATTATGTTTCAGCTGCACCAACAACATGGCAGAATATGAGGCATGCATCATGGGTTTACAAGCTGCAATCGACCTGAGGATCAAGTTTCTAAGTGTCTTCGGAGATTCCGCTCTCGTGATCAATCAGATCAAAGGCGAGTGGGATACGAAACACCCGAATCTCATTCCTTACAAGGAGTATGTATCGACCCTGCTCCCCCACTTTGAAGAGATAACTTTTGAACATTTCCCCAGAGAGGAAAATCAGCTAGCGGACGCACTAGCCACGATGTCTTCGATGTTCAAAGTTAAATGGGACAATGAGGCTCCCCAAATCACAATCTGGAAGTTGGATGAACCGGCATACTGCTGTGAGCTCGAGACTGAGAAGGTAACTGAAAAACCCTGGTATCACGAGGTGAAGAGGTACTTGGAAGCCCAGGAGTACCCTGAAGGTGCATCTGTCAATGATAAGAAGTTCATGAGGAGGTTTGCTGCAAAATTCTTCCTCAGCAACGGCATTCTCTACAAACGGAATCATGATTCAACTCTGTTGCGTTGTGTGGATAAGGTTGAAGCAGAGAAAATCATGACGGAACTGCACGAAGGTACATTTGGGACCCATTCCAGTGGACACACCATGGCTAAGAAAATCCTTCGGGCAGGATATTTCTGGTCCACGATGGAAGCCGATTGTTACCAACACTCCCGGACTTGTCATAAATGCCAGATCTATGCTGACAAGGTGCATATCCCTCCGTTTCCTTTGAATGTCCTAACGGCACCTTGGCCTTTCGCAATGTGGGGCATCGATATGATCGGTGAGATCCGACCGACAGCATCCAATGGACACCGCTTCATCTTGGTGGCAATCGATTACTTCACGAAATGGGTCGAGGCAGCTTCCTATGCCACAGTAACCAAGAGCGTCGTGGCACGATTCATCCGGCATAATCTGATTTGTCGGTACGGAGTCCCAGAAAGAATCATTACGGACAATGGTACCAATCTCAATAACAAAATGATCACTGAACTCTGTGAACAATTCAAGATACAGCACCACAATTCTTCCCCCTACCGGCCGAAGATGAATGGGGCTGTAGAGGCAGCCAATAAAAATATCAAGAAAATTGTGCAGAAGATGACAGTGACCTATAAAGATTGGCACGAGATGTTACCGTTCGCTCTTCATGGGTACCGCACCTCAGCAAGGACGTCAACCGGGGCAACTCCTTTCTCCTTGGTCTACGGCATGGAGGCAGTCTTGCCGATTGAAATCCAGATACCCTCTCTCCGAATAATGAAAGATGCAGACTTGAATGAAGATGATTGGATCCAAACTCGACTTGATCAACTAAATCTGATTGACGAAAAGAGGCTCACTGCTATCTGTCACGGTCAAACGTATCAGAAACGGATGATCAGGGCATTTAACAAGAAAGTCAGACCGCAAGAGTATCAAGTTGGGGACCTGGTAATCAAACGCATCATCCTTCCTCAAAGTGATCCCCGGGGCAAATGGACCCCTACTTACGAAGGGCCATTTGTGGTTAAGCGTGTGTTCTCAGGAGGAGCCATGATCCTAACCACCATGGATGGTGACGACCTTCCTCACCCCGCCAATGCAGACATAGTGAAAAAATACTACGCATAAATAAAAGACCCGCTAGGTTGACATACCTAGGCAAAAATAAGGGCTTCCCGGCGAACCAAAAGGGTTCGGGCAAAAACAAGGGATGAAATGAAAAAATCTGTACACCCGGCAAGTCGAAAACCTGAAAGGGCGGCTTGGGCAAAAATGGGTATCCCGGTGGACCGAAAACCCGAAAGGGCGGTCCAGGCAAAAGTTAGGGATAAAAGCGTAACACTATGTCTCATTGGATCACTTCGCGTCTGGAATTCGGCGTCAACTATCTGGCTCAGATTATGGCATCGACCAATCAGCTTCATCTTCGACCAGGCAGCAAAGCGAATGAGACGTTCGAAGACATAAAGGCAATAGCAGAATTGGAACCCAGTGGGATTGTTCACATAGCTGTTTTGTTTTCTTTTTCAAATTGTAAACTCTATGTTATTTGGCGGCGTCCTCTTACTAGGATGTCAGCCTCTTGTACAAAAAACGCCTATTCACAGGCAAAGTTTAAATCAATACAAATTCACTTGTCCACACAAATTGCCATTGTTTTTCTTTTTCTGTTTTGTCTTGCGAAGAACGTCCAATGTTCATTTTTGATATATGCATTTGACATTAAATTGCTGATTCATAAATGTTTGCATATGAAAAAAAAAAAAAGGGGATTAATTACAAGTGACATCAAAGACAGGGGCAATGTGGAGTTGTTTAGTGCAGTCTAGTTTGTTTTGTCCGCCAAGGCACCAAGGTAGGTTCAACTGAAAATATTGGTCAAATCATCTTAAGCTCCCCGCAGAATAAAACAAGGTTCAGCAGCACTTTCCCCAAGCAGGAGTCGATTCCCCGTCAATCCTAAAAAAGGCGCAACATTCCCCGGCAGGTCTTAGAAGCTCATCCCCGGTAGATTCTGCGAGCTTATCCCCGGCGAAGTACGAACGTCTCGCCCAAGTTTCATTTAGAGTCATTTCCTCACAAGGACTTATAACTGGGTTATCCTCAGCTAAAAGCCACGGAAGACCGTTCCCGGCAAAAGTTCCTTCAATCCCCAGCGAAGTCTATCTTTGGTATTCCCAAGCAGAGTTTATCTTTGGAGTTCCCCAGCGGAATTTACCATCATTATCCTCAGCGGAATCCATCGTTAAAGTCCTCAGCAGGCCTCTCATCAAAACTCCAGTCAAGCATCTCTTCCGCAGAGCAGCTTCCCGGCCATTCATCAAGGATTTATTTTCCTAAGATGAAATTACACTCATAAACATTTCACATGTTCATACATCTTGCTTACATACATGATGAAACACATACAACATCAAATGTTGAACATCGTGACATCATGCACATCATACATCATGACGTTGCATACAGCTTATGTCTTTGCCTTTTCAGGAAAAAGACAATCTCAAAAAAAAAAACAACTACGACATTTCCAGATTCGACTCCTGTATCTAGCCAGGGCATGTCTGAAGAGTTCGAAGATTCGATTCCTGTATCCAGCCAGGGCATATCTGTTAACTACATTTCCAGACTCGATTCCTGTATCCAGCCAGGGCATGTCTGAAGAGTTTGAAGATTCGATTCCTGTATCCTGCCAGGGCATATCTATCAACTATCACCTTTCCAGATTCGACTCCTGTATCCAGCCAGGGCATGTCTGAAGAATTCCAGATCAACACCTGCAATAACCCAGGAAACATCTGTGAACAACCGATGTTAGACCAACACCTGTAATAAGCCAGGATTTATCTACATCACCACTTGGGGCATTCGAATGTCAAAAGTGTTCAAAACCCGATGCAGTTTTACACGAGCTCATCATCAGGAAACCCTACACCGGTTCCCCTTCAAGACTTCTGAAAACAGTTCATGGATTCATCCCAACAACGGATGTTAATCTATCAACTTGTTCAGATGCAACCTTTGAATTCAGTTTACGGACGCTTCCCAACAACGGATGTCAATCTACCAACTGATTCAGACTCTTCTCAATTTTTGAAAATAGGTTACGGACGCTTCCCAACAACGGATGCTGCTCCATTGCTTGTTCAGTCCCAACTCCTGAAAATAGTTTACAGACCCTCCAGACACGGACATCAATCTGTTGCTTGTTCAGACCCCAATCCAGAGATATTCCAAAACCGGGATGCCCTTCTGATACTTGTCCACTCACCATTGACGTACAGTTCAACATCACCATATGGCATCTATAAGCCCATCCTCCTACCAGCAGTCGCCGAATGGCATCTGCAAGCCCATTCTCAGATGGCATCTCTAAGCCCATCCCCCGACAAACTCTTTCGCACCAGGTGGCATCTTTAAGCCCATCACCAAATGGCGTCTTTAAGCCCATTCACCTCACCGTCACGTCGACGAGCGCAAATTTTCTGGGCACATTAGTGTTCAATCTCCTTTTACCTTCAAGTCGCGAAAGGCAAACTTGCCAATCTAACTCTTCAGGTCAAAGAAGATTGAACAGGGGCAACTGTTGTACCCCAAAATTTGCCCTCGCGCTTTTCCACCAAAATTTGCCCTCCCTTTCTTCAGGAAACCATCTTAGATTTTTCAAAAGTCCCCTGGAACAAATCCAAGTCCTGGGTTATCCTTTTGCCCAAGCAAGCCACTTACAAGAGCAAGATGATCTCACAAACTCCAAAAAACAATGCTTTCATCTTGAGGAAAATCAAATTCTAAGTGCTTAGAATGTTTCTTTAAAATAAGTGTTTTTAGAAAAAATCAGCGCTTCAGAACTTCTGGACCCATTCCAGATGAAGACGGTCAGAAGTTGCAAGTTTGGTTCAGGATGGTCAGAAGTTGCCTCTTCAGCAGCTACATCAGGTCAATCAGAAGTTGTAAACGTGGTTCAGAGTGTAAGCCTCAAACAGAACATACCCCTTCAGCAGTTACACAAGCTCAGTCAGAACTTGCTAAAGGAATGCAAAAGAAATATGAAAGTATAAAGGCTCCTTCAGAATAGGTTGAAGTCAGAAGATGAAAGGTCAGAGGGATAGGTGTCACATTGATATAGAATCTCCAAGCCCGGATTATCCAGAAGTAGATCCAAGGAACGTACCAGAAAACCAGGAGAATCTCCAGAGTTTGCTAAAACAACAGGTAGCCAAGGCCAGAGCATGGTTTACACTGCTGATGCAACAACCAGAATGTTGGTATTGACAGGTCTTGTCACCATTTAATGACCATTAATGCTTCCAACCACTCCTGAGCGATCACGTGTGGCTTGGAAAATGCTTTTGCACAGATTCTGGCATGGGTCTTCACGCCACCGCCCATTTCAGAGGTCACTTCCCCCAATCCACGCCTGCTGCTGCTACCTAGGCTGAAAAATAGCTGTTATCACAACTTCCCAGGAATTTCTGTCAAAGAACCAGTTCAAACTCTGTTGGCGCCTTAAATGTTCAAGGTATCCACAAGAACTTTGCCTATAAATAGAAAGCTTTCACCACTGCAAAAGACGTTCAAGAAGTTCAAGAAAAACAGAAAAATTGCTAAGAGAGAAACAAAACTCCTAGCAACATAACATTCTGAAACTCTGCCAAAATTTCCAGTTTTGTTTCATAACTTTAAGTTTCTCACCTTCAACCTCATCAAACACCCAGCTCTTTTCTGTAAACCAAAGCGTTCTTTCCAAAACTTCTGACCCTATACACGTTTACACCTTCACTTCCCCTTTTCCAAATCTGTCCAGAACACCACCAGAACCAAAAGCTAACCTTCACCATTTTCCAGAAAGTCAGGTAAGCACCTGCTGACCCTCACCACACTGTTAAGCATCATCAGCTGTACATATTCAAGTAACATAATGTAAATATTCATGTTATTGCTGTTTATGTTCTGAGGACCCTCGTACCTCAGAACATTCTGAGCCAGTTTAGGATTTGCCTGTGACCTTGGTGATTCTGACCTCTGGGACATTTTGCTATTTTGCTGGATCTGTTCCAAATATGTTTTCTGTTTTGAGGAGTAACAACAGGATTGCAGATGTTCTGATTAGTGCAGGAAAAAGCCCAGCGCTGACTTTGACGTTAGCATATCTGAAGCCTGTTTTGCTGTCAATGACCTCAGAACCTCTGAGAGTTATTGCCTTTTCAGCAGAATCGGAACTTCTGGGTTCTCCACTAACAAACTTCTGTCTTGCAGCGCAGGGAAATCAGAACCTCTGGTTTCCCCACTAACCAGATTCTGTTTTGTAGGTTCCAGAGTCAGAAGTTCTGACTCATCCAGTTTCACCAACAGGTTGATCATCTGACAGCGGATCTGGGTCAGAACTTCTGATGGTCTCCCAACAGCGCGCGGCCTCCCTCTCTCTCTCTATATCTTGTTTTTCGCTATTTTCTTTTTTGTCTATTTTTCTCGTTGAACCCCCCATGTACAAATGTGTATCCCCCTCCCCTAACTATTGTAATAGCGTAGGATTTTACATTTCCGCTCCTTATTGCTAGTAATTAGGACGTGTATGGCAAGATAAAACTCAATGAAATAGAAAAACCTAATTCAAAGAAAAAACTCTTGCATGCAATAAAACACATTTGCACACTAACACCCCTAGGGTACTCCACTTTGTTGCCTTCCAAAATTGGGCCATATTGCATGTCAGGTCTCTTTGGGCAAGACAAATAATTTAAATGATCATAGTCCCTCGATAATATTTTTCAAAACAAGATGATCAAGTCCCTTAAGAAAAATGCCCAAAGATACTTGGCACCATTGCAATTATGGTCTAAACGATGACCCGCGCCCGTCCCTTTCACATCCTAACACAAGATTGTCCACCAAATACAATGGTGGAATAAACTTGTTAAAAGGGTTAAAACATAGCAAATAATCTTTTGAGAAATTTAGGAGTAGACAACCTCTTAGTTACTTAAATCAAACTTGCAAAACAAAACACCTGCCTAATTTCAAAATCACACTTCACAATACTTTCAAAACGACTTTCAAAAACAAATGAAAACCTTTTCAAAAGACATACACCTTTGTATACATCCCAACATGGATTATTACAAAGGTTGCCACCACATTGGCCTCTTTTCAAAACATTTTCACAAATCACACACACACAAGCACCATTTAAAACAATTGAAAACACAAGGCAAGTGATCTAAGCAAGTAACTAAGAGCCCATGGATAACCATGGATAGAAAGGGTGCTAAAACCTTCCCTTTCTATAATCTACTCCCCGAACCCAAGAAAACATCTCAAAGGTTTTTTGCTGTGCTTTTTAAACCTTTCCTTTAGGATAAAATAAAAAGTCGGTGGCGACTCTTGCTAACCGCAACATTTGCGAATACAAACGCAAACCTCAAGTCAGTTCTCCCACCGTATCACAGAACTGGCGACTCTGCTGGGGACATTTTTTAAAGTGGAGTAACCTTAGGGTTTAGATCACCTTTGTTTTCAATTGCTTGCTTTGTTTGCTTTTACATATTGTGGGCTTTGTATCGGAGTTTTATGGATCCTAACCCGGATCTGGGGAAACCCTTTTAGGTGGCAATAAGGCTGTGAGGGAACTGTGCGGGGTATACCGACATGGTTGAAGCAGTCTGCTACGTTGATGTGGCACTTTGGTGTGTACCGGTAACCCTTGAGTTCAGTCAAGGAGAGTACGGGGCCGCCGCGTGGTGTCATGAAGCATCAACTGACCTTAGGAACCTTAATTGAACCATCTTGGCCTTCTTAGGGTAGTGAGATAACTGACTTTGGTGCAGTCCGAGGTTGGTTGATACTCGATACTACACTCAATTGAGGGTTGCTTTCCTGGAATATTTCGGTCGCCAGTTCAGTGGCTAAATCGAAACGATGAACAATGAAAGCAATCCAGTGATATTGGGACCTTTAGAACCCGGTTACTTTTAATAGGACAGGTTGAGCCCACAAAACTTCAAGAGGGTAATACCCAGACCCCATGCAGGCCTAAACTCTAAGGGTTTGTGTGACTTGTATGCCTTACCATGTTTGCCTTTGTGAATATTTATAGTGCATTTAATCATCACATCATTACATCATACAAACATCATGAGCATTGACTAACCATTTCAAGGGTTTCGAATCTTCATCTTTGTTCTTGTTTTATAGGACATGGAAACTGCTCGCAGAAAGACAATTCAGATTAGCCTTGTAAAGATCCCTCCTCAGCTTAAGGAGCTTCTGTCCAGAATTCCCGAGAGTTCTTCATTCAGTGAGAGACATGGAAGACTCATCAACTTGGTTAACACCAACATTGAGGAGGACTTGATAAAGGTCCTGTTCCAATTCTTTGACCCTCTGCATCACTGTTTCACCTTCCCGGATTATCAGTTGGTGCCTACATTAGAAGAATTCTCCCGACTTCTGAAGGTCCCTATCCTCGATCAACTACCCTACAACGGTACGGAAAAGGAACCCAGACTTGAAGAGATTGCTAAAGCCTTGCACCTACAGACATCCGACCTCAAAGGACATTGGGAAGCGAGAAGTGGTATCAAAGGGTTCTTAGCTAGGTTTCTGTTTGATAAGGCCCAAGAATGTTGGAACTCTCTTGACCTACGAGCTTTTGAAGAAGTTGTAGCCCTCCTTGTCTATGGTTTGGTGTTGTTCCCTAACCCAGATCAGCTTATCGATGTCAGTGCTGTCCAGATCTTTATGACCAGGAATCCTATACCTACACTGTTGGGGGACATCCTTCACTCATGTTACACTCGAACCATGAGAAGAAGGGGTGTCCTTTTGTGTTGCACTCCTCTCTTGGGAAGGTGGTTTATTTCGCATCTTCCACAAACAGTTTTGAAGAACGAGCGGGGTTTACATTGGTGTCCAATTTAAATCTGCATGTCAGGTCTCTCACGCATCATCATCTAGTTCGGAAATCATACTAGGGCCAATTTGGCCATAGATGGTCACAACGGTCAAAATTGGGCCATATTGCATGTCAGGTCTCTTTAAATTGGGCCATACTTCAAAATCATACTTTTTCTTCAATCCAAGGATAGTAACATTTGTTTATAAATTTTAGAAGTCCTTAGGGAGTCAAGTTTAATTTTTTTTTAATTTACAAGTCCTCTTTCTATTTTTAGCATAATTTTTTATGGAATGTGTCCATTGTGACTTGCTTGAACTTCTTGCCTTTAATTTTCTATTCAGTGAAACTTTTTAGGGCTGAGTTTTGTACTTATGATAGTCCCTGGATAATCTTAGCATATCATTAGCTTGTCAAAATATAATTGATCCCTTGTAGATATTTGATGATCATCTTGTTTAAATTCCTAAATTATGCAAGTTTAGAACCCTAGTTTGTAACTTTGGGTAAATCCTTTGAGCCAATCATTGCCACGTTTTTGTGTCATTGAGATTTATAGACATGATAACTCAAGGATAGAATTGTCAAATTCTTGAGAGGCATTTGATCTCATTTGATCATTTTCTCATTTCATTTTGAGATTGATCCTTCCTTATGCTTCTTTATTGGTTATGTGAGATATAAGGTATGCACTTGTGCAACCTATAAGGGACCAAGTTCCTTATACTTTCTCTTATTCTCATTAGCATTGTATAGCCTTGAGTTCATATCTATGAACCATTAAAGTTCTCTAACATATCACCTTTCTTTAGAGGCTATTTACTTATATTTTGTGATCATAGTTTAGGAGAATGTGTTTGTGCATTTCCAATTGAGTGCCTTTGATCCAAAAAGGTTGAATTCCCTTTGCTTACACTTATGACCTCGTGTCTTATGACCTATAAATCAATTATTCTTTGATTCTTTGATTGGAATTTCATTTTCAATTCATCATGATGACAAGTTAGGAGCCACATTCTTTGTTTTGACCTAATTTATGTGTGATGTGTGATGTATCTTTCTTAAGGACTTTGAGTCCAGTATTTTTAGTGTTTAAGTATTGATCTTAACCTCTCTCTCCTCATCTCATTTCTCATGCTTCTTTGATCCTTGGTTAAGTACTCATTTACTAACCAACATGGTGATACATGAGAAGTTATATTCTCTTTGCTACTTGTATTTTAAGTATCATTGTCTAATGATTGCCTCATGGGATTTTGTGCCATATCCTATGAATGTATCTTGATGTTGGATACTGACCATAACATCTAAGAGCATTGATTTTGACTTATTTAGATCTTTTTTCTTTTATGCATCAAAGGGACTATACTTTGCCATATATCATGACACTTAAGTATGATATCTTGTTGACATTTCTTGAGTATTTAAGTTTATGATTGATATCTTGTGATGGATTCATCATTACCCTATAATATACAAGATGTCATTACACTCTTAATTGAGCTTATCAACCTCATTTGATTTAAGACAAGTACTATCCATCATTAGATGATGTTGTTCATCAACTAGGTGACTTTTCTAGTGTATGAAGTTTCATCTTCTCACTTGGTAATTCTTTAGTCTCATATTGAGTTAACTTTCTATACAAGTCACACATTGCATAATTATTCAATTATGCTCTCCTATTTTGATTTTTACTTATTAAATTGAACATTGCTTGCTTGCCTTCTTTGGCCATTTCCTTTGTGTGTTTTGTATGAATTCTTTTTCCCATGCTTGGGATGTTTGAATGTTTGACCTTAGAGATCATTTTCTACTGACTTGTGTGTTTTGTCACCCTCTAAACATATTACCTTTTCATCTATCCCATTCTTGTGCTACACTCACTTTTAAGAACATGTTAGGGTTTGATTTTGACCTAGTCTTCCCTTAACTTGTGAACAAGCTTAATTAGTGATACCCTAGGGGTGTTAGAAGTCTTACACCATGTTTATAATTAGGTCTCTTCCTCTTGTCTCATCCTTGCTTTTATGTTTTATCATGATGTGAAGTTTCGTCTTTTAATTGCACCCTTGCACTTCTACTTGCCTAGTTAGGCAATAGTTCTTTCTTCTTGACCTATGTTACCATGCTTAGGATAGTTTAAGGTGCTTAACATTTTAGGGTCATAATATAGATGACATCTTGATGTGCTTTTATGCCATTCCTTTTGGTTTCTTACCTTTGCTTTCATGCTTTCTTATTCACTTCTTTAAGTTTGTTTGTGAGACATTTATCTCTTATGTGTTTTAACACCATGACTTGTGTGTTTAGTGATGTTTATCATCCTTCTCTTTTCTTTGAGACTCGATGTTTTATAATATTCCTTATTGATGTTTTATCATCTTTACTTGATGTTTTGTCATCCATACTTGATGTTTTATCATCTTTTACTTGATGTATTACCATTTTTCCTACTTGATGTATTATCACCTTTGTGTGATGTTTTATCATCTCTTACTTGATGTTTTGTCATCCATGTTTGATGTTTTATCATCCCTTACTTGATGTTTTATCATCTCTTACTTGATGTTTTGTCATCCATTCTTGATGTTTTATCATTCCTTACTTGATATTTTGTCATCCATGCTTGATGTTTTATCATCCCTTACTTGATGTTTTATCATCCCTTATGTGATCGGTGGATCTGGAACTGACTGTTTAATGCTGGTTCGCGAAATGTCGCGGAAGCAAGAGTCGCCACCGTCTTTTATTTTCTCCAAATGGAAAGGACAAAAGCACAGAAAAATTCCTTAAAGAGATTGCTCTCGGTTCGGGAGGTAGGTTATAGAAAGGGAAGGTGTTAGCACCCTTTCTATCCATGGTTATCCATGGGCTCTTAGATACTTGCTCATTGTGTTTTCAAAAATGTTTTGTTTGCTTTTCAATGTGGGTTTTAAAAAGTTTCTTTGAAAAATTTCAGTTCGACTCGTACGTCAGAGTGTTTGAAAAATTTGCTTTGAAAGCTTTTGAAAATGTGTCAGTGTGAAAAGTCTTTTTGAGTTTGTTTTGAGATTAGAGCAAGTATCCTTGAGAATCTAACTACCCTAAGGAATTCGTCTGTGTAAATGTCCTTTAAAGTAGTGCCATCCCACCATTGAGAGGTAGGTAGCACCACCGTTGGAGGTGTTCGGGTCAATTCGATTTTTTGGGACATGGTGATCACCGGAGCAATGGGAAGACACCTTAGAAGCTACCCTCATGCCAGGTTCCCGGATCATGAGGACTTACTAAGACGTCCTCTACTCGACGATCACCTTTCGAAAGGCAACAGTGAGGCGTACCCTAGGGGTGGTGTGTGAGAATTGTGTGTCATGTTTCAGTTATTTGTCTTGTCATGTTTATCGTGTTCTACGCTTGATTTTAATTAGGGCCATTCATTCTTGCATGTATATTTAACAGTTATAAGTTGCGGGAAATAAATCTAAGGCTATTACAAATGGCGCGGGTCCACATCGCCAAAATTTCCAGAACCCGATTTGACGGAAAAGTAAATAATGCGAAGTAAATAAAAGTGCGAAAAGTAAAGTTACATGGCTTTGGGAGAGATACAAAATTACAATGAACGACATAAAGTAAATATGCGCAATTAAATTAAAACAATGGGCGTTGGACCCTTTTGCAAAAATTAAAGTTAATGAATTAATTAAGGAGGAATTAAAATTAAAGATTTAAAAGGAATGCTTTTTTTTGGTATTTTTGTATTTTTTTAGATTAAATAAGAAAAAGGATTAATTATAATTAAAGTAAAATGTCCAAACCCTAATTCTACTGTTTTTTAAGTTTATTGCAAAAAATATTGAAATTTGACCTAATTTAAATCTAATTTATTTATGTACAAATTTAATTATAAAAAATAAATAAATAAATAATTATTGTTGTGGAAAAAAGGGAAAAATAAAAAGAAAATAAAAAGTTATTAAACCTAAATTCTATTTTTTGGATTTTTATTAAAAAGATTAAAATTATACCCTAATTAAACTAAATAATTTACATTTTAATTTATTTATGAAAGTAATCAGAATTAATTATATTTTTTGTCTTTTCTGTATTTTTTATGTTTTTTTATATTTTTGTGAAAATAAATTAATTGAATTAAACAAAGAAAATAAATTAAATAGCAAAAATAAAATATAAGGAGAAAAATAGAAAAATGCAAACCAGGGGGGGGGGTAGCCCCAAATGTGAGGTTCAGGCCTAGCAATTCAGGCCCAATAAGCTGGAAATTGGTTGACTTTTTTGGATTATGTGTCAGCGTTTTGACCTGATGTATGATGCACCTTGAATCTTGGCCATGGATCTGATGCCCTTTGGACGCGTGGAGGTTGGATGAGGATGGAACATGGTGCACCTGGACGTTAGCAAAGCATAGGATTTTACGTTGAAAAATAACATGGAAATTTGCCAGACCTGGGACTTGAACCCAGGTCTTTGATGTCATATGCATAATGTGTTACCACTGAGCCACTGAACCTTAATTAATATATTATGGTAAACAAATAATGAAAAAGCAAAACCAACGCATAATGGTTAAAACGCGCGCAAATTTGAATTGGCCTGTCCCCGTGTGACACGACACCATCGTCTTCGTCCCTGTAAAACAAAACTCAAAGGCCACGGTTTGGCAAACGTTGCCTAATACCATCTAACAGAAAATAGCGAACAGGCCCTCGACGCTCATAAATTGAGCGCGAGGGTTGGAATCTTTTCGTTTGGATGTGCTAAAGGCAATGGCAATGGTCTTGAGCCCCAATTTTGCTTTGTCTCAAAAACCCCAAATTAGCAAACCTGTAAACCCTAGAGGACGATCATGGCAGATTCATATATATGGCACAAAAATGCAATTAAATGTATTGGTCAGCTTAGAAACATCATTATGAATATGAATACATAAATAAAAATGCCAAAATATGCTTGAATCATGCTATACGATTTCAGAAGTTTTGAGGTACAGTTTGACTTAGGGGTACCAATTCAGGGCGTTTTGGTTGATGTTAGTGATTGAGAATCGTTCAATGATGTCTCAGGATGATGATGGAACAAGAATTGGAGCTTGAATCGACCTAGAACCCTGATTTCAGATTTGAGCTTTTTGAGAATTTTTGTAAGTTTGTATATTGATGTTCTGCGCAGCTTGGAGTGTTTTGGCATTAGGGTTCTGTTCTAGTACTTGTATGGAACGATTTAGGTCAAAAAAATTGAATAAAATCCATGGCCATAATGGTTTTTGAAGATTTGATTTCAATGATCTTTTCATATCTTTTTTCATGGTTTTTGGTTCAATCATGCTCAAATCTCATCAAAACTTGCCTAATTGGGATATGCACGTGATATTGAGAATAAACATGCATGAAAAGATTTTTTTAGGTTAAGCTTTATATTTTTCATGTATTAAAATAATTTAAATGAATTAATGTTAATATAAATTCAAATAAATAATTAAAAAATGAGAAAATACTTCCCTTTGGGCCTAATGGTCGTGCATAGGCTTGGCATGAAGAAACTTGGAAGAAAAATGGGCCCATTAGCATTTTTGGATCATTTGCATCAATGTTGACTTTTCAAAATTCCCAAAAATTTCCCAACTTTCACAAGGCATAACTTGCTCAATTTTTAAGCTTTTCACATGTTCTTGGACATTTTGGAAAGGTCTTTGAGTCCTTTAACCAATGCCTTTGGTCCCATGTCATTTTGATTTACCAATCTCAAGTTATGGCCTTTGACTTAAAGTCCCTTTTTGTTGACTTTTGAAAATGACCTATAATGTTGAAATTGATAACTTTTTGTGAGAGCATTTCTTGGACTTGGAATATGAAGATGAGTTGTAGGAAATGTCTTTCTCTTCAAAATGAGCTTTGGATGGAATTTTTCTGATAATCCATGTGAAAGTTATGCCCTGGTCAATTTCAGTTGACTTTTTCAGCTGTCCAAATATAGCAACTTTTGCATCTTTGATGATCTCTGAGCCAAATTTTGAGAATCATGATCAAGCATTGATCAAATTATGTTTGTGGCTTCAAAATGATATGTTGACCAAAAATTTGAACTTTTGACTGTCGAATGACCATTTTGCCCCTACAGTTGACTGTAGTGCAATTTAGGGTTTTGACTGTGCAATCTTGAGCTGAATGCCTTGAAACTTGACATGAGGATACCTGACCATCTTTGTAGGCATATGAGACTTGATTTGGCCTTTGAAAAGTTCATTTGCTTGACCAGAACTCAAACCCTAGTTTTGACTGTATAGGAGACAGTTGAGCTGCACAACCCTTGGGGAATTTTGTGGCCTTGACTTGACAATTTCTTTGATGAATATGGGAGGGCAAATTTTGGGGTGCAACACCTTACTTGATGTTTTATCATCTTTGATTGATGTTTTATCACCCCTCCTTCACCTTGAAGTTTTATCATCATTTCTATATTTGTTACTTGATGTATTATCATATCTTCTTATATGCTTAGGTGTTTACCCTATTTCATTTATACTTGTGATGTTTGCTTGCTTTCTCTCTTATGTAAGTCTGATTGCTTGCTTCTTCTTCCCCTTCTTCTCTTTTATGAGATTGACATGTTCCCCATAGGATCTTTAGTTCACTCTTATCTAAGTTTGAACTAAATAGACCTTAGGTTTTCTATCCATGCATGTCACATTAGGTAGATCTCCCTCTTATCCCAACTTTAGCTCCACAAGCATGACAACTTATAGGATTGAGGTCCCCTTTTGTTAGTCTTTTCTCTTTTGCATCCATGTTAAAACTAAAACTCGTTTTCTTTCAATCTTCTTAAAACACTTAATATTAAATGATGATAATCACCCTTCTGCTAAGTATTGTAAATGATAAGTGGGTTTCTTCTCAATCTTATCATTCTTCATTCTTAGTCTTTTGTGTGGTTCAAGTCTCAAAGACTCTTTTCATTAAAAAGTGAATAAATGGTTAAATACCTCTCTCTTGAGGTCAATTAGTAATTATTCACAGCAAAAATACCAACCAATACAAACCTTTTTATCTTCGGACCTTTTCTTTTAAAACCTTTTCAAAATGGAAATGCTTCACTAGCATCGTTCATAAAAAAACATGCAACACACCACACCTTTTAAGGTGAACTACGAGTGCCTTGATCCCTATTGCACAGTCGGTGGTACGTAGGCACAAAGGTTTACAACCACAGTAGACACAACTAATAAAAACTTTTATTTTTGTATATACTTTTCATATATTCTCATTTTAGCATTAAGCTTTATATTTTTATACACCCTTAGATTAGAACATACTTAAGTGGACCCTGTAGAGTACGATTGACGTGAGGGGTGCTAATACCTTCTCCTCGCGTAACCGACTTTCTTACCCTTTTCTCTTGGTCGTGAGACCATGTTCTTTTCCTTTCCTCAGGTTTACTCAGTGTTTCCTTTCCCTCTCTTGGGATAAATAACATTGATGGCTACTCTTCTTTCTTTCTCCTTCGCTCGCGCTTCTATGTAAATCTTAGACGCAACATTATGCAGTGGGAATGATGAGTAGGTTTATGAACAAACCAAAATGGTCACATTACCAAGTTGTTGTCAAGATACTAAGGTATATTAAAGGGACTCTAAGGTATGGAGTTTTATTCCCTTATGGTGCTAAATCTGAGTCAAAGTTGATATGCTATTCAGACTCTGATTGGTGTAGAGACAGAGTTTTGGCATAATGTTCCATTTCTTTTTAAACACAGTTTCCGTATGCTAGTTTGGTGCAAATATGGGATTTGGGAAAATGAAGGCGTGGACTGGATTAGCTGTTGGTTATAAGACTTTGTTGTATCAGTGCAGCAGGTTGTTTAAACGAGGTTTCGGGATTTGGTGATGTTATGATTGAAGAAGTTCAGAATGAGACTCGAAGAGTGATGTTCTGACCGAAGCGTTGAACATAGCCTTCGTATGCTAGGGTGCTTCCTTATTCTTGAAGCAAGTATGGTGGTTAGCAGCTTTTAATCACGCCTAAGCTGGATTTGTAAGCATGAATTAAGGAAAAGTACTCTCGGAGGCAAAAGCAAAGTATGAGCCCAACATAAACTTTGTACAAAAATTTTCTTTTCAAGGACAACAATGGTACTTCTATCTTACACGTGGAGAAATCCTTTGGATAAAAACTCAAAAGTGGTTGTGAGCATTAAATGATGATGAGATTTATCAAACCAGAAATCTTGAGTTATGAGATTGTGCATCATAGCTTAATTCTAGGCCAGAAGTTCAGCATCAGCGCGACTTAGAACAAACATCCAACTTCTGATCCTTGAATCCCTTTGCTCCAGCATGTTCTGTAGGACTTCTCAGACTTTCCCAAAAGCTTGTAACACGCTTTGTAAATCCTCTTTGAATTGCTCTTGCAAATTCTAATTGGACCTATATGAAAACTGGCCCAGAAGTTCTAACTAAATCCTATTTTGGAAAGGTCAAGAATTTACTGAAAGCTCCAGTTTCATGGACGCGTCTTTGAAGATTTGTATCTTGAAATCCCAACATTTCTAGGAGAAGTTCTGTTCTTCAATGTTTTAGATCTCATTGAAATATATAACTTTTGTGTCAGAAGTTCTTCCAGAATCATCTTGCATCATGGTGAAGATCTGACCAGAAGTTCTGAGTTTATCATTTTTCCTAAACACAGAAAAATTTCTAAGTATTTAGAATTTTGACTTTTCCAAAGTAATTTTGACTTTTGAATTTCTTGATGAAACAAACTTCATATTTCAACATGTCTTGATGAAATATGATTCTTGAAACTTGATTTTGATCTAAAATTCAAATTTTGGCTTTTCAGTATGCAAATGACCATTTTGCCCTTGTGAATGACTTTCTTGGAAGATTTGTAATTCAAGGCTTGAAATTGGATGGAAGCAAACCCGAGGGTCCAGGATGATCCTTTGAGAAATGAGAGGGCAAATTTTGGGGTACAACAGCTGCCCCTGTTGAATCTTCTTAAACCTGAAGAGTTAGATTGGCGGATCCGCCATTCGTGACTTGAAGGTGGAAGATGATTGGACACTAGAGTGCCCAGAAATTTGCACTCGCTGGTGCACAAAGTAATGCCTTGGATCTATTGTATCAGGAATGAGCTTAAAGATGCCATTATATGAAACGAGGGATAGCTGTCAGAGATGGGCTTATAGATGCCATCCCGAAATGATTGGGAACTGTCGGAGATGGGCTTATAGATGCCATCTAAAGGTGATTGTTCACAGAAATTGAACTAGCTCTGAACTTTGACTTCAACTGGAAAAGAATCAGAATAAACCTTTGGTTGATTTAAACTGAAACAGCAGGTGTCTGGAGAAGAACAAGAATAAATCTTGGAGTGATCTATCTGGACCAAAGAAGATGTCTGCGGGAAAGAATCAGAACAAACCGTTGAGGGATTTAAACTAAAACGGAAGGGATCTGAAAGAAATATCTGTTATGTAGATGGTCGACCAATCCTTTCTCGGGAATTGATCTATAATTGACTTGTTGAAAATTTGACGATAATTTTCTATTAATTGATCTTTCTTGAAAAGATGAAAGGTTAGCTGCATGCAATGTCATGATGTATGAAATGCATGGTATAATGTTGTTTCTTAAAATAAATGAGATTGTGTCGTGTGCACTTTGTCATGTATGTAATATGATATATGAAATGTGAGATGTTTATTTGAATGCATCTTTGTCTGGGAAAATAAATCCTTGACAAATGCCGATGAGTCATTAAATCCAGGACTATTGCTGAAGGGTAGGTGAGTCTTCAAATTTTGCTTAGAATATTTCGACCAAGGATTCCTGTTTTTTTTTTTAAGAAATGAACTACTATCTAGTCGGATTCCAGTCTTCGCAGCACCTTATACTGTTATCTAGTCGAAATTCAGGCTTCAAAGTGTTTTTGAAGAAATGAACTACTATCTGGTCGAATTCCAGGCTTCGCAACACCTTATACTGTTATCTGGTCGAAATCCAGGCTTCAGTGTTTTTGAAGAAGTGAACTACTATTTGGTCGAATTCCAGGCTTCGCATCACCTTATACTGTTAACTGGTCGAAATTCAGGCTTTATAGTGTTTTTGAAGAAGTGAACTACTATCTGGTCGAATTCCAGGCTTCGCAGCACCTTATACTGTTATCTGGTCAAAATCCAGGCTTCACAGTGTTTTGTTGGGGATTGTAGAGTAGTCTATTGGGGAAAAGGGGTTATGTTCCTTTGATTTTTAGTAGTCGGAGAGGCAAAATCAAAATGGGGAATATGTAGTTTGTTGGGGAAATACACCCTGTTGTCGGTCTGTTTGGGGGGTGTCTTCTTCACTGGGAAAAATCCTCTAGGGTTCTTGAGGTCGACTCAACTGGTGAGAAGTTTTCAAAGATTGAAACTATGGCTGGGAGTCATCCTATGAGAAGGATCTCTGGGAGATTTGTCACTGCCCCTAGATGTGCTAGATAGTGAGATGTCATGCCCCTTTGTTGATAGGAGATTTGTCATTGGAAGTGTCATCCCACTTGAAGTGATTTTGTTCACTAAGAGAGCTTTCGTTCATCGGATATTCGCTGTGTGAATTTCTCTCTTGTCAAACAAATAGCCATATGCAAACAGTGATATTCAAATAATGCAAAGTTTATGCTTGTACTGAAGTTTTGAAAATGCATTTTAGCAAGTAAATAAATTTCGTAAGAAAAATTCAACTCAAGATTTAGGGTAATGCCTTACAGGAGTCAGGATACCTTTTTGTGACAGTATGCTTTCGAACTAACCCATGCTTCAATTAGGACTTTTGAAGGTTTGTAACGTGGCTTGGTTCATGGTTTAAGAAACAAAGGATTAAGGCTCAAAGTGTATTTGTACCCACCCTTTCTTCATGATGTTCTTCAATCCTAAACTCAGTTAATTGTACGTTTGAACTCCAATTGAGTCTGGAATGAAGTTTTGGTGATGGTTCAGACAAGTTAAGTTTATCGGAAGGCATTCATTTTTGCAACATTTTTCATGTTGTTGAGGATTTATAGTGACCCCTTTTTTTATTTGTCATCCCTGATTTTTGCCTGACTGCTCTTGTTTTTGAGATTACGTCAGCGGGATGTCCCAGTTTTTTTTAAGTCTCCTTTGTAGGTTTTGACTTAGTGGGCTTTTCTCTTGAGAGATAATGACTGCCTATGTGATAGGGAACCATCATTGTCTTTTGATTCCAGAGGAATGTTTTTGATGTCATTCGTTGTATTACGAGATGAGAGTTTGCGGCTAAACGCGCGTTTGAATCAACTGAGAGACTACCCTGCCCCAGGTTTTGATTAAAGTTTTGTGCAAAAAAGAAAACTTCTACTTCTTTGGCTCGAAGGGGTTGACTAGGGATTATCTTCCTTATAACTCCAGTGTTTAAGATTTGAAAGAACGTCTGTACATCGTCAGCAAGGTCTGTCCAAAAGTATATTGTATGAGATTATGGCATTGTTTTTATCATCCTCCACCTAAAGGCTTGTAACTTTTAGCAAGAGTTGAATGTCATAAAGAGAGAAAAAAGCATAGTTGAAATATAGTGAAAACTAATGGATGAATTCAGGACAAACATGTGCAATGCATTAATGAAACGAAGTTTGACATTAATAGATAATTGTTTAAATAATAAAGAGATTACAACTTGAAAATTCAAATGAACAAAAAATTTCCTCTCACCGATCGTCGCTTCATGTTGATTCCCTTGAGGGGTGGTAGAAGAGTTCCAATTGATCGTCTTGTGTAAACTCCAACACTCATTCATCAATTAGGTCTTGAATCCTGTTCTTTAGACCCCTAACAATTGTTTGTGTCATGCCTGGGACCGTCGGAATGGTAAGCACACCTCTCTTTGGGACGGTAACTAGGAGCAGTGGTGTTAGGATTCCCTGGAGGAGACTTTAATGTAATTAGCTCTGCCTTCAATAAGTGTTGTAGCACCTGAGCTAGCGACATGCCAATCCTGGTAAATTGTCTCTTAGGTGTGACCTCCTTGCGCTGATTCTTTTATTGTTGTTGGCGAGGTTGTTGTTGGACTTGAGATGTGGAAGTAATTTGGAACAGTCTACTCTCCACTAAACTGGCTTCATGTCGCATGGGAGGATGAGCAGTGACTTGATCTCCAATTCTGGCTATTTGCCTCATACGGTTGTAACTGTCTTGACGAAGTTGGTCGACAAGAACTTTCAGCTCTTCTTGTCCTTGAGCCAGATTTTGGATAAGAGCCATTTGGCCCACCAGTTGTCCCATCATTTGGAGTTTCATTATGGCTATCTCATTTTGTAGCCGCTCTAGCTGGTTATCCTTGTTATCCTCCGGATTTCCCATGATCATGCCCCTGGTGAGGAGCGCGTTGACCTCTTCTTATCCCTTAGATAGGTTCGAGAACATCCCTTGAAGTTGAGTGTTTTGAATCTGAATTCTCTTGATGGTCTATTCTAGGGCCATCTCTACTGACATAAACAGTAGGAATATAAGGAGGCTTGTGGCAAGAAACTTGCTTATGTTATGATGAATGAATATGTATATGCAATGATTTCAAGGAAATTAGAGACTTAAATTTGCTTTAGACCAAAAGGAACACAAGTTATATTAATAAATCAAAGTTTGAGTGCATCATGCCTCTTTGGGCTTACAAAGAAATACAAAAACTCTAAAAAGTTGAACACATCCTTTTTGGTGCGATTAGGCATTCAGACTCCGCTCCTCATGAAGTTTCTTGGTGAGTTCCAGAACCTTCTTCTCGCTGGCGTAGAATTGGGCCTCGAAAGTGTCTCGCTCCCCCTTAAGTTGTATCCAATCCCTTTGCAAGTCTTTGAGAGAGGTGGGCATGTCAGGATGCAGAATAGTGTATGGGACATCTCCTTCCACAACAGGCTCTTTGATAACCGGGAGAATAGAGGGGTAAGGCATCATAAGACTTTGAGCACAAACTCGTACCCATTTGAAATAAGGCTCAAGAGGGATGGGATTCTTGTGCCCCGTTGTCTTGCTATCTACCTTGTTCAACATCCTCCAAGCTCGGATAAACCTCGGGAGGTGACCTTGATCGTCATTCTCGTAGTCAAATACCAACCCTTAAATAAGCATCTCATGTGGACCATCCCTTCGGGTGTAACCGAACTGTCTTAAGGCTAAGCAGGGGTTGTAGGTGATACCTCCTCTAATGCCAAGTAAGGGGACATTAGGGAACTCTCCACAATGGTTGACGATAGTAACATTATCTACAGATCGGGAACACCAATGAATGTCTGAATGTTTGAGCGTCATCAACCTATGTGACCACCTTGAACCTTGCTCGTTATTTAATACAGATTTGGGAAGATGCGAAATAAACCATCTTTCCAAGAGAGGAGTATAACACGTGAGAATACCTCTTTTCCTCATAGTGCGAGTGTGAAAAGAATGTAGGATGTCTCCTAACAAAGTAGGCATCAGGTTACGAGACATGAAGATTTTGACGGAGTTTACATCTATGAGTTGGTCAGGATTTGGAAACAAAACCATCCCATATATGAGGAGAGCCACAATTTCCTCAAAATCTTGCAAGTCTAAGGAGTTCCAAAAGTTTTGGGCTTTCTCAAACAAGAACTTGGCTAAGAAACCTTTGACACCACTCTTTGTTTCCCAATTAGTTGTGATATTAGATGGTTGCAAGTGTAAGGCTTGAGCAATCTCTTCTGGCTTTGGATCTCTTTCTGTACCGTTGAAAAGTAGTTGATTGAGAATGGGAATCCTCAAGAGTTGGGAGAATTCTTCCAAAGTTAGCACAAGTTGATAATCAGGAAATGTGAAGCAATGGTGTAGAGGATCAAAGAAATGGAATAGCACCTTCATCATGTCCTCATCAGTGTTGGAGGTCACCAAGTTTAGGAGGCGACCATGTCTTTCGGTAAATGGAGAATTTTCAGGAACCCTTGATGATAACTCTTTAAGTTGAAGAGGGATTCTTAAGAAGTTGACTTGAATGGTTTTCCTGCGAATAGAATCCATGTCCTACAAAACAGAACAAAGATAAATCCCCAAAATCCTTGAAATGGTTAGTGAGTATGAGTATGATGTTATGATGTTTAAGATGTTATGTACCAGTAAATATATACAAATAAAACAAACAAGTCCTTAGGTTTAGGCTTGCATGGAGTCTCATAGGTAAGTACCTTCTTGAAGTTTAGTTGGCTCAAACCTGTCCTAGCAATAGTAATCGGGTTCTAAGGGAGCTCAATATCACTGGTTTGTTTTCTCGGGCATTGTTTAAACGCAAGCCTCTTTAATGGCGACCGAAATATCCCAAAAAACCAAACCTCAATGAGTGTAGTATCGAGTATCTACCAACTTCGGACTGCATCAAATTCGGTCATCTCACTACGTCCTAATGGCCAAGTTGGTCAAGTAAAGGTTCTAGAAGTTAGTTAGTGCATCATGACATCACTCAGTGGCCCCGTATTCTCATTTACTACTCAAGGGCTACCGGTACCCACAAATATGTCACACTAACATAGCTATTTCTTAGACCATGTCGGTATACCCCCCACAGTTTCCACAATGTATTGCTACTTACCTATAAGGTATCCCAAATTCGGGTAGAGGATTCAAACCCAAACAAAGAACCACAATGTAAAGCATACAAGTCAAACAATGAAATCAAGTAAATGTGATCTAACCCTAAGTGTTGTACCCTAATTTTTTCCACTAAGATCCCTTCATCATACCATGTTGATTCATAACAAGATCACACTAGGATTATTGGTTCCCCTCCCTATATTTAGTTTTTCCCTTTTGAGGGATTACCAAGCAAGTTGACTTATGTTCCTTTTGTGATCATGAATATTGTTTTTGTCTTGATTTCTTCTTTTAACTAATAAAATGCAATGTTAGTTTGTCTTGCTTGTTATCCATGTAGGTAAGGGCAATGAGATTTAACAATTTATCCCATGGGTTCATGAGTTTATTTCCATGCCCTAGTCAATAAAGCTTGAGAAGTTCAAACCTCACCATGGATTGGTTTTGGAAGAATTGGCATGGGAAGGTTGTTTTGGTTCATCACATTTCAAGGTTATTAGATTTGACTCAAAAGTACAAGGGTTTGATTGAAGAAGTTGTCATGTTTGGACAAGGCCTTGTTCCTATTGGTCACAAGAGCATATTTCTCTCAATTTTCAAGATATGGAAGTGGTTTTGGTGGCTAAGAGTTCTCATTATCATCCTCAACAACTTAAATTCACAAATCAAGAATGTTGGTAGAAGAAGTTTGTTCAAGCTTGTCAAAGTTCCTCAAAGCATTCTCTTAATCTAAGGAGCTAGGGTTTTGAACTTCAAAGGAATATATCTTGCTCATCTTTTGTTATTCTTGAGTGATTAAAAAGTTATCCTTTTCTTCAAAGGGTTATCAACAAATCACTTCAAAATTTCCAAGGATTTTTCATGAGGAAGATACTTGATGAGGAAGAAAGATTACAAGTCCTCCAGATGAATCCCAAATTTTCCATGTGTGACTTAAAATGGACATAGCTTGGTCAATTTTTATCACCTTAAGTCTATTCTTTTTCTATAATGATCTTGAAGATGTGAACTTTATGCCTTCTTTTATGTGCATAGTGAGAAAATGGATGGAAGTTTCCTTAAAGATGCAAAAAATTATAGGTCATTTTATGAAATTTTGCCAACTTCAACAATTCATAACTCTCTCAAATTTTGGATATTTTGAATGATTCAAGTTTCAAAATGTCATTAAAGAGATCTACTTCATGCAATATTTTTTGGTCAAGAGCAAATTCCAAGTGGAAAGCCATGTTTGGATGCAAGACCCATTTTAAGCTCAATACAACTTTAAGCTCAAGCATCCATTTAACTTCATTCTTTTTCCATTATAAAGCTTGTAACCTAATCTTTCTAAAGCATCAATAATTTTGCCTTAAGACCCCTTGAGTTGAGAATGCCATTGTTTCAAAAGTGGTAACTTGGAATTGAAGTTTCATTGCAAGTCAAAATTTTAATTTCATGTTACAACCTCTAAACCTCAAATTAGCACGCGTTTTGGGTCTAAACATGATTAGCCAACTTTCCCAAGTGGATTAGCTCATCAAAATGCAAGAATTGGATGAGTTTTGGTGAAGTTTAGATCACACTTCACTCGTGCATCAGGTTTGCACGAATTCCCTCCAAAACGCATCATTCACTCTTCGTTTTGATCCCATTTGCTTCTCCTAGGATTACATGAACTATCCCATTCATTTTCTCAAGCTTGGATAGCCAGAATCACCCTGCCAAACTTGTTTCATAACTCAGAATTCAGTACCTTCAAAATCCATTCTCGAGCCTTTTTTTAATCCAATTTTTCCATCAATTCACCTTCCTTGATCTTCCCTGAAGCTAACCACATAATTACATTCAAGAATCGTGTCCTATATTGCTCCATAGAAGTCCAGTTTCAGAGCTCTGCAACTCAACTTCAATAGGTAGATTCCTTCATCAATTCTTCAAAACTCTGATATCATTGTGTTGCTCTCATTGCCATGGTTCTAGTCGCAGCACTTACCTTTTACTGGAAACACGTTTTGACCATGAAATTTCAAATCCCTTTTCAAAACTTTCCTTCCAAATTACTTGAGCTATAATTTATATAAATTTGGCGCGAGGGTGTGGTTGTCTTCATCTTGAAGAGACGAAGCGAATGGCATAGGTCTGAGCTTCTGAATTTACAGTTTAAGAGACCTGCAATTTGTGTTGGCTGGAGGTTGAAGTTGACCAACGTGTCATCTTCCAACCAATGAAGGCGCGCCATCTGTTTTTTTTCAAAATCTGATTTAATTAATAATTATGTATATTATTCATTAATGACCATGATATGCACAGCGCGACAGATCCCTTGGATTTGATTACTAACGCGTTTTGACTCTCATCTAATGGTCCACATATTTTACTTTTATTTTCTTTTTCTGATTTTTATATTTTAATTGTTTTAACTTTCAAAAAATCATAGAAAATTCATTTTCAATCCAAAAAATCTGAAAAAATCATGAAAAATATTTTTGATTATTCTCTTTCTAATTTTTATTTTTTCACAATTTAATTTTGTGTTTTGGTATTTTTTATAAATTTACACTTTATTTGAATTGTTTTAAATATTTAAAAATACATGTATACATTTTTAAATTCTGAAAAAATTATGGAATGATCCAATGATATTGTGACAAATATTGGTAACCTTATTTTATTTTTGTTTCTGACTTTACTATTTTTTTTAATCATTTTTTTTTTATTTTACCCATTTATTTTAATTTTAAAAATAGTTTCTGACTTTAAAAAGTTACCAAAAAATTTGTAAAATTATTTGAACCGTTTTCTGATTTTTCTATGGTCTTACTTTTTATTTCTTGATTAATTTGAACATAGTTGATATTTTTCTCTTTATTTTCTATTTTTAAACATTATTTTTAAACCCTTTTGTGTATATTAAAATGTGATATTATTTTGTGACTATTTTCTGGCTGATCTTGGGTTAGATTTTGGATCATGAACTTTATTAACATCATTGGATCCATGGTGTTGAGTTTAACTCCACAAAAATGGATGAATGATTTTAATAATAGTTTGATTAAAATTTAATTCAAATGTGGTTTGTATATTTTTTTCCCATCCCTCTTCATCTCATCCCTTTCTTATTGCCCTAAATGTTGTTGGAGCATGATCTCTATATCATGTCTCAAAACAAATGGTGCATAGATTGCTATTGACCGACCTCAAAATAGGTGCGACTTCTATATAAGTCCACTTACGATTGCTTAACATAGCGCTGAATTTTGTCTTGATTCGAATAAATGATCATTTGTGGCCCAAACTTATGATTGTAAGCCCAAGTATGTTAATTTGATCTCTTTGATCCAATAACCTTGAGATTCATTGTGTAGAGGCTTTGGTTCTACCAATCCTCTAATGGATCTATAACACTTTTGATCAACGCGGATCACTTAAACATCGTTGATCATTAAATGGCACTTGTGAGAATTCCAAATGGATGATATACTTGACAAAAAGAAAATGCAAATTGTTGTGTGGAGGATTTGGTTCTACTAATCCTCTAATGAGTTCCAAATGCAAGCTTCAAGATGGTCATCCAACTAACCACTAATTATTGACTTGTCTTACTTTATGCTTTTATTCTTTTTATGCTTTATGTATCATTTACTTTTAGCATTTACATTTCATTCCATTTTCATCTTTTCTCATTTGAGCATTTACTTTCTTGTCATTTTTACTTTGCTCACTTGAGCTTTTCTTTTCCTTTCTTAAGATACTTAATAATCAACATAAACCCTAAAAAATCTTTAATGGTACTGGGATTATTTGGTTACTATCGTTGGAATTATGGAGTATGGGACTTTTCTTGGACTTAGGATTAGAAACCTTGGCCTATCTTGGAAACCTTGTGATCTTATCTGATTATTTTGTCTGGAGTTCTTGAGGTTTACCTCAAGATATTGGGTTGCTTGTTTGTTTTTGTATGCAGGTTTTTGTGATTACACTCTTTGATTGTAATCTAGAATTCACCCGTATACAGCCGTTACTCTGCCCAATTTTTGTGAAGACTTAATACACTTGAAGTTTGGTTCTCTCAAGAGGTTTAGTATCTTTTGCTTGATTGATTTTAATCCAAGGAATGGGAATTCTATCTTGGCTCATAATGTCAAGTATTAGCTTCTTGTTGGTTAGATGGTTCTTATCCCTAGATTTTACCTTATGCTTTAGGGTAGTCCCTTCTTCTCCTCCCATCTTCTTTAATTTCAAAAATCCTCTTCCTCCTTTTGAAAACTCTTCTTGTTTTTAAACTTGAACCACTTTCATAATAAACTTGGACTTATGTCCATGAATTTTCAAAACATTTTCATAAATAAACTCCAATAAACTTAATAATACCTTGACTTTCTTTTGTGATAAGACTAAAAGTCAATCAATCTCATTTCAAACCATTTTTGCCACTTTGGCTCTTTATCTTTAAACTTTTCTAAAAAGGTTGAACTCTTGTCAATCCTTGTAGTGATGCAAACAAATATACTTCTACAATATATAATGAAGAGGGATATTTTCCACTTGGGTGTTGAGTGAGGCATTGTTGATTTTAAAATCCAAGCCATATCCTCCACTTTGAGATGATGCAAATTCTCCTTTCTCATAATTGTGGGTAGTAGGTACGTTTTCCACACGGACAATGGAGATGATGTTTTATCTCATAAAATTAACTAACACATTTGTGTCTTAAATATTTTTTTAAAAAAGAGGAACTACGTGTACCCTGATCCCCTATTGCATAAAAAGGTGGTATGTAGGCACTAAAGATTCGCAACCGCAGCTGGTGCAAAAATTATAAAATAAATATATTTCTTTTCTCACCTCCACCATCTATTTTTTATATACAACATTTTTTTATAGCCAAAATATACAGATTTTACAAAGAGGCTCCTGCAGAGTACCGTAGATGTTTAGGGTGCTAATACCTTCCCTTTGCATAACCAACCCCCTTACCTTGAATCTCTCTCCTTCTTTTTGGGTTATTCGCTCTTTTCCCATTCCTTTGGAAACAATAAAGAGCAGTGGCGATTTTTATTTTGATTTGTATAAAGTCTAGTCAATCCAATGGCTTAGTCTTAAACATTTCTACCGCTACAAAAAAATGGAGACTTCACTAGGGACAGATTGACCTCTTGCTGGTCCATCCCTAAGTGGGTTAAGCCTATCTTTGTTTATATCTGTATATGTGTTATTACTATTTTTTTTGTTATATGTTGTATATATGTTTGTCTGGATTTTCCTGGTTTTCAGGGTGCTTGGTGATTACTCATAAGTCCTATACTCAGACTTGGTAAAACTTTAAGATAGGACGGGCGGTATAGTCATGTTAACTTTGATGGAGTAATCCCAAAAAAGGAGGCATGAGATCCCCCACTTAGTGGAGGCCCCTTTGACAGTAGTGTCGTTTACCGAGTAATCGGGAAGACGTACTGCTTTTGACCTGGGAGCCTGCTGAAACTGAGGACCGTAGAATACCAAACCCATCTTGGCCTTTTAGGTGTAGTGCGGAAGCTATGACGGAGTAATCCGGAAATAGTTGTCATGCGATACTACGCTCGGACGAGTCTTTCTTGAGAATATTACTAATTACCGAGTTAATCGGGAAGTTGGCAATATCCGAAAGAAGGATGTAGACTTTGGGAACCTCTAGAACCTTGTTTGGAAGGTGATAAATTTTAGACCAAACACCTTATGGGTAGTACCTTTGACCTCATGCTCGTGACGTTGAACCTATGAACCCTATATGTGTGATCTTGTGTGTGATTGTTGCATCATGCATCCATGCACTCATAAGCATCTTTTGAAGAAACCATATTTCAAGGGATTTAAAGGTTGACTATTTGTGAATATCTCAGGTACTTTCTAACCATGGATTCTGGAAAGAGAAAGACTGGGAAATACAGTTTCAAGGATCCCAAGATAGATGAGTTGATCAGTCTAATTCCCGAGATCGAGTGTTCTGCAGACTTTCGGAAGAAGTATGAATCCATTTTTCCTCTCATGAAGCTGAAGATGAAAGAGGGTATTCTCTCGACCTTGGTTTAGTTCTATGATCTGATGTATCATTGCTTTACTTTTCCCGACTATTAGTTGATGCCCACACTGGAGGAGTATTCTTATCTATTGGATTTACTTGTTACCGATCTTGTTCCTTTTACTAGTTTGGAGGGTGAGCCAAAACCACATGAGATTGCTACTTTGATTCATCTGGGGAAATCTGAGGTGGAATCCCATATGACTACTAAAGGAGGAATTAGAGGATTACCAGCTCAGTTCTTATTGGAGAAAGCTCGTTACTTTTCCAGAATGAAGAGTACAGTTGCTTTTGAGGCCATCTTTGCTCTCCTTGCTTATGGGTTGTTCTTATTTCCTAATGTGGACAAGTTTGTTGACATTAACTCTATGAGGATCTTCATGATTGGAAACTCAGTTCCTACATTGTTAGGTGATGCTTATTACTCTATTCATCTCTGGAATTCTTATCATGGGGGGTGATTATCTGTTACACGCCTCTGTTGTACCGGTGGTTTATCTCTCATATGCCTCAGTCTGATGCTTTTTGGGATGTCAAGAAGGAACCTCGTTGGGCTCCTAAGATCATGGCACTTACTCACTCAGATATTGATTGGTATCATCGAGCTTACCATGATATAGAGATTATTGACAGTTGTGGTAGTTTCCCCAATGTACCTCTTCTTGGTACAAAGGGAGGAATTAACTATAACACTGTTCTTGCACAGCGACAGCTTGGTTATCTGATGAGGGATAAACCAAATAGTATTCATTTGAGTAGTTTCTTTCTGAAGGAAGGAGAAGATTATAGGGAAGCTAGGGAGCAGATTGCAAAGGCCTGGAGACACATTCATAAGAAGAGTAAGAAGGATTTGGGACCTAGGGGTGCAGTGTCTTTGGATCCATATCTTCAGTGGGTCCGATCGAGAGCCATTCAGTTAAAGATGTCGTATACCAAGGAGACACCCATGCCTGGTCTATTTGTGAAGACCACTCCTCCCTTATTAGATGATCTAGAAGAGCTGCAACTCGATTTGGTTAGGATGCAACAGGAAAAGGATGCTTGGAAGAACAAGTTCCAAACTTTAGAGAGTTCCTATAAAGCAGACTTGAAGGAGAAAGACAGCTTGATTGAGATCCTTGAGAGTCGAGCGGTAGAGTCTATGGAGAGGCAGGGGGATTTATGTTCTCCTAAGCCTCAATCAGGTGTTGATTACTCACTTCCTGATTCAGAGGATTGGAAGGAAGTTGCCAGCAGACATGCGGAAGAAAACCAGAGGTTGAAGGCTTAGATTGCCAGGCTCATAGGGAAGCGCCAGCGTATAGAGTGATCTCCATCAGTTCTATTTATCAGGGTTTCAGATTTTATTTTCATCTTGTACTTGGGATCATTGAAACTTGTAATCCATTTTGAAGATATTATAATAAAATTTTCAGATTTCAAATGTGTTATTACTCTGATATTTGCAATGTGTCTATAAATCTATAAATCCCTTAAAATATTAAATAACAAAGTAAAAATAATCACGTGCATTACATATCATGCATCATATCGCACATTTTTCTTGCATTTTTTATGCATATCCAGGTGTCTTACCAAGCTTCTTTACTTTGTTCAACAAGCTGACTCATCACTACAACACTCGGGATAATTTCAGAAAGAAGATGGATAACTTAGAACAAGAGAATCGCGAGCTGCGCGAGGAAGTTTCTACTTTGAAGGCCAGCTTGGGCAATCTGACTACTCTGATGGAAGCTCTAGTGGCTGCTCAGAATCCGCCACCAAGTGTTCAACCTCAACCAACAAAGGCAACTACTAAAGCTTCAATTGTTCCCATATCTGCTACTCCAGCTGTTGTTCAGAATCGCATGCCTCAAGGTTATCCATGGGGAATGCCAGAGAATTTTGCACCTGAAGGTTTCAATCTTGGTCCTTAAGATACTCCAGTTGTTCAGACTATTGTTACTCCTACACCTCCTGTGGTGCATGTTCCTGTTGCACCTCCTTCGGTGAATATGGTTTCGTTTGTTAATGATGATGTGTGTCGTCCTTTCCATCTACCGAGTGAAGACTTGGGTCTTTATAACAGAATGGATGATTTTCTAGAGCAGTTTGACAATATGCAAAGAGAGATGAAGGCCCTTAGAGGAAAAGAGCTATTTGGGCAGAATGTGAATGAGTTATGTTTGGTCTCGAATATTAAGATACCTGCTAAGTTTAAGGTCCCATAGTTTGATAAGTATAAGGGCAACACTTGCTCTCATGCTCATCTGGTGATGTACGTGAGGAGAATGTCTACCCATACTGATGATCAGCGTCTGTTGATTCACTTTTTTCAGGATAGTTTGACCGGTGTTGCACTGAAGTGGTATATGAGTTTGGACAGCACCAACATCCATACTTTTAATGATTTGGGAGAAGCATTCATCAAACAATACAAGTAAAACATGGACATGGCGCCTGACCGTGATCAACTCAGAGCCATGGTTCAGAAATACATGGAATCGTTCAAAGAATATGCACAGAGATGGTGTAAGGTAACTGCCCAGGTGATTCCTCCCATGGAAGAGAAGGAGATGACTAAGATTTTCTTGAAGACGCTGGGTGATTTCTACTACGAGAGGATGGTAGCAAGTGCGCCAAGTGAATTTACTGAAATGGTAGGAATGGGTATCCGCTTAGAAGAGGCTGTAAGAGAAGGCCGTTTGACGAAGAGTGAAGGATCCGGAGGTGTGAAGAAGCCATCTTATGGGTTTACCAAGAATAAAGAAGGAGATGCAAATTTTGTTATACAAGAGATGGGGGTAAACACTCCTAGAAAGAATTATCAGTGTCATCAGTAAGTCGCCTCAGTTACTTCCGTTATGAATATCGCTCTAACTACCGTTGCTTATCAGAGACCGTCCCAGCAGGGGAATCAAGGGTATAATCAGAGAAGGGAGAGTTATGACCCTATTCCAATTAGCTATATAGAGCTACTACCGAAATTGATTCAGAAGAAGTTGGTTCAAACTCGACCACCTCCCGCCATACCGTCACCATTGCCTTGGTATTACAAGGCAGACCAAACATGTGCTTTTCATCAGGGAGCACCAGGGCATAATGTTGAGAATTGTTATCCTTTGAAGACTGAAGTACAGAAATTGGTAAAGTCTAGTGTTCTATCTTTCAAGGACGTGGGATCTAATGTGAAAGATAACCTTCTACCCAAGCACGGGGGAGTAAATGTTGTGAATATGGTGGCCGGTTGTCCAGGCGACTTCCAGATTTTTTATGTTAATCAGGTTATAGGAGATTTGGTGAAAATGCATGCAAACCTCTGAAATTAGCTATTATACGCATGACCATGCCGGTTGTGCTACTTGCAGTACAGACATACAGGGTTGCGATAAGATAAAGGCTGATTTACAAGAGATGATGGATGGGGGCCTAATTCATATAATCAGGCCTAGGGCAGAGTATGAAGAGGAAGTGAATATGGTTTCTGGATGTCCTGGTGAATTCAGAATTTTTATGTAGAGTTTATGAATGAGGACCTCATACAGTTGCATGCTACCTTCTGCCATACGGTTGGTCAGGTGGAACACCAATATGGATCTTTCCTAGTTTGCTGTCGAGACCCCCGAGGATGTTCAATCATGAAGAAGGGTGTTCAGTTGTTGTTAGACAATGGAACTATCAAGATCACAAGTCAGAGGGATGATTACCATGAAGTTGATATGGTTGAGGTTTGTTTTACTAAAGAAGAGTCAGATGAAGAGTATGCCTCCGCAGATGAGTATTTCTCTTCAGACGAAGATTTGTTTTCCATAAATGACTTATTAATGACTAATTGTGTGGAAGAAGGGGTAAACGTCATTGTGCCTTGTTTTGGTACACTCGCCCATTTTGAAGTTGAGTATCATAGCAAGCCAGCTGTTACCCCATTGGTGATTAGTTTGTTGGGTCCTATCCCTTACAAGTCAGATAAGGTTGTGCCTTACAAATACAACGCTACAATCTTAGAGGATGGAGTGGAATTTCCCATCCAGCCAATGCCTGATGTTGGAAATATAGCTGAAAATAGCAGGGTGACCCGTAGTGGTCGTGTGTTTGCGCCAGTTGTTCGAAGTGATGTTGGTGCTGGAAAGAAAGTTGTTGAGAATGATGAACCTAAGAAGGCTACGGGTGAGACTAGCGGAGCTACGTTAGAGAAAGAAGTGGATGATATTTTGAAGATAATTAAGATGAGCGACTACAGAATTGTAGATTAGCTACTGCAGACTCCTTCAAAAATATCTATCTTAGCTTTATTGATGAACTCCTCTACTCACAGAGAATCCTTGATGAGGGTACTGGACCAAGCTTTTGTGGAGAGTAATATGCTAATAGACCAATTTAGCAGTGTAATAGGAAACCTTACGTTATGTAATAACTTCAGTTTCTGCGATGATGAATTACCAGATGAAGGGAGGAATCACAACCTGGCCCTCCACATCTCTATGAACTGTAAGAATGATTCACTATCCAATGTGTTGATTGTTAATGGATCCGCTTTGAATGTTATACCAAGGAGTACTCTTATGAAGTTGAAATATCAAGGAACGCCTATGCACCCTAGTGGCATCATTGTGAAAGCGTTTGATGGGTCAAGGAAATCTGTCATTGGTGAAGTGGACTTGCCTATTCATATAGGACCACATTTGTTTCAAATAACTTTCCAGGTCATGGACATTGTTCCCGCTTATAGTTGTTTGCTAGGACGACCATGGATACATGAGGCAGGGGCTGTCACTTCAACTTTACACCAAAAGCTAAAGTTTGTACGTGAAGGGAAAGTAGTGATCATAAATGGGGAGCAAGCATTGTTGATATCTCATTTGTCCTATTTCAGCATTGTAGAAGCGGATGAAGCTGCTGTTGGAACCCAGTTCCAAGCCTTATCCATTGACAACATAAGAGGAAATGAGAATTCCATGGTTTCACTGAAGGACACACAGTAGGTTGTACGTAATAGTCATAGTGAAGTTTGGGGACGAATTGTGGATCCACCTGTGAACAAGAACAAAACTGGCTTGGGGTTCTCTTCGAAGAATGACAAAGGTAAGGGCATGAAGCCGAAGTCTGCGACAGGCAAATATCAAGACATTTTCTATAGCGGGAGTTATCTTCATCCGACTATTTCCATGATTAACGCCATTGTGGAAGATGAAGTAGAGCAGGAAATGTCGAATTATGTGACGCACGGAGTTAGGGTTCAGAAATGGATCACCATTGATGTTCCCTCTTGCATATATGTTTCAAAGTAATTTGATTTGTTAATCTTTTTGAAAAATCCTTCACTCTGCCCAAGGTGGAAGTATTAATGTTGTAGGGCTTATCTGTTTGATGTGACTTTTAAAATCAATAATAAAAGTTATCTTTGCTTCCCGAATTATGTCTTTATTTTTTGCTTTTTCTTGGAAAATGGTAATCAGAAAAAACCTTTCAAAATAAATAATAACTGAAATTCAATCTGCATGATCACTTTTTATATGTGTCAGTTTCTAAATGCAATCACAAATCATATGTGCAGATTAATTAAAAAACCCGTTGAATAGAATGACCATGTACCCTCTCCCAACTTTGAATGTCCTGTGTATGGGGCTGAAGAAGAAGATTATGATGATATTCCAGAAGAGGTCTCATGGTTTCTTGAGCACGAGGAAAATACCATTCAGCTATATAAAGAGCCATTGGAAGTGATCAATTTGGGTTCAGAAGAAGATCCAAAGGAAGTCAAGATTGAAGCATTGTTGCATCCTGATGTGAAGAGCAGTTTGATTGAGCTGTTGAAAGAGTATGTGGATATTTTTGCTTGGTCCTACCAAAATATGCCTGGTCTAAATACAGATATCGTAGAGCACCGTTTTCCATTGAAGCCAGAATGTCCGACAATCAAACAGAAGTTGAGAAGAACTCACCCAGATATGGCAGTAAAAATCAAAGAGGAGGTTCTAAAGCAGATTAATATTGGTTTTCTTGTGACATCAGTGTATCCTCAATGGATTGCCAATATTGTCCCAGTATCGAAAAAAGACGTAAAAGTCTGCATGTGCGTAGATTACAGAGATCTAAATAAAGCTAGTCCAAAAGATGATTTTCCGTTACCACACATTGATATGTTAGTGGATAGCACAGCAAAATTCAAAGTATTCTCGTTCATGGACGGATTTTCCGGGTATAATCAAATATGAATGGCTCTAGAGGACATGGAAAAAACAACGTTTATCACACCCTAGGGAACATTCTGTTACAGAGTGATGCCCTTCGAGTTAAAGAACGTTGGTGCAACATACCAGAGGGTTATGACAACCCTATTGCATGATCTGATGCACAAGGAAATTGAAGTATATGTTGATGCTATGATCGCCAAATCCTAGACTGAAGAAGGGCATATAGAAGATTTATTGAAGTTGTTTCAGCATTTGAGGAAGTATCATCTCCGCTTGAATCCAAATAAATGCACCTTCGGTTTTCGATCAGGGAAATTGTTGGGTTTCATTGTTAGCCTGAAAGGAATTGAAGTTGACCCTGATAAAGTTAAAGCAATTCAAGAAATGCCAGCACCAAGAACTGAAAAGCAAGTCACAGGTTTCCTCGGGCGTTTGAATTATATTTTCATATTCATTTCCCACGTGACTGCAACATGTGAACCGATCTTTAAGTTGTTAAAGAAAGATCAAGGATAAGTGTGGACGGATGACTGCTGTTGTACCCCAAAATTTGCCCTCTCAATTATCAAGGCCTTTCTCACAAGGATTCTCAAGGTTCAAGCTTGCACAAGTACTTCGGAAACTGTCAAAAAAGGAGAAAACAGATAAAATTAATATTTTGGAAAATTTGGATAGAAAACAAGTGTTCTTCGATTCAGCTCTTTCGATTGACTCCTGGCCTCCTTCGATTGCTCAAAATGGCTACTAGCGTGCCTCTTTCGAATCTGGATATTTTGCCTCCTGCATACCTCTTTCGAATCTGGACATTTTGCCTCATGTATGCCTCTTTCGAATCTGGACTTTTTGCCTCATGTATGCCTCTTTCGAATCTGGACATTTTGCCTCATGTATGCCTCTTTCGAATCTGGACATTTTGCCTCATGTATGCCTCTTTCGAATCTGGACATTTTGCTGCCTACAAGCCTGCTTCGACTGGACAAGATTGCTGCCTACATTGCTTGCCTTGAAAACCATGTTTGCTGGCCACAAGTGCCCCCTGAAAGGCAAAAACCCTCTTGATGATGTCCTTCGATCCAGGAGGAAAAAAGCCTCTCTTTTGCCCTCTTTCGATCACACATCCTGCCCTTGCACGCCTTTTTCGTTTGGGGGAGTGACTTCTCCAACGTTGCAAGCTTCGATTGAGCCTTCCATCCCTGGCACACATATTTCGCTTGAGGGTATGAATCCTTGGGCACAAGTGTTTCGTCATTCTTTCATTTGTCCATATGGCCCCTTTGTAGGTAAATTTGAGTGGGAAGGATTTCCTGTTAGAAATGGCCTGTTCCAAGCATACAAACTCTTCACTATGTCATTGCCTCAGGCGAAGAAAGCATCTGGGCGGTGCATTCGAAGAGTTTTGTCAGGCATGTCAAGATGTCCCCAATCGAAGGACATATATTACTGATCCATCCCAAGAGCATTAATTTGGCCCATTCGAAGGATTGTCTAAGGAAGTCATTCGAACGTCACTTCGATTGAAAAAGGAGATGGTTACTGAAAGTCTGGTCGAAAGGTGAGGCTAGGGAGTCAAGACAAAAGGATGAGAGGCCAAAGGCATTTGTTGACTAAGTCTCATGTGCTGCCAGGCTAGGGCCTGATTCCCTGGCCATAAAACGCCAAAACTGCTGCACAGCAGTCCTGCACTGCTGCCCAATTCCTTGCACCAAAATGGCAATAAAGCACTGTCCTTCGAAAGCTACAAATACAGCATACCCCTTTTGTTTGAAATTTTTTGTTTTCCCTCCCAAAGCATCAACCAAGCCACATCTTTGTTTTTTTAACTCCCAAACCTTTTCTCTATAAATAGAGGAACCTTTGACAAAGAAAAGGGGCCCAGATTTTTACTAAGAGAGAAAAATCATAAAAAATCCTCAAGCAAGAAAACTCTAGCGAAAATTCTCAAAAACTCTTAGACACCTCCCAACATTTTATTCCTAACACTCTTAAGAAAAACTCAAACCCTTCATACCTTGGTGGATCCTTCGATTCACTCTCCAACAGCCAGATAACCAGCCTTCGATTTATCCTTTAGACTGTTATATAATAACTTTCAATTCACCCACCACTATTAAACTCCCTCCTTTGATTCAGTGATAGTTCAAGCAAGGTGGTGATTGAACTAACCTCAGGAAGACCCCAACGAACTTCCATTCATCACCAAGGAAGTCACTTATAGTTTCCTTTGATTTAAGCACTTCAAGAGGTAAGTTCACTCTAAACTTAGAACCATTTCATTTTTATATTATGTGTGCATACCAATAAAAAATGTAGATATTTCATCTAGGAAGTTTGACCATGTTTCAATCTTCGATCCTGAATGCCTATATGTTGAAAGTTTTGACCCTGACTGTTTAGACTTTGGACTTTTGAGACCTGTTAATCTTGTGCTAACCCATGGTTTGTAGCTTTGAAAGTTACACTTGAGTGTTGTGTTTTAAAAGTTTAAAACAGGTTCTCTGTATCCTTCGATTGGCTAAGTATTCAAGCCTTTCGAATCTCAACCTAAGGGCCTAGCACTCCTGCAGTCGAAGGAAGCAGCAAGGAGCCTGAGGCAAAGAGTGTACTTCACGTTGACCCCAGGCCTCAAACGAAATAAGTAGCCAGGAGGATGTCCACACTGACTGCCAGGTCTTAATCGAAAGAAGCAGGAGAAGGGTGAAATCGAAAGACACGACCTTACTGACTCCAGGCCCAAATCGAAAGAAGTCAGGAAGGGCAGAATCGAAGGGTGTCTTTGTCCAGATTGAAAGGATCATTTTTATTCCTTTTATTTTTATTTTGTCTTTACATTTCTTGCTCTCCAATATGGTTGTAATAGCGTAGGATTTATTTTCTGCATTTTTTATTACTTTCGCACAAATGCTAGTAATTAGGATGTATGGAAAGATAAAAACAACAAGTATACAACTCATAATCAAAGACTAAATACATGCAAATCAAACACATTATTCACACATGCACCCCTTAGGTTAATTCCATTTGTTGCCTCGGAAAATGCAATCATGTCCCTCGAGTATGAGATACTCTAGCAATTGTCCCTTCGATAAATAAATATCGTAGTCCCTCGATGACCCTCGATGTTACCTTCGATAAAACGATCTCGTCCCTTACGAAATTGCTAGAGCGTCTCACAAGTTGCCTTCAATGATTGCATACGATGACCCGCGCCTGTCCCGTTTAAACATCCTAACACAAGGTTGTTCACCAAATACAATGGTGAAACAACACTGTTAAAAGGGTTAAAAAACATTAGAAATATCTTTGAGTAAAATTAGGGTAGATAGCTCTTAGTTACTTGATCAAACTTGCAAAACATCCTTGCCATTTTTCAAATACACATCTCAACACAATTTCAAAACAAACTTTCAAAAACATTGAAACATCTTTTCAAAAAGACAAACACCTTTGTAAAACATTCAAACAAGAATTGTTACAAAGGTTGCCTAGACAAGGCATCTTTTTCAAAACATTTTCAAAACCACACACAAAACACCATTTCAAACAATTGAAAAGCAAAGTCAAATGATCTAAGCAAGTAACTAAGAGCCCATGGATAACCATGGATAGAAAGGGTGCTAATACCTTCCCTTTCTATAATCTACTCCCCGAACCCAAGAAAACATCTCAAAGGTCTTTCCTGTGCTTTTTGACCTTTCCTTAGGATAAAATAAAAAGTCGGTGGCGACTCTTGCTAAACCGAACATTTGCGAACACAAAACGCAAAACCAAGTCAGTTCTCCCACCGTATCACAGAACTGGCGACTCTGCTGGGGATTATTTTTTAAGTGGAGTAACCTTAGGGCTTAGATCACCCTTTTGCATGATTATTGTTTGCTTTGATTGATTTACATTTTGGTTCTCTTTGTTTGGGCTTGAAAATCCTCCACCCGGATTTGGGGAAACATTCATAGATAGCAATACATTGTGGAAATTGTGCGGGGTATACCGACACGGTTGAAGCAATAGCTATATTAGTGCAACATATTTGTGAGTACTGGTAGCCTTTGAGTCAATCAAAGAGAATACGGGGCCGCTTAGTGATGTCATTAAGCACTAATGAACTAGAACCTTACTTGACCATCTTGGCCTTTTATTAGGGGTAGTGAGATGACCGGCTTTGGTGCAGTCCGAAGTTGGTAGATACTCGATACTACACTCATTGAGGGTTATTTTCTTGGAATATTTTGGTCGCTAGTTAAGTGGCTAAACCAAAACAATGAACATAGAAAACAATCCAATGATATTGAGCTCCTTAGAACCCGGTTACTATTTATAGGACAGGTTTTGAGCCAACTAAACTCAAGAGGGTACTTACCTATGAAACCTCATGCAAGCCTGAAACTAGGGTTTTGTGTGACTTGCTTGTACATGTGTGTGTGCATACATCATGAACATCATAAAGCATCATATGCATCCACTAACAATTTCAAGGGTTTGGATCTTCATCTTTGTTCTTGTTTTGTAGGTCATGGAAACTCTTCGCAGGAAAACAATTCAAGTCAACCTTGTGAGAATCCCTCCTCAACTCAAGGAGCTTACATCCAGAATTCCAGAAAATTCTCTCTTCAGTGAAAGACATGGTAGACTTCTCAACCTAGTCAACACCAGCATTGAAGAAGACATGGTGAAAGTGTTGTTCCAGTTCTTTGACCCCCTTCACCACTGTTTCACATTCCCTGATTACAAATTGGTGCCTACTTTGGAGGAATTTTCTCAACTCCTGAGAATTCCTATTCTGAATCAACTACCCTACAACGGTACGGAAAAAGAACCAAAACCTGAAGATGTTGCTCAAGCACTGCACTTGCAACCATCTGAGATCAAGGGGCATTGGGAAACCAGAAGTGGTGTCAAGGGCTTCTTGGCAAAGTTCTTGTTTGAGAAGGCACAAGAGTGTTGGAATTCCCTGGATCTGCAAGCCTTTGAAGAGATTGTGGCACTCCTTATTTATGGGTTGGTCATGTTCCCAAACCCTGACCAACTTATAGATGTGATTGCTGTCAAGATTTTCATGTCTAAGAATCCCATACCTACATTGCTTGGGGACATCCTACACTCATTTTACACACGAACAATGAGGAAAAGGGGCGTTCTCATGTGTTGTAATCCTCTCCTGGAAAAGTGGTTTATTTCTCACCTTCCACAATCAGCTCTGAAGAATGAGCAGGGTTTAAGGTGGTCACAACGGTTGATGACCCTCACACATTCTGATGTACATTGGTGTTCTCGGTCTAGAGAAAATGTCATCCTCATTGATCGTTGTGGTGAATTCCCTAATGTCCCACTACTCGGTATTAGGGGAGGCATCACCTACAACCCATGTCTAGCCTTGAGACAATTTGGATATGCTCGGAGGGATGGCCTTCATGACATGCTGATTCCTGACCTAGTTTTTGACTTCGACAACGATGTGCAAGGACTTCGACAAAGGTTCATCAGAGCTTGGAGGATGCCTAACAAGGTGGATAGTAAGACACTGGGGCACAAGAATTCCATCCCCCTTGAGCCTTACCTCAAGTGGGTACGAACCCGCTCTCAGAATCTTATGATGCCATATCCTCACATTCTCCCCTTGATTAAAGAGCCTGTTAAGGAAGGAGAGGTTCCATACACCATCCTGTATCCTAACATGCCAACATCATTGGAGGAAATGCAAAAGAGTTGGATCCAACTCAAGGAAGAACGGGATACTTTTGAAGCCAGCTTCTATGCCAGTGAGAAGAAGGTTTTAGAGCTCACCCGCCGACTTCACGAGGAGGAAACTCTTAACACCTACATCGCACCAAAAAGGATGCGCAACGTCTTTTTACCTTGAGAAGCTTTGTAATATTTGGCCCATGGGGCATTTATGTACTGACAAAATTTCTTCTTATTAATATGACGTGTGTTCTTTTGTCTGCAACAACTTTTAATTTCTAAATCCTTGAATGCATTACATGAATAAACATATCATTCATCATATGCACAAACAGGTCTTCAAGCCAGGTTTCCTTATCTTTCTGCTGTTTATTTCAGCAAGATGGATTTGGAGCAAACAGTGAAGGACCTACAAGCACAAAATTCACAATTTCAACAACTCCTCATGACCTTGGCAAAGGGTCAGGAGGATCTCAAAGTTCTGCTAGAGAAGAGTAAAGAGAAGAAAAAGAAGAAGAGAATTGGGGTAGCTACACTGGGAAGAAGATTTTAGAATGAAGCTAGGAGAGTTCTGGAGTTCCCCTCGACGTCTGACGAAGGGACCGGCAAGGGAAAAGGAGCTGCAGTACCCTCTGAGTCCGAGGTTGAAGAGGAAGAGGTTGAAGAGGATGAAGATTATTCCGAGCAACAGTACCCTCCTGCGGACGACAGGTATAAAAATTTGGAGGAGCGGTTAGCCGCCATGGAAGTACAAAGGGTTCTCGGGCTGGACTTTGAAGAGTTGGGATTGATTGTTGGGATTGTTATCCCTCCCAAGTTCAAGGTGCCGACATTCGCCAAGTACGACGGTCTGTCTTGTCCTAAGATGCACTTGAGGTCGTATGTTAGAAAGATCCAGCCACATTCATCGGACAAAAACCTCTGGGTGCACTTTTTCCAAGATAGCTTGTCTGGCACTCAGTTAGATTGGTTTAATCAGCTCGAGAGGTTAGAGGTCCACAATTGGGAAGACTTGGCAGCTGCTTTTTATCGTCAGTATCAGTACAACGCTGATTTGGCGCCGACCCGTACTCAGCTACAGAGTATGGGAATGGCTTCAAATGAAGGGTTCAAAGAGTACGCCCAGAAGTGGCGCGACCTGGCTGGAAGGGTGCAGCCACCGCTATCAGATAGGGAATTAATCGACATGTTTTTGGGGACCCTATCTGGCCCTTTCTTCAACCATCTAATCAGAAACTCTTCTGCGGGATTTACTGAGTTGATTTTGACTGGCGAGAGGGTGGAAGCCGGTATCAAGAGTGGAAAAATTCAAAAGGATGCTTCCGCATTCACAACTGCTAGAAAACCTTTCCCAGCCAAAAAAGAAGCATCTGCTGTGTACACTCAGAAAAATCGGGAAAGAGGGGAACGTCGGCCAACAGTAGGGGCCGTATTAATACAGAAGTCCTCCACAGACCAGCTTAGAAACAGTCAGCCGAGGAATGATCAGCCCAGAACTTATCAGCAAAGGCCACCACGGCAGTTTACTCCAGTAAATATGACACCTGCTCAAATACTTCCACATCTCCTGAAGTTGAATCTCGCTAGTATTAAAGAGGCACCAAAGAATGTAAATACCACTTCCCCACATTATCATCCCAACGCAAAGTGTGCTTACCATTCCGACAGTATTGGGCACGATACCAATAATTGCTGGGCACTCAAGCACAAAATTCAGGACTTAATTGACGCCAAAGAGGTCGAATTTGACGCTCCAGAGAAGCCCAATGTTATATCTGCGCCAATGCCCAAGCACAGTCACAATGTGCATGCTGTTTTGGAAAATCTCCATGTTACTGATGTCGCCGATCTGTTGACTCCATTGTTAGTGATAAAAGAAAATTTGTTGAGAGTCGGGATCTTTCCTGGTTGTGATGAAGATTGTTATTTTTGTTTGAATATTCAAGATGATTGTCCAATGTTGAAGTCGGGTATCCAACGCCTGATGGATACTCAAGAAATACTTTTTCAGAAAACCCCTGTTAACACTTTCAATCTGATTGCTCCTGATACTTGTGAAACCTCAACCAACGATATTGCCATCATAACCATTTCCGACAATCCTCCCAAGGCTTGCAAAAGGCCTGTCAGGATTACACTCAACTCCGAATGTGTACCTCTCAAGATCACCATGTCGGGACCTGTCCCGTACCAATCAAGTAAAATGATACCGTGGAACTATGGGGGAGAAATCTTCTACCACGGCATCAAACAAATCGAAACAGTCCAAGAAATTTCTGAAGAAGACCTTGATGTAGAGAACATCGCGGGTACTAGCAAGATCACCCAGAGTGGCCGGATCTTTTCTCCAGAGATTGCTCCTCCCCGAGCAGTCTTCGGACCCTTAAAAGCTTCTGCACCTGTTGGACCCTCTGTGCAAGGCCCAGTGATTGAGGAGTTAAACGCTCCTGAAGAAAGACCATCCGCTGATAACACCGACAAAGGTAAGGGGATACTGAAAGAGCCTGTCAGGATGAAGGCTCATGCTGTGGTTATCCCTGAAACCACTCAGAAGGAGATGGATGAGATCCTAAAAATAATCAGAAAAAGTGACTATGACGTTGTGGAACAATTGGGGAAAACCCCTTCTAAAATCTCAATGTTAGCTCTCCTGCTCTGTTCAGAGGCCCATGCTAAGGCTCTGATTAAATTCTTGAAGACAGCACTTGTCCCCCAAGAGACCTCGGCTGACCAATTCCAAAACTGTGTGGCCAGTCTTACTGCTGACAATGGCCTGGGCTTTTCCGATGCTGACCTAACTCCCAAAGGAAGGAAGCACAATGATGCATTAAATGTTTCAGTTGAGTGCCGAGGGACCACACTCGCCCATGTCTTGGTCGATACTGGTTCTTCCCTGAATGTGCTACCAAAGAAGGCCTTAGACCGTTTGGATTGTGAAGGTTTGACCCTCAAGCCTAGCAACATTATCGTCAGAGCTTTCGATGGTTCCAAAAGAATGGTTCATGGGGAGGTTGATATTCCCATCAAGGTAGGCACCGAAGTGTTTAACTCCACCTTCTACGTGATGGATATCCATCCGTCATACTCATGTTTGCTAGGGAGACCATGGATCCATTATGCCGGGGCAGTTACATCCTCTTTGCACCAGATGCTGAAGTATCCTGTTAAGGGTAAAATCATAATTGTGCACGGCGAGGAGGAGTACATGATTAGTCATCTCAATTCCTTTCGATATGTGGAGTTAGATGGCGAGTTTATCGAAACACCTTTTCAGCATTTTGAGGAAGTTTCTCCCGAGGTTGCGGTTGCGAAGGCAGCAGTTGAGGTACCTATCATTCCCAAGCATGTCGCTAAGATGGAATCTCTCAAGGACGCAGAGGCTGTGATTAAGGAGGGGAAGAGCACAGTATGGGGACAGTTTCCTGACTTTCCCCATAAGACGGACAAGTTTGGTTTAGGGTTTACTGCTGCAGGACAAAAGGCTATGCGTCGCTCCAAGATTGGAAGATCACCTGTCAAGATTTCTCACCACGGAATCAATGCTGCAGAAGATGAAGACGAGGAGAGACACTTTGAAGATTGGATTTTTCCGACTGTTGAAGGGGGATTGAGCAATTGGGAAGCAAAGGATTTCGTTCCTATCACCTTTATCAATCAGTAATTTTAGCTTTGAACAATTTCCCATTTTTATGGTCTGTAATAACTAAAACAATTCGCACACTATTTTCACCTCATGCCTTGCCCGGGGCATGTAAGTTCATTTGTAAAGGTTTGATTTCCTTCATAATCATATGCCATGTTTTAATGAATCATTGGACCCTTTTCATATATAAACTGTTCATTTTCTTTCCTTTTTTCATTTTTGTTTGTTTAAGGATGGCTATCCCTTACACACACCCACACTCACAAATGCAGGTACCCATCCACTCCGGATTCCATGGGTGACTATTCTGTTTTAGCCTTCGATAACTCTAAAGATTTGGTCAATCACGCTGAGTACGAAGCTGACGAAGATTGTGAAGTGCCGGGAGAGTTAGCCAGACTTCTACAACAAGAAGAGAGGGCCATTCTGCCTCATGAAGAGTTGTTAGAAACCATCAACTTAGGGACAGAGGAGGACAGGAAAGAAGTAAAAGTGGGTGCCAATCTAGAACCAAGTGTCAAGGAGCACTTAGTACAGTTATTGAATGAAAACGTTGAAATCTTCGCCTGGTCTTATGAAGACATGCCAGGGTTAGACACAGATATCGTGGTTCACCGTCTCCCTATAAGAGAGGACTGTCCACCGATCAAACAAAAGGTTCTCCGAATGAGGCCTGACATGTCTGAGAAGATTAAGGCGGAAGTAATGAAACAATTCAACACCGGCTTTCTGGCTATTACAACCTATCCACAATGGGTTGCTAACATTGTGCTCGTACCCAAAAAAGACGGCAAGGTCAGAATATGTGTGGACTATCGGGATTTGAACAGGGCTAGCCCTAAAGATGATTTTCTGCTGCCACATATCGACATTTTGGTTGACAACACAGCTCAGCACAAAGTATTTTCTTTCATTGATGGATTCTCGGGCTACAACCAGATTAAAATGGCCCCCGAGGACATGGAGAAAACAACCTTTGTTACGCAATGGGGTACCTTCTGCTACAAGGTGATGCCATTCGGACTGAAGAACGCAGGGGCAACTTATCAACGCGCCATGGTAGCTTTATTTCATGATATGATACATCATGAGATCGAAGTTTACGTAGACGATATGATAGCTCGATCACAGACAAAAGAGGAACACCTTAATCATTTGCAAAAGCTGTTTGCCAGGTTGAAGGAGTATAAACTCAGACTGAATCCAAGCAAGTGCACTTTTGGAGTTAGGTCTGGTAAACTTTTGGGATTTATTGTCAGCAACAAGGGCATTGAGGTCGACCCAGCAAAAGTAAAGGCTATACAAGAAATGCCTGCCCCCCGTACTGAAAAGGAGGTTAGAGGATTCTTGGGACGCTTGAACTATATCGCCAGGTTCATCTCTCACCTGACGTCTACCTGTGAGCCAATTTTCAAACTATTAAAGAAGGATCAGGTAGTTGAATGGAACGACGATTGTCAAGTTGCTTTTGATAAGATCAAGGAGTATTTGCTGGAACCTCCTATTCTGATGCCACCCGTCGAAGGAAGGTCGTTGATCATGTATCTGACTGTTTTGGACAACTCAATGGGGTGCGTACTGGGCCAACATGACGAGTCTGGTCGAAAAGAGCATGCCATTTATTACCTTAGCAAAAAGTTTACCGACTGTGAGACTCGCTACTCACTGCTCGAGAAAACTTGTTGCGCTTTGGTATGGGCTGCTCGTCGGCTAAGGCAGTATATGTTGACTCATACCACTTTGTTGATTTCCAAGATGGATCCGATCAAGTACATCTTCGAGAAGCCTGCTTTATCTGGGAGAATCGCTAGATGGAAAATGATCCTGACTGAGTATGACATCCAGTATACTACCCAAAAAGCTATAAAGGGGAGTGTACTAGCTGACCATCTAGCTTATCAAGCCGTCGAAGATTATCAGTCTATGAGATTCGACTTCCCGGACGAGGATATCATGACATTAGACAACTTCGAAGGTAACGGACCGTAAGACGGACCTGAACAAGGATCCCGATGGACCCTGTACTTTGATGGTGCTTCGAATGCACTTGGTAACGGTATCGGCGCGGTACTCATTTCTCCAGAAGGTTGCCATACACCTTTCACTGCCCGACTTTGTTTCAGTTGTACCAACAACATGGCCGAATATGAAGCTTGCATCTTTGGTCTCAAGGCTGCTATAGACCTGGGGATCAAATCTTTGGTCGTATTTGGGGACTCGGCTTTGGTTATCAGTCAAGTCAAAGGAGAGTGGGACACCAAACATCCTAATCTTATCCCATACAAAGAACATGTCTTGACTTTGTTGCCTCATTTCGAGCAGATTACTTTCGAGCATTTCCCGCGAGAAGAGAATCAGCTAGCAGATGCTCTAGCTACAATGTCTTCCATGTTTAAACTCAACTGGGATAATGAGACTCCCCAAATTACCATCGAGCGAATGGAAGAACCTGCGCACTATCATGAGATTAATACCGAAGAAGTAGTGGAACAACCCTGGTTTCATGAAATCAAAAGGCATCTCCAGACTAGAGAATATCCTGAAGGAGCTTCAGTCAATGACAGAAAGTTCTTAAGAAGATTTGCTGCAAAGTTCTTCCTAAGCAATGGCATCCTTTATAAATGCAACCATGATTGTGTTTTACTTCGATGTATGGACAAAGCTGAAGCAGAGTTGATCATGACCGATATACACAGTGGCACATTTGGCACCCACTTGAGCGGGCATACAATGGCAAAGAAAATTCTAAGGGCAGGCTACTATTGGTCTACCATGGAAGCCGATTGCCATCAACATTCCCGAACTTGCCATAAATGCCAAATCTACGCTGACAAGGTACATATTCCTCCTGTTCCTCTCAATGTTCTAACAGCTCCTTGGCCATTCGCAATGTGGGGCATTGACATGATTGGAGAGATCAAGCCCACAGCGTCCAATGGACATCGCTTCATCTTGGTCGTTATTGATTACTTCACCAAATGGGTCGAAGAAGCTTCCTTTGCCTCTGTTACGAAGAATGTGGTTGCCCGTTTCATCAAGCAGAACCTCATATGTCGGCATGGTGTCCCCGACAGGATCATCACAGACAACGGTACAAATTTAAACAATACTATGATCACCGCTCTATGCGAGCAGTTCAAGATTTATCATCACAATTCATCTCCCTATCGGCCGAAGATGAACGGTGCTGTTGAAGCTGCGAACAAAAATATCAAGAAGATCATTCAAAAGATGAAAGTCACCTACAAGGACTGGCATGAGATGTTACCGTTTTCTCTGCATGGATATCGTACCACGGCACGTACTTCAACAGGGGCAACCCCATTTTCTTTAGTATATGGCATGGAGGCCGTCCTACCCATGGAAGTTCAGATTCCTTCCCTAAGGATTATGAAAGATGCTGGTTTGAGTGAAGACGATTGGATTCAGACCCGGCTTGATCAACTCAATTTGATCGATGAGAAGCGACTTACTGTTGTTTGTCATGGTCAGGCGTATCAAAAACGCATGATCAAGGCTTTCAACAAGAAAGTCAGGCGTCAGGTATATCAAGTCTGAGATCTTGTAATCAAGCGGATCATCTTGCCGCAAAGTGATCCCAGGGGCAAATGGACTCCTACTTACGAAGGACCATTTGTGATCAAGAGCATTTTTTCTGGTGGTGCAATGATTCTGACCACCATGGATGGCGACGATTTGCCACACCCTATGAATGCAGACATAGTTAAAAGATATTACGCATGAAACACCTGACAAGTCGAAAACCCGAAAGGGCGACTTGGGAAAAAATGGGCATCCTGGTGAACCGATAACCCGAATGGGCGGTTCAGGCAAAAATTAGGGATAAAACAAAAAAAAATTGTACACCCGGCAAGTTGAAAACCCGAAAGGGCGACATGGGCAAAAAGGGGTTTCCCGGTGGATCGAAAACCCAAAAGGGCAATTCAGGCAAAAGTTAGGGAATTAAAGCGTATGATTGTGTCTCGTCGGATCACTTTAAAGAACAAACTCCTCATCAACAAGCTCCGAGCTTCTGATCAATCCAATCATCGGCGGACGAAGTAGTGAATGGACAAGATATTCAGAGTTGTGAAGGCTATAGCAGAATGGGAATCCCATGGAATTGTTACACATAGCCATCTTTCTTTTGTATAAAATTTTTTAATTTTTACGACAACATTCTCTTACTAGGATGTATGTCTCCTTTGTACAAAAATACTCATAAAAAGTTAATACAAATACACTTCCAAGTGCAGAAATTTGCTTTACCTTCTTTTTACACTTATGTTTTATTTGAAAAAATGTCCAATGTTTTGTTAAATAGGCATATGCATTTGAACATAATCATTGCTTACAAATAAAACAAAAATTGAGAAAAGATGATTGTTGATAGGTTGAAGGTATAGGTAGATATCTTGATGCCCTTTCAGAAGAAATCCCCAACAGAGTTAAACTTCAGGATCCTCAGCAAAGCAAAAGCTTTCTAAAGCTGGATTCCCCAGCTAAAAGTGCATCCCAGAACTTAATTCCCCTCAGAGTTAAGTTTCGAGATCCCCAGTGGAGCCCAAAAAACCCTGAAAATCCTATCCCCATTGGAGCCCAAAAAACCCTGAAAATCCTATCCCCAGCGGAACCAGAATAGTGAACATTCTCCCTACAGAGTTATTTCCCAGCAGGTTGAAGATTCTCAATCTCATTTCTCCAGCAGAAGTCTCCCAGGTTTTAACTCCCCAATAGAGTTTTTTTCAGAGTTTCCCTTATTCCCCGACGGCAGTTAAGATTCTATTATCTCCAGCTATCCAGGATTCATCTTCCTCAGTAAGACATCTCATCAGCTTACATGCGCATTCATTACATTCATATATCATAAATATTGATATAACACATATACTGCATCATACATTTCATGCAGCATAACTTTGTGTTTCAGCTAATATTTTACCCTTTTCAGGATAAGATTAATAAGCTTCAAATCTAGAATCATGAAAACAGTTTACGGATTCTCCAAATATGGATGTCAATCTATCGCTTGTTCAGACTCAACTTCTGAAAACAGTTTACGGGTGCTTCCAAACATGGATGTCAATCTATCGCTTGTTCAGACTCAACTTCTGAAAACAGTTTATGGGTGCTTCCAAACATGGATGTCAATCTATCGCTTGTTCAGACTCAACTTCTGAAAACAGTTTACGGGTGCTTCCAAACATGGATGTCAATCTATCGCTTGTTCATACTCAACTTCTGAAAACAGTTTACGGGTGCTTCCAAACATGGATGTCAATCTATCGCTTGTTCATACTCAACTTCTGAAAATAGTTTACGAGTGCTTCCAAACACGGATGTCAATTTATCGCTTGTTCAGACTCAACTTCTGAAAACAGTTTACGAGTGCTTCCAAACACGAATGTCAATCTATCGCTTGTTCAGACCCAACTTCTGAAAACAGTTTACAGATTCTCCAAATACGGATGTTAATCTATCGCTTGTCCAGATTCAACTTTTGAAAACAGTTTACGGATGCTTCCCAACATGGAGGTTAATCTATTGCTTATTCAGACCCCCAGCTCAGAGATGTTCCAAACATGGATACCTTTCTGATACTCACCCACTCACCTACGAAATACAGTTCAACAAACATTCTTGGATGGCATCTTTAATCCCATCTCCGACAAGATTCTGTCACATTTCCAAATGGCATCTTTAAGCCCATTCCCTCAAACTACGTTTTGATGAGTGCAAATTTACGGGCACTCTAGTGTCCAATCTTCTTTTACCTTCGAGTCGCGAACGACAAAACTGCCAATCTAACTCTTCAGGTTCAAGAAGATTGAACAAGGGCAACTGTTGTACCCCAAAATTTTCCCTCTCAATTATCAAGGCCTTTCTCACAAGGATTCTCATGGTTCAAGCTTGCACAAGTACTTCAGAAACTGTCAAAAAAGGAGAAAACAGATAAAATTAATATTTTGGCAAATTTGGATAGAAAACAAGTGTTCTTCGATTCAGCTCTTTCGATTGACTCCTGGCCTCCTTCGATTGCTCAAAATGGCTACTAGCGTGCCTCTTTCGAATCTGGATATTTTGCCTTCTGCATACCTCTTTCGAATCTGGACATTTTGCCTCATGTATGCCTCTTTCGAATCTGGACTTTTTGCCTCCTGCATGCCTCTTTCGAATCTGACATTTTGCCTCATGTATGCCTCTTTCGAATCTGGACATTTTGCCTCATGTATGCCTCTTTCGAATCTGGACATTTTGCTGCCTACAAGCCTGCTTCGACTGGACAAGATTGCTGCCTACATTGCTTGCCTTGAAAACCATGTTTGCTGGCCACAAGTACCCCCTGAAAGGCAAAAACCCTCTTGATGATGTCCTTCGATCCAGGAGGAAAAAGCCTCTCTTTTGCCCTCTTTCGATCACACATCCTGCCCTTGCACGCCTTTTTCGTTTGGGGGAGTGACTTCTCCAACGTTGCAAGCTTCGATTGAGCCTTCCATCCCTGGCACACATCTTTCGCTTGAGGGTGTGAATCCTTGGGCATAAGTGTTTCGTAATTCTTTCGTTTGGCCATATGGCCCCTTTGTAGGTAAATTTGAGTGGGAAGGATTTCTTGTTAGAAATGGTCTGTTCCAAGCATACAAACTCTTCACTATGTCATTGCCTCAAGCGAAGAAAGCATCTGGGTGGTGCATTCGAATAGTTTTGTCAAGCATGTCAAGATGTCCCCAATCGAAGGACATATATTACTGATCCATCCCAAGAGCATTAATTTGGCCCATTCGAAGGATTGTCTAAGGAAGTCATTCGAACGTCACTTCGATTGAAAAAGGAGATGGTTACTGAAAGTCTGGTCGAAAGGTGAGGCTAGGGAGTCAAGACAAAAGGATGAGAGGCCAAAGGCATTTGTTGACTAAGTCTCATGTGCTGCCAGGCTAGGGCATGATTCCCTGGCCATAAAACGCCAAAACTGCTGCACAGCAGTCCTGCACTGCTTCCCAATTCCTTACACCAAAATGGCAATAAAGCACTGTCCTTCGAAAGCTACAAATACAGCATACCCCTTTTGTTTGAACTTTTTTGTTTTCCCTCCCAAAGCATCAGCCAAGCCACATCTTTGTTTTTTTAACTCCCAAACCTTTTCTCTATAAATAGAGGAACCTTTGACAAAGAAAAGGGGCCCAGATTTTTACTAAGAGAGAAAAATCATAAAAAATCCTCAAGCAAGAAAACTCTAGCGAAAATTCTCAAAAACTCTTAGACACCTCCCAACATTTTATTCCTAACACTCTTAAGAAAAACTCAGACCCTTCATACCTTGGTGGATCCTTCGATTCACTCTCCAACAGCCAGATAACCAGCCTTCGATTTATCCTTTAGACTGTTATATAATAACTTTCAATTCACCCACCACTATTAAACTCCCTCCTTTGATTCAGTGACAGTTCAAGCAAGGTGGTGATTGAACTAACCTCAGGAAGACCCCAACGAACTTCCATTCATCACCAAGGAAGTCACTTACAGTTTCCTTTGATTTAAGCGCTTCAAGAGGTAAGTTCACTCTAAACTTAGAACCATTTCATTTTTATATTATGTGTGCATACCAATAAAAAATGTAGATATTTCATCTAGGGAGTTTGACCATGTTTCAATCTTCGATCCTGAATGCCTATATGTTGAAAGTTTTGACCCTGACTGTTTAGACTTTGGACTTTTGAGACCCGTTAATCTTGTGCTAACCCATGGTCTGTAGCTTTGAAAGTTACACTTGAGTGTTGTGTTTTAAAAGTTTAAAACAGGTTCTCTGTATCCTTCGATTGGCTAAGTATTCAAGCCTTTCGAATCTCAACCTAAGGGCCTAGCACTCCTGCAGTCGAAGGAAGCAGCAAGGAGCCTGAGGCAAAGAGTGTACTTCACGTTGACCCCAGGCCTCAAACGAAAGAAGTAGCCAGGAGGATGTCCACACTGACTTCCAGGTCTCAATCAAAAGAAGCGGGAGAAGGGTGAAATCGAAAGACACGACCTTACTGACTCCAGGCCCAAATCGAAAGAAGTCGGGAAGGGCAGAATCGAAGGGTGTCTTTGTCCAGATCGAAAGGATCATTTTTATTTCTTTTTTTTATTTTGTCTTTACATTTCTTGCTCTCCAATATGGTTGTAATAGCGTAGGATTTATTTTCTGCATTTTTTATTACTTTCGCACAAATGCTAGTAGTTAGGATGTATGGAAAGATAAAAACAACAAGTAGACAACTCATAATCAAAGACTAAATACATGCAAATCAAACACATTATTCACACATGCACCCCTTAGGTTAATTCCACTTGTTGCCTCGGAAAATGCAATCATGTCCCTCGAGTATGAGATACTCTAGCAATTGTCCCTTCGATAAACAAAGATCGTAGTCCCTCGATGTTGCCTTCGATAAAACGATCTCGTCCCTTACGAAATTGCTAGAGCGTCTCACAAGTTGCCTTCAATGATTGCATACGATGACCCGCGCCTGTCCCGTTTAAACATCCTAACACAAGGTTATTCACCAAATACAATGGTGAAACAACACTGTTAAAAGGGTTAAAAAACATGAGAAAGATCTATGAGAGTAGTAGTTTTCAAGGCCCAATAGTGCAAGCCTGCACTGACTTTTCTGGATCCCATGCATGCCCATTGACTTGAGAGTATGATGGACTTTCGTTCTGGACCACCAGATCTGGCCTGGGGCCATCTGGCAAGTGATTGGATGAGGGAGCATGGTAGGCCATAATTGCTGAAGAGCGCTAGAACACCTGAAGAAAAATAACAAAGCAATATGGGGGGACCTGGGATTCGAACCCAGGTCCTGTGAGTTATTGGATGCACGTGTTGCCACTCAACCACTGCGCTTCATTTGTATACCTATTGGACAAATATTATAATATGGGAAACAAATTAATTATGCCAGAATTAAAACAAAAAATGCGCGAAGTATGAATTGTCCAATAGGGGAGGGCCACATCTTCATCTTCCTCGTTGAAACCTGGATATTTACCTGCGGATTTACATTCGCGGCTAAATCCGTAGATGCATCCTAAAATATATCCTAGACCATAGAAATTAATTCCAAGACCATAGTCATGCTCGTCTAGGTCTCTTGAGCACGTCTATACCCATCAATGGCTCCAATTTTACCTGTAGCAAAAATGCCCAAAAATACAAACCAAGAACCCTAGATTCGGGTATGGCACTACAGGTCATATAAACACAATTGGTTAATGCAGAAAGCTTGCAAATTGAATGAGCATCATGAATATACCAAAGATTTGTTCAAAAGATGCGAAAATATAGAGTTGCGATTTCAAGTGCAGAGCCGTTTTGTGAGAGACTTACAGCACGATTGAGAGGGTATGAGAGTGTGCTTTTGATTGCTTCTGACTCAGTATAGGTCCAGCAATTGATTCACGTTGAGCTTTGCCTTTGAATTCGTCTCTAGGAGTGATTTCAGTTTCAAGCTTTTTGCCAATTTTCTCAAGTTTGGTTTTTGTGATTTTGCAGCCTCTAACCTCTAATTCGTGTGCCTTTGCATTGTATATGTATGCTGCATTGGATTAGGTCAAGTTTTGGGTCTTGAATCTTTGCACATTGATGTTTGGAGATATGATTTGATTCACCATTGAAAACCTTCCAATTTGGTCCAAAATCCAATATTTTTGTACATGAAAAGCTTGATACGGATTTGATCATGATCATGATGATAATTAAGACCTATAACAACCAAAAAGATCCTAAGTCATCAATATTTGGATTTTATTTGATTTAAATTGATTTAAAATGAATTAATTCAATAAAAAATCAAATAAAATAGAAAAATTAATAAATGGACACAAGGATGAAGCTAGGACACGTGTGTAGTGTGACAAGATCAAATAAAGTGGAAAAGAATGGGCCTATTTGACAACATTTGAAGTTTTGGGGATAGTTGACTTTTGGCAATTTTGCAAAAATGCCCAACTTCAACAATGCATAACTTCTTCAATTTTGAACTTTTGGAAGTGTTCTTGGACTTTTTAGAAATCTTGATATGTCCTCTAACCAACCCTTTTAGACTCATATCATTTTGATGTTCCATGCTTAAGTTATAAGCTTTGGCAAAAAAGGTGTTTTTGTTGACTTTCAAAAATGACCTATAATGTCCAAATTTGTAACGTTTTGTGAGTGCATTTATTGATCTTGGGGTGTGAAGATGGATTGTAGGAAATTGCATCCTATTCAAAATGAGATTTGTATGGGTCATTTTTCATAAAGTATGAGAATGTTATGCTTGGTCAAAGTTGAGTTGACTTTTCCTGCAAAACCCTAATTTAGTAACTTTTGAGTCTTGATGAATTTTGAGCAATCCTTGATGAATCATGATCAACCCTTGATAAAATGATGAAATAACCTTAAAAATGAGAATGTTGACAAAAAATCTTGAGGTTTGAGTGTATTTGGGTCACAGTTGACTTTTGCCCTAACACAGTCGATTTCTAGACCCTTTGAGCAACCGACTGAGCAAACTTCCTTTGCAAGGCTTGAAATTTGACATGGATGAGCTTGAGAACATATCAGGACATTGGGGAGCACTTGAGGTCATTTTGATGCAAGGACCTTGATGCAACACAAAACCCTAATTTGAGATTGACTGCCTTAGGAGATGACTTGACTGTCCAACTCTTGAGCAATCTTGAGCAACTTGGAGATTTTTCTTGTAATGTTTTGGGAAATATGAGAGGGAAAATTTTGGGGTACAACAGCTGCCCCTGTTCAATTTTCTTAAACCTGAGGATATAGATTGGCTTTCGGGCCTTTCGTGATCCGAAGGTGGAAGATGATTGAACACTAGAGTTCCCAGAAATTTGCACTCGCGTGAAGTGGTATCAGCATTGTGATGTCGGGAATAGGCTTACAGATGCCATTTGGAGACTGTTGATGGGTGGTCTGAACTTCGACTGGAATAGGAATCAGGGATATCTTATCGGTGATCTAGTTGAACCAGAGGAGGTCTTGGATTAACTTTGACTGGATCGGCATCAGAAAAATCTTTAGGAATCGATTTAACTGGACCAGACAAGGTCTTAGAATAACTTCAATTGGAATAAGAATCAGGGAAATCTTATCAGCGATCTTACTGAACCAGAGGAGGTCTCGGATTAACTTTGACTGGATCGGCATCAGAAAAATCTTTAGGAATCGATTCAATTGGACCAGACAAGGTCTTGGAATAACTTCGACTGGAATACGAATTAGGGAGATCTTATCGGCGATCTGACTGAACCAGAGGAGGTCTCGGATTAACTTTGACTGGATCGGCATCAGAAAAATCTTTAGGAATCGATTTAACTGGACCAGACAAGGTCTTGGAATAACTTCGACTGGAATACGAATCAAGGAGATCTTATCGTCGATCTGACTGAACCAGAGGAGGTCTTGGATTAACTTTGACTAGATCGGCATCAGAAAAATCTTTAGGAATCGATTTAACTGGACCAGACAAGGTCTTGGAATAACTTCAACTGGAATACGAATCAGGGAGATCTTATCAGCGATCTGACTGAACCAGAGGAGGTCTCGGATTAACTTTGACTGGATCGGCATCAGAAAAATCTTTAGGAATCGATTTAACTGGACCAGACAAGGTCTTGGAATAACTTTGACTGGATCGGCATCAGAAAAATCTTTAGGAATCGATTTAACTGGACCAGACAAGGTCTTGGATTAACTTTGGCCGGATCGGCATCAGAAAAATCTTTAGGAATCGATTTTACTGGACCAGACAAGATTTTGGAATAACTTTGGCTGGATCGGCATCAGAAAAATCTTTAGGAATCGATTTAACTGGACCAGACAAAAAGTCTTGGATATAGCTGAGAACTTTAACTGTATCTTTCCTTAAAGGTAAAGGTCGGTCATATGCAATGCATGATATGGATCAAGCAATGATGTTCTCAAAATAAATGAGATTGTGTCATATGATGCGTATATGCATGTATCATGATGTATGGAAATGTAATGCTTTAGCTGGGGAAAATAAATCCCGGATAGCTGTTGGAGAATAAGAGTTGAATTCTTCGCTTCCGCTAGGGATGGTGAACGAAGGTGATTTCGAGAATAAACTTGTAGGAGAAGAGAGCTCCGTTGGGGAATAAACTGATGAGGAGGTTACTCTGTGGGGTAGAGATGCTCTTTTGAGGACTCCACTGATAAACTCTACTGGGGATAGATTACCATTGCTGGTGATACTGAATCTGTTGAGGATTGAACTCCTGTTTGTGAAAGGAAAGAACTTCGCTGGGGACGATCTTTCAGTTGCAACTTGCTGGGGATAACCCTGTTAGACTCTTGTGGGGATAATCCTTTGAGTTCTGCTGGGAATGATCCTTTGAACTTGGCTGGGGAGATTTATTTTTGTACTCCGCTGGGGATAAACTTCCATAGTCTACTGGGGATGATGCTTCAACTCTGTTGAGGAAGCTTTTCCAGGCCGTGCTGGGAAAATTTGACTCCACTAGGGGGTATCTTGTATTCTGCCGGGGAACATTCTTATACTCCGTTGGGGAATACTAAGACTATCGGGGATATCAAGCCTTTTTAGTGCTGATGGTAGATCAACTCTGCTTGCGGAAAGCATTGCTGATTCGTTCATAGTCACAAGTCTCAGCTGGGAGAGCTACCATTACTGTCTTACTTTGCGGGGAGTGAAAGTATCTTAGCCATATTCTTCAGCTGAATCTACCTTTGTACCTGGTGGACAGAGCAACTGTACAGTTCAGACACTTCTTATTTCCCCAGTTTATGATGTTACCCGTAATCGTGTTTTGTTTCACATGTAAATATTCATGAGTAGCAATTAATGTCAAATTCATATATCAAAAATGCACATTGGACGTTCTTTGCAAAACAAAACAGATAAAGGAAAAACAGTTTGAAATTTCTTTGAAAATGAATTGTATTGATTTTGAAGTTTGGCCTGTAAATAGGCGTTTTTGTACAAGAGACTGACGTCCTAGTAAGAGAACGCCTCCGAATAATAGAATTTATACAAATTGTGAAAAACAAAACAGCTATGTGAATAATCCCACTGGGTTCCAACTCTACTATTTCCTTTATATCCTCGAGCATCTCATCACTTTGCTACTTGTTGAAGATGAATCAGATTGATTAGTGTCGTCCGAGCTTGACAGCTGATACCGAAGTCCGGATGCAAGGTGATCCAATGAGACATAGTGTTACGCTTTGATCCCTAATTTTTTCCTGGACCGCCCTTTCGGGTTTTCAGTCCACCGGGATACCCTTTTTTTCCCAAGCCGCCCTTTCCAGTTTTCGACTTGCCGGGTGTACAAATTTTTTCATTTTCATCCCTTATTTTTGCCCGAACCCTTTTGGTTCGCCGGGAAGCCCTTATTTTTTCCTAGGCCAGTCAACCTAGCGGGTCTTTGATTATGCGTAGTATCTTTTCACTATGTCTGCATTGACGGGGTGAGGAAGGTCGTCACCATCCATGGTGGTTAGAATCATTGCTCCTCCTGAAAAAATGTTCTTAACCACAAATGGCCCTTCGTAAGTAGGGGTCCATTTGCCCCTGGGATCACCTTGAGGTAGAATAATGCGCTTGATTACCAGATCCCCAACTTGATACTCTTGTCGTCTAACCTTCTTGTTAAATGCCTTGATCATCTGTTTTTGATACGTTTGACCATGACAAATAGCAGTAAGTCTATTTTCGTCGATTAGGTTCAGCTGATCAAGCCAGGTATGAATCCAGTCATCTTCACTCAAACATGCATCCTTCATGATCCGAAGAGAGGGTATCTGAACTTCAACGGGCAGGACTGCCTCCATGCCATATACCAAGGAATAGGGTGTTGCCCCTATTGACGTCCGCGCTGAGGTACGATACCCATGAAGAGCGAATGGTAACATCTCGTGCCAGTCTTTGTATGTCACTGTCATCTTCTGCACAATCTTCTTAATGTTCTTATTAGCCGCTTCGACAGCCCCATTCATCTTCGGCCTATAGGGAGAAGAGTTGTGATGCTGTATCTTAAACTGCTCGCAGAGCTCGGTGATCATCTTGTTGTTGAGATTGGTACCATTGTCAGTAATGATCCTCTCTGGTACACCATACTGATAGATCAGATTGTGCCGAATGAACCGTGCCACGACGTTCTTGGTTACAGTAGCAAAGGAAGCTGCTTCAACCCACTTTGTAAAGTAATCAATCGCTACCAGGATGAAACGATGCCCATTGGATGCCGTAGGTTTGATCTCGCCGATCATATCAATGCCCCACATTGCAAAAGGCCAAGGTGTCATCAAGACGTTTAGAGGGACTGGAGGTATGTGCACCTTATCAGCATAAACTTGGCACTTGTGAGACGTCCAAGAATGTTGATAACAGTCGGCTTCCATTGTGGACCAATAATATCCTGCCCGTAGGATTTTCTTTGCCATGGTGTGTCCACTGGAGTGAGTTCCGAAAGTACCTTCATGTAACTCTGCCATAATCCTTTCTGCTTCGTTCTTATCCATACAACGCAGTAAGGTCGAATCATGGTTACGATTATAAAGAATGCCATTTCTGATGAAGAACTTTGCTGCGAATCTTCTCAGAAACTTTTTGTCATTAACAGATGCACCCTCGGGGTACTCCTGAGCTTCAAGGTACCTCTTCACCTCATGAAACCAGGGTTTATCCGCTACCTCTTCAGTCTCAATGTCACAGCAATGTGCAGGTTCGTCCAATCTTTCAATGATGATTCGGGAAGCCTTGTTATCCCAATTAACTTTGAACATAGAAGACATCGTAGCCAGCGCGTCCGCCAACTGATTCTCCTCTCTAGGGAAGTGTTCAAAGGTTATTTCTTTGAAGTGGGGAAGCAACGTCAACACATACTCCTTGTAAGGAATAATATTTGGGTGTTTCGTATCCCACTCGCCTTTGATCTGACTGATCACGGGAGTGGAATCTCCGAAGACACTCAGAAAGTTAATCCTTAGGTCAATTGCTGCTCGAAGACCCATGATGCATGCTTCATACTCTGCCATATTGTTGGTGCAGTTGAAACATAGTCGGGCGATAAACAGAGTATGAGAGCCTTTAGGAGATATGATCACAGCGCCAATGCCATTACCCAAAGCGTTTGAAGCTCCATCAAAGTACATGGACCATCGGGATCCTTCCTTAGGTCCTTCATCTGGTCCAGGTTCTTCGCAGTCAATTACCAACATGATATTCTTGTCCGGGAATTCAAAGTTCATAGACTGGTAATCATCCACTGCTTGATGTGCCAAATGATCTGCCAACACACTTCCCTTGATTGCCTTTTAAGTTGTATATTGGATGTCATACTCAGTCAAGATCATCTGCCATCTTGCTATTCTTTCGGACAAAGCAGGCTTTTCGAAGATATACTTGATTGGATCCATCTTTGATATCAACAGAGTAGTGTGAGTCAACATATACTATCTCAGCCGGCGAGCAGCCCATGCCAAAGCGTAACAAGTTTTCTCGAGCAGTGAGTATCGGGTCTCACAGTCGGTAAACGTTTTGCTAAGGTAGTAAATATCATGCTCTTTTCGGCCAGACTCGTCATGCTGACCCAGCACACACCCCATTGAGTTGTCGAGTACTGTCAAGTATAATATCAGAGGTCTCCCTTCAACTGGTGGCATCATAATAGGTGGCTCTTGGAGATACTTTTTGATCCTTTCGAAAGCGGCCTGGCATTCATCATTCCAACGTACTACTTGATCTTTCTTCAGCAGCTTGAAGATTGGTTCACAAGTAGCAGTCAGGTGCGAGATGAATCGGGCTATGTAGCTCAGACGTCCCAGAAAGCCTCTGACTTCTTTCTTTATTCTGGGAGCTGGCATCTCCTGTATGTCCTTCACCTTTGCAGGATCCACTTGAATACCTTTGTCGCTTACAACAAAACACAGCAGCTTACCAGATCTTACCCCGAAGGTGCACTTGTTCGGGTTTAACCTCAGCTTGTACAACTCCAACCTGTCAAACAGCTTCTGGAGATGGTCAAGGTGTTCTTCCTCAGTCTAGGACCTTGCAATCATATCGTCAACGTATACTTCAATCTCATGATAGATCATGTCATGAAACAAAGCAACCATGGCACGCTGATACGTTGCCCCAGCGTTCTTCAATCCAAAAGGCATGACCTTGTAGCAAAAAGTACCCCACTGAGTAATGAAGGTTGTCTTCTCCATGTCTTCGGGATGCATCTTAATTTGATTATAACCGGAGAAGCCATCCATAAAGGAGAATACCTTGTGCTGAGCGGTGTTGTCAACCAGAACGTCGATATGAGGTAGAGGGAAATCATCCTTGGGACTCGCCCTATTCAGATCCCTATAGTCAACACACATTCGAACCTTACCATCCTTCTTCGAAACAGGAACCACATTGGCCACCCACTGAGGGTAAGAAGTAACTGATAGAAAACCGGCGTCAAACTGTTTCATTACTTCAGCCTTGATTTTCTCAGACATCTCTGGGCGCATTCGGCGGACCTTCTGTTTTACTGGAGGACAGTCTTCCTTGGTAGGCAGGCGGTGAACCACAATATCGGTATCCAAACCAGGCATATCTTCGTAAGACCAGGCGAAGATCTCGACGTAGTCATGCAGCATCTGGATCAACCGTTGCTTCACACTAAGCTCCAGATTTGCACCAATCTTGACCTCTTTCTTATTTGTCTTAGTACCCAGATTCACTGATTCCACCGGCTCTTCGTGCGGTTGAATGGCCCTCTCTTCCTGAAGTAACAGCCTTGCAAGTTCACCAGGAACTTCGCAATCATCTTCACCTTCGTATTCGGCTAAGTTGATCGGATTTTCGAAGTCATAACTGGCAGTAGCAGAGTCGTTACCAGTGAGATCCAGAGTGGATGTGGACCTGTATATGTGAGTGTGTGTAAAATAGATGTTTTGCAATATATAATAAAAGAAAAACAAGGAGCGCAAAATTCGAAATTCAAGAAATGTACAATGCTTTTATTAATGATATATGAAAATGACACACATAAAGCCCTCACGAATGAAGCCACGGTGCCCCGGGTAAGACACCGGGCCGTAAAGTTTAAAACATTGTCTGTTACATATTCAAAACAAAAAGTTTCATTACTGGGTAACAAAAGAAATAGGGATGAAGTCCTTTGTTGTCCAGTTGCTTGGTCCACCGTCGGTCGTAGGATAGATCCAACTGTCGAATTCAGACTCTTCCACATCATCTTCAATGGCATTCACTCCCGAGTTGCTGATGAACACGGGAGGTCTTCCGATCCATGCATTCCGAACAGCCTTTTGAGCCTCTACAATGAAACCCAAACCAAACTTGTTAGTCTTCTGTGTAAAATCAGGGAGTCGGTCCCAATTTGCACACCCACCTCTCTCGACAACAACTCGGGCATCCTTAAAGGAAGCCATCTTCATAGGAGAATCTTCAACAATAGTTTCAGCTGACGCCAGCGTCTGGGGAACCTCTTCAAAATGCTGAAATGGGGTCTCAATGAACTCCCCATCCATCTCTACATGTCGGAAAGAGTTGAGGTGGCTAACCATGTACTCCTCTTCTCCTTGTACTGTCACAATCTTCCCTTTGACCGGGTACTTCATCTTATGGTGGAGCATTGAGGTTACGGCCCCAGCTTTGTGGATCCATGGATGACCCAGCAAGCAAGAATAAGATGGCCGAATGTCCATCACATAGAATGTACAATTGAAAACCTGAGAACCAACCTTAATCGGGATATCAACTTCTCCGTGCACCATCCTCTTAGACCCATCAAAGGCCCTAACGACGATGTTACTTGGCTTCAACTCCAACCCTTCGCAGTCCAACCGGTCTAGAGCTTTCTTAGGTAGGACTTTCAATGAGGAACCAGTATCCACCAATACATGAGCAAGAGTAGTTCCCCTGCATTCAATAGAGACATGCAGGGCATCATTGTGATTCTTCCCTTTAGTAGTCAAGTCGGCGTCAGAGAAACCCAACCCATTATCAACAATCAAATTGGCCATGCAATCTGTAAACTGATCAGCTGACGTCTCTTGTGGTACGTGTGCAGTCTTCAAAAATGTAATCAGAGCCTTAGCATGGGCCTCCGAGCATAGCAATAGTGACAACATAGAAATCTTGGACGGGGTTTGCCCCAGCTATTCAACTACATTATAGTCACTCTTTTTGATGATCTTCAGAATCTCTTCCATCTCTGGTTTAGAAGCTTCAACAGTAATTGTCTTCGGTGCCTCCGTCTGGGTAGGCTCACTGGTGATCTCTTTGCCCCGAGTGTTAGATGACTCGGCGACAGGGGTAAGAATAGGGACTTGAACAGGAATAGTAGCAGGTACACTGGCAGGTGTAATAACAATAGTTTTCCGGGCAGTTGGTGGAGAGATATCAGGTGAGAAAAGTCTTCCGTTGCGGGTGACTTTAGCAGGTCCAACAATATTACTGACGTCAGTATCAACATCTAACTCTTGTTTAACTCCATGAAAATAAACATCAGCCCCGTAATGCCAAGGGACAGCTTTATCAGAGGTGTAGGGGATAGGCCCAGTAACAGTGATGATCACAGGTGCGATTTTTGGAACAGGTGTAATTCTAACAGGCTTCCTCGAGGGAGCCTTGGAAGAATTGTCGAAAATGGTAATGATGGCAACTTCTTTAGTATGAACTACAGGAACAAAAGTCTTCTCAAACAGAATTTCTTTACTATCCATCAGGCATTGGACACTTGATTTCAAAAGTGGGAAACCGGTAGGTAGAACAGAACACATACGACAACCTTCGTCACAACCCGGAAATAAACCGGCTAGCAAAAGGTTCTTCTTCACAGTTATCAAAGGGGTAGCAATATCATTCACAGAAACCACAAACAAGTCTTCATCTATAGCATTAACTCCATGCTTGGGCATAGGAGCAGTCACAACATTAGGTCTTTCGGGCGCCTCGAACTCAATCTCCTTAGCATCAATTAAGTCCCATATCTTATTCTTCAAAGACCAACAATCATCTGTATTATGCCCCGGGCTATCAGAGTGATAAGCACAGCGGGCATTAGGGTTATACTTCGGTGATGTTGTATTTGGATTCTTCGAGGCTTCCCTTGGAATCACTAGATTGGTCTTCAGTAACTGTGGCAGAATCTGAGACAAATTCATGCTGAGACAGGTGAATTACCTTCAAGGTTTCTCGTCCTTTTGTTGATTGTTGTGCTGAGTAGCACCAGCAGGTCTTGAAATAACAACCGCATTAACAGCTTGGAGGCGTTCCGGTCTATTCTGGTTTTTCGAACTGTAGACAGCACTGGACTCTTTCTTGAAAGGCTTTTTCTCGGTGCTTGATGAGGCACCCTTATGTATCTTACCAGCCTTAATACCAGCTTCAATCCTCTCATCGGTCATGATTAGCTCTGTAAACCCAGATGAAGAGCTTCCAATCAGATGGTTGAAGAATGGACCAGACAAGGTCCCTAGAAACATATCCACAAGCTCCCGATCAACCAAGGGTGGTTGTACTCTTCCGGCGAGGTCCCTCCACTTCTGAGCATAATCTTTGAAACCTTCGCCCGTTCCCATTGACATACCCTGGAGTTGGGTACGCGTAGGAGCGAGGTCGGAATTGTACTGGTACTGCCTATAGAAAGCAGTAGCCAAATCTTCCCAACTGCGGATACTGGCTCCGTCCAACTGGTAAAACCACTCAAGCTGAGTCCCTGAGAGACTGTCTTGAAAGAAGTGGATCCATAAGTTCTTATCAGCGGTGTACGGCTGAATCTTCCTTACATATGATGGGAGGTGCAGCTTCGGACAAGAAACCCCGTCATACTTGGTGCTTTGAATTTGTGGGGAATTACTACCTTAGATGATAGACCTAGATCACCAAAGTCCAGACCAGGCACTTTATGAACTTCCATAGCACTCAACCGGTCTTCCAGTTGCTTGTATCTATCCTCAGCCGGAGGATACTGGTCTTCGTCAAAGTTCGTCTTGTTATCGGAGACCACAGGGCTAGGAGCCCTCCTTTCCTCTTGACTATCTTTCCCTCCAGATGAGGTAGTCAGATAAACTTCATCCCGTAGCCTGTTTCCAAACCTGTGACATGTGTTAAATAGGATTGTCCTCTTCTTCTTCTTCTTCTTCTCTTTTAGAATCAGGGTCTTCAGATCTTGCTGACCCTTAGCTATATTCATGAACAGCTTTTTGGAATTGGGCATTCTGGGCCTGAAGGGCCTTGATGGCTTGCTCAGTTGATGGTTCAGCAAATATGATGAGTGATGAAATAAACAGCGAAGAAGATAAGAGACCTGTAATCGGTACCTGTTATGAAGTGCATGGGATGAAATGCGTATGAAATGATTTCAAAGACAATTGGGAGATTCAAATTTGTAAACCAGAAAGGAAACACATTTTATTAGATAAACTTTGGAATTCAAGTTGTTCAACAAATTTCCCTTAAGGCGCTATAAGAAAGGAAATATTGAAAAGTAAATAAAACTGGAAAAGAAACAATCAAAGGTCAATCAGTGCTCCCATGGTCTCTTCTTGTCGGTGCGGACATAGTCATTGAGAATCCGCTCGTTCTCCAGCTGCCTAGTCAACCTCTGGATCTTCTGCTCTTGCTCTTTAAAATTTTCTCGGTAAGCATTCCATTCTTCTCTCAGTTGCATCCAAGACCTTTTTAGTGCCCTAATGTCAGTGGGCATGTAAGGATGGAGGATGGTAGGAAGAACCCCCTCTTCATTAGCAACTTCAACAATGATAGGCAGGACGGCTTCATATGGCATACCCAACTTTTGGGCAAGAATATGGACCCATCTGAGATATGGCTCCATCGGAAGAGAAGTCTTTGGACCCAGCTCATGTGGATCAGATCTATGAACTCTATCCCAAGCCCTTATGAATCTGCGGCGTTGCTCGTCGCTATCCCCTTGAAAATCAAATATTATGCTAGGCATTAGCAGCTCATGAGGTCCTTTTCTTCTGGAACGCCCAAACTGACGTAAGGCTAAGCACGAATTGTAAGAAATTCCTCCATGGGTTCCTATCAGTGGAACATTGGGGTATCCCCACAGCGATCAATGATAGCCACCTCGTCCATACCCTTGATAGTCCAGATGATATCATTGTGAGAGAGACATAACCCTATAGGCCCAGCCCATGCCTTCTTTGTTCTTCAGCACTGATTTGGGGAGGTGCGAAATAAACCACCTCGCCAGTAATGGAGCACAGCATATCAAGGTTCCCCGCTTTCAGGCGGTAAAGGCATAAAGCTGATGAAGAATGTCACCCAAGAGAGTGGGCACAGGATTACGAGAGATGAAGATTTTCACCGCATTCACATCAACAAAAGAGTCAGAGTTCGGAAACAATACCAAGCCATATATCAGAAGAGCCAGAATATCCTCGAATGCCTTGAAGTCTAGACTATCCCAGAAATAGTTAGCCTTACCAACCAAAAACTTAGTCAGAAAGCCCTTTGCTCCATTTCTAGTCTCCCAATTAGCCATTACCTCATCCTTTGTCAAATGAAGGGTTGCAGCAATCTCTTCGGGTCTCAGAATTTTCTCCCAACCAGTAAACGGGGTCTACTCTAGAATAGAGATACCGAGCAGATCAGAGAACTCTTCTAAGGTGGGAACCAACTGGTAGTCCTGGAAAGTAAAGCAATGGTACAGCGGATCATAGAATTGGACCAGGACACTCATCATCTGCTCGTCCAATTTGGAGGTGACCAAACTGAGAAGATAACCATGTCTTCTGATGAATGAGGTAGTATCAGGTATCTTTGCAATCAACTCTTTAAGCATGGTGGGAACTTGGACAAAGTTGATCAGGATGGTATTCCTACGCATAGGCATCATGATGACCTACAAAACAGAACAAAGATGAATCCCTCATGTCTTTGAAATAGGTTAGTCCAACACAAGATGTATGCAATGTTATGATGTCATGATGTCATGATAGTAAGCACATCACAAGTATTCACAAATATCAAACATGGTAAAGGCACACAAGTCACACAGAGAGCCCTTAGATTTCAGGCTGGCAAGGAGCTTAAGTACTACCCTCTTTCAGTTCAGTTGGTTTAAATCTATCCTAAAAATAGTAACTGGGTTCTAGAGGATCTCAATATCACTGACTACCCTCAATCGGTCATAATTCCAGTTTAGAAACCTTTTCTTGCGGCCAGAATCATCGCGAGAGTTTAGTCTCAATGAGTGTAGCATACTGCTACTGTTCTATGGCCAAGTTGGTCAATTTAAAGGTTCTAAGGTCAGTTGGTGCTTAATGACCCCTTAGATGACGCATATTCTCCTCGTTCCAACACAAGGGATATCGGTACAATCTAAAGTGCCACACCAATGTAGCTACTGCTTCAACCGTATCGGTCTACGCCGTACAGTTCCCTCACAGTTTATTGCTACTTACCTAAAGGGTATCCCCAGATACGGGTTAGGATCTATAGTAACTCCGATACAAGCCCACAAATATAAAGCATACAAAGAAAACAATTGAAAACACAATGATCTAATCCTAAGGTACACCCCATTTATTAAGCATCCCCAGCAGAGTCGCCAGTTCTGTGATACGGTGGGAGAGAACTGACTGTTTTTGAATACTGGTTCGCGTTTTGCGTTTGTTTTTGCAAAATGTCACGGTTAGCAAGAGTCTCCACCGTCTTTTATTTTATCCAACAAGGAAAGGAAAAAAGCACAGAAAAATTCCTTTTTCGAGATATTTCTCGGGTTCGGGGGGGGGGGGGGGGGGGGGGAGATTATAGAAAGGTAAGGTGTTAGCACCCTTTCTATCCGTGGTTATCCACGGGCTCTTATGTACTTGCTCAAAGTGTTTTCAAAATTTTGCTTTTCTTTGTGTTTGTGGGTTTGAAAAGAGTTTTTGTTTGAAAGGTGTAAGTGCGAAAAGTTTTGTTTTGTTTTGAGAGAGCAAGTACTTAAGAACCATCTACCTACTCGAAAAAGGAATCAATATGTGCTAATGTCCTTTAGACAATGCTATCCCACTATTGATGAGTAGGTAGCATCGTCGTTGGAGTTTAAGGGTCAATCCGATTAAGGGACGTGTAGTCACTAAAGCAATGTTAAGACGCCTTAGCGGTAACCCTAATGTCTTAGATCATTTTTCCGAGGCAACCGTTTTGAGGAAACTATGATCTTTGGACAAGAGGGCGACCTCTAAAACTTCCTATACTCAATGACCACGTTCGAAGGCAACCAAGCGAGGTGTACCCTAAGAGTGCGCATGTGCGAGTGTGTTGTTTTCAGTTAATTTGTCTTTGTACATGTCATGGGTGATCTATGTTGATTTTAGGTTTTAAACGATTAATCTTGTCATGCATTCCCTATTATCAAACATCTAATAGTTTATAAGTTGCGGAAATTAAATTGCGGAAATTAAACTAACTATTACAAGGCGTCGGGTATTTACATCGCCAAAAATAACCCTTGAAATTAAAATGCGAAAAATAAATAAAGCGATAAAAAGTATTAAAAGCCCTATTAAACTATTACATTCCGAGAAACAGATACAATAATATGATAAAATGGATCGCGTGCGAGAAATTAAATCGGGCGAGTTTTTAGGGTTTTGACCCTTTTGTTCATTAAAGAAAATATTTTTGGTTATTTTTGAATTGAAAAGAAATTAAATTAGGTTAAACATTAAATTAATAAACTAATTAATTAAGAAAAATATTTTTGGAGTTTTTGATATTTAAGGAAATAAAAATAAATTTGATCAAAGTTAATAAAAACCTAATTGTCTAAATTAATTTTAATTATTGCAAAAATATTAAATTTATTTCCTAATTAAACTAAATTAATTAAATTAATTTATTTGACAAAAATAAAATGCTGGAAATTAATTTTAATAAATAAAATATTTTTTGGTTTTTAATTTTATCAAGAAAAAGATTTTAATTGGTTAGTTAGTAAATAAATAATAAAACAAAATAATTAAATAAAATAAGAAAGAATGAAATAGAGAAACTCCGGGGGGGGGGGGGGGGGGTTCAGGCCCAATTTGGAGGTGAGAGTGGCAGTTTTCAAGGCCCAATAGTGCAAGCATGCGCTGACTTTTCTGGATCTCATGCACGCCCATTGACTTGATAGTATGATGGACTTTTGTTCTGGACCACCAGATCTGGCCTGGGGCCATCTGGAAAGTGATTGGATAAGGGAGCATGGTAGGCCATAATTGCTGAAGAGCGCTAGAACACCTGAAGAAAAATAACAAAGCAATATGGGGGGACCTGGGATTCGAACCCAGGTCCTGTGAGTTATTGGATGCACGCGTTGCCACTCAACCACTTCGCTTCATTTGTATACCTATTGGACAAATATTATAATATGGAAAACAAATTAATTATGCCAGAATTAAAACAAAAAACGCGCGAAGTATGAATTGTCCAATAGGGGAGGGCCACGTCTTCATCTTCCTCGTTGAAACCTGGATATTTACCTGCGGATTTACATCCGCAGCTAAATCCGTAGCTACATCCTAAAATCTATCCTAGGCCATAGAAATTAATTCCAAGACCATAATCATGCTCGTCTAAGTCTCCTGAGCACGTCTATACCCATCAATGGCTCCAATTTTATCTGTAGCAAAAATGCCCAAAAATACAAACCAAAAACCCTAGATTCGGGTATGGCACTATAGGTCATATAAACACAATTGGTTAATACAGAAAGCTCGCAAATTGAATGAGCATCATGAATATACCAAATATTTGTTCAAAAGATGCGAAAATATGGAGTTGCGATTTCAAGTGCAGAGCAGTTTTGTGAGAGACTTACAGCGCGATTGAGAGGGTATGAGAGTGTGCTTTTGATTGCTTCTGACTCAGTGGAGGCCCAGCAATTGATTCACGTTGAGCTTTGCCTTTGAATTTGTCTCTAGGAGTGATTTCAGTTTCAAGCTTTTTGCCATTTTTCTCAAGTTTGGTTTTTGTGATTTTGTAGCCTCTAACCTCTAATTCGTGTGCCCTTGCATTCTATATGTATTCTGCATTGGATTAGGTCAAGTTTTGGGTCTTGAATCTTTGCACATTGATGTTTGGAGATATGATTTGATTCACCATTGAAAACCTTCCAATTTGGTCCAAAATCCAATATTTTTGTACATGAAAAGCTTGATACGGATTTGACCATGATCATGATGATAATTAAGACCTATAACAACCAAAAAGATCCTAAGTCATCAATATTTGGATTTTATTTGATTTAAATTGTTTTAAAATGAATTAATTCAATAAAAAATCAAATAAAATAGAAAATTTAATAAATGGACACAAGGCTGAAGCTAGGACACTTGTGTAGTGTGACAAGATCAAATCTAGTGGAAAACAATGGGCCCATTTGACAAAATTTGAAGTTTTGGGGATAGTTGACTTTTGGCAATTTTGCAAAAATGCCCAACTTCAACAATGCATAACTTCTTCAATTTTAAACTTTTGAAAGGTTTCTTGGACTCTTTAGAAATATTGAGATGTCCTCCAACCAACCCTTTTGGTATCATCTCATTTTGATGTTCCATGCTCAAGTTATAAGCTTTGGAAAAAAAGGTGTTTTTGTTGACTTTCAAAAATGACCTATAATGTCCAAATTTGTACCTTTTTGTGAGTGCATTTCTTGATCTTGGGGTGTGAATATGGATTGTAGGAAATTGCATCCTATTCAAAATGAGCTTTGGATGGGTCATTTCTCATAAAGTATGAGAAAGTTATGCTTGGTCAAAGTTGAGTTGACTTTTCATGCAAAACCCTAATTTAGAAACTTTTGAGTCTTGATGAATTTTGAGCAATCCTTGATGAATCATGATAAAACCATGATCAAATGATGAAATAACCTTCAAAATGAAAATGTTTACAAAAAATCTTGAGGTTTGATTGTATTTGGATCACAGTTGACTTTTTCCCCAACACAGTCGATTTTTGGACCCTATGATCAATCGACTGAGCAAACTTCCTCTGCAAGGCTTGAAATTTGACATGGATGATCTTGAGAACATATTAGGACATTGGGGAGCACTTGAGGTAATTTGGATGCAAGGACCTTGATGCAACACAAAACCCTAATTTGAGATTGATTGTCTTAGGAGATGACTTGACTGTCCAACTCTTGAGCAATCTTGAGCAACTTGGAGATTTTTCTTGCAATATTTTGGGAAATATGAGAGGGCAAATTTTGGGGTACAACAACCGGCCTCAAAATAGGTGCGACTTTTATATAAGTCCACTTACGATTGCTTAACATAGCGCTAAATTTTATCCCAATTCGAATAAATGACCATTCGTGGCCCAAACTTATGATTGTAAGCCCAAGTATGTTAATTTGATCTCTTTGATCCAATAACCTTGAGATTCATTGTTTGGAGGCTTTGGTTCTACCAATCCTATAATGGATCTACAACACCTTTGGTCAACGCGGATCACTTAAACATCGTTGATCATTAAATGGTACTTGTGAGAATTCCAAATGGATGATATACTTGACAAAAAGAAAATGCAACTTGTTGTGTGGAGGCTTTGGTTATACCAATCCTCTAATGAGTTCCAAATTCAAGCTTAAAGATGGTCATCCAACTAACCACTAATTATTGACTTGTCTTACTTTATGCTTTTATTCTTTTTATGCTTTATGTATCATTTACTTTTAGCATTTACATTTCATGCCATTTTCATCTTTGCTCATTTGAGAATTTACTTTCTTGCCATTTTTACTTTGCTCACTTGAGCTTTTCTTTTCCTTTCTTAAGATAATTAATAATCAACATAAACCCTAAAAAATCTTTAATGGTACTGGAACTATTTGGTTACTATCCTTGGCATTATGGAGTATGGGACTTTTCTTGGACTTAGGATTAGAAATCTTGGCCTATCTTGGAAACCTTGTGATCTTATCTGATTATTTTGTCTGGAGTTCTTGAGGTTTACATCAAGACATTGGGTTTATTGTTTGTTTTTGTATGCAGGTTTTTTTGATTACACTCTTTGTTTGTAATATAGAATTCACCCGTATACAGCTATTACTCTGCCCAATTTTTGTGAAGACTTAATACACTTGAAGTTTGGTTCTCTCATGAGGTCTGGTATTTTTTGCTTGATTGGTTTCAATCCAAGGAATGGGAATTCTATCTTGGCTCATAATGTCAAGTATTAGCTTCTTGTTGGTTAGATGGTTCTTAACCCTATCTTTTACCTTATGCTTTAGGATAGTCCCTTCTTCTCGTCCCAACTTCTTTAATTTCAAAAATCCTCTTCCTCCTTTTGAAAACTCTTCTTGTTTTTAAACTTGAACCACTTTCATAATAACCTTGGACTTATTTCCATACATTTTCAAAACATTTTCATAAATAAACTCCAATCAACTTAATAATACCTTGACATTTTTTTGTGAGAAGACTAAAAGTAAATAAATCTCATTTCAAACCATGTTTGCCACTTTGGCTCTTTATCTTTAAACTTTTCTAAAAAGATTGAACTCTTATCAATCCTTGTAGTGATGTAAACAACTATACTTATACAATATATAGTGAAGATAGATATTTTCCACTTGGGTGTTGAGTGAGGCATTGTTTATTTTAAAGTCTAAGCCATATCCTCCATTTTGAGATGATGTAAATTCTCTTTTCTCATAATTGTGGGTAGTAGGTATGTTTTCCACACGGACAATGACGATGATGTTTTATCTCATAAAATTAACTAACACATTTGTGTCTTAAATTTTTTATAAAAAAAAAAGAGGAACTACGTGTACCCTGATCCCCTATTGCATGGAAAGGTGGTACGTAGGCACTAAAGGTTCGCAACCGCGGCGGGTGCAAAAATTATAAAATAAATATATTTCTTTTCTCACCTCCATCATCCATTTTTTATATACAACTTTTTTTTTCATAACCAAAATATACAGATTTTACAAAGAGGCTCCTACGGAGTACCATAGATGTTTAGGGTGCTAATACCTTCCCTTTACATAACCAACCCCCTTACCTTGAATCTCTCCACTTCTTTTTGGGTTATTCTCTATTTTCCAATTCTTTTGGAAACAATAAAGCGCGGTGGCAATTTTTATTTTGATTTGTATAAAGTCTAGTCAATCCAATGGCTTAGTTTTAAACATTTCTACCGCTACACTAAGGTAACCCCACTTTTAAAATAGTCTCCAGCAGAGTCTCCAGTTCTGTAACGCGGTGGGAGAACTAACTTGGTTGTTTTGTATTTGATCGCAAATGTTGCGGTTATCAAGAGTTGCCATCGACTTTTATTTTATCCAAAAGGAAAGACTGAAAAGAACAGGAAATACCTTTGAGATGTTTTCTTGAGTTCGGGGGGTAAATTATGAAAAGGGAAGGTATTAACACCCCTTTCATTTGTAGTTATCTACGGGATCTTAGTTGCTTGCTAGATCACTTGCTATTTGTTTGAATGTGCTTGTGGTGTGGCTTTTGAAAGTATTTTGAAAATGTCTTTGTAATGGTTCTCGTTTATATAAGAACACATACAAAGTGTTGTTTTGAAAATAGTTCAAAAAAAGGTGTTTGTGGAATGTGTTTTTGAAAGTGATTTTAAAAAAAAGTCTTTGTAATAGCTCCCGATTCTATAAGAACTGGTACAAAGTATTTGTCTTTAAAAATGTTTCAAAATGAGAGTGTTGGTGTATGAAATGTTTTTGTTGTGAGCAAGCGAGCAACTAGGAGCAAATCTACCTACTCAAAAAGGTCTTAGATGTTCTTTTGCCCTCCTTTAGATGTGGCTATCTTACCATTGATTTGGTAAGAAGCCCCATCGTTGGATGTGAAGGGACGGACGTGGGACGTTTGTATAGTCATAGAAGGCAACCTATGGAAATTTTTAGCAATGTCGTTTCAGGGACTAGATCGTTTACCGAAGGAAACATTAAGGGTCATCGAGGGACTACGATCTTTTATCGAGGGTCTTTGCTAAAATTTCCATATTCGAGGGACATGACTATTTTTTGAAAGGCAACAAAGTGGGATTACCCTAAGGGTGCAAGTGTGAATGGTGTGTTTGATTTACATGCATTTTAGTCTTGATTAGGGTTATCTATTTGTTGATTTCATATCTTGCCATACACACCCTAATTACTAGCATTTACAATTGGAAGCGATAAAGTGCGGAAATGTAAAGTCCTACGCTATTTTATCATGTAGGGATGGGGGTATAAATTTACCAATGGGGGTTACAAGAATTTAAATCCTAATTAACTATTACAACCATATTGAAATGTACAATGTAAGAAAGAAAAAGGAATTGTTTAAAAAATGTTTTAATATTGAATATAATAAAAAAGGGAAATAATGAGAGATAGAATTAGCATGTTGCTGAAAGCAAAACAAAGGGGATCAGAAGTTCTGATGCCAGGCGCGCTGTGGTTCAGAAAGAAGCATAAAAATTATGGATTGGTACACTCTGAGATCCTGCAAGAAACGTTAGAGGGAAAACACAGAAGTTCTGAGTTGCTATGTGTTGAACTTATGAGTGTTAGAACAGTGAGAAAGTCTTATAAGTTTTGTGTATTAAAACAGTGAAGAGAGCTTAGAAGTTCAGTATGTGCTAAGACAGTGAGTGAACATCAGAAGTTCAGTGCGCGTTAACAGCGAGTGAACATCAAAAGTTCAGTGTGTTTAAACAGTGAGAAAATCATAGAAGTTCTGTGTGTTAAAACAATGAAGAGAACTCAGAAGTTCAGTATGTGCTAAGACAGTGAGTAGATATCAGAAGTTCAGTGTACGTTAACAGCGAGTGAACATCAGAAGTTCAGTGTGTTTAAACAGTGAGAAAATCATATAAGTTCTATGTGTTAAAACAGTGAGGAGAACTCAGAAGTTCTGTGTTGTGCTAAAACTGTGAGTAAATGTCATAAGTTTTGTGCTACATTTCAACTCTTTCCTCATATTAATCAGCACATCAGCAATTTATTCAGTTTTTAACAAACACCAAATCAGAAGGATAAAAGCAGAACAGTTTATAGAAGTTCTAATCTGAATTCTGAGCCTAGCCTTAATCAAAAAGTTCTGATCCACAGTTTTTCTACTTATGCAATTATATGGACGACATCAATATTATGATATTTACATGTTTAATGATGTTCTGAATGAAAAGATGCGAAGTCAGAAAGACTTACCTTGAATCTGGAGCGTGTGCTTAGAACTTGAACTGCTGCCTTCAGATGTTCTTGAGTCAGCAAGGACAACGGAAGAGAAAATTCTAAGTTCTTTGATTAAAAGGGAAGCGCAAAGGTTTGGTTTTCTATTTTGGGAATTCTGGATTTTTACGAAGGTTTCACAATTTTATTTTCTCTCTTTTGACAATTATCTCTCTCCAAAAGCCAACCCTTGAAAGTGTGATGGAGCAACTTATTTATAGACGGGTTTGTTGTGGGTTTTTTTTTTGGGGGGGGGGGGGGGACAAATGGGATTTAAAACCGTTTTGGAATAATGTTCCATATCTTTTTAAACACATTTTTCGTATGCTAGTTTGGTGCAAATATGGGATTTGGGAAAATGCAGGCGTGGACTGGATTAGTTGTTGGTTATAGGAATGTGTTGTAGCAGTGCAGCAGGTTGTTTAAACGAGGTTTCAGGATTTCGTGATGTTCTGATTGCAGAAGACCAGAATGAGACTCGAAGAGTGATGTTCTGACTGAAGCGTTGAACATAGCCTTCATATGCTAGGGTGCTGCCTTGTTCTTAAAGCAAGTATGGTGGTTAGCAGCTTTTAGCCGTGCCTAAGCTAGATTTGTAAGCATGAATTAAGGAAAAGTACTCTCAGAGGCAAAAGCAAAGCATGGGCCCAGCATAAACTTTGTACAAAAGTTTGCTTTTCAAGGATAGCAATGGTACTTCTATCTCACACGTGGAGAAATCCTTTGGATAAAAACTCAAAAGTGGTTGTGAGCATTAAATGATTATAAGATTTGTCAAACTAGAAATCCTGAGCTATGAGATTGTGCATCATAGCTTCATTTTGGGCCAGAAGTTCAGCATCAGCGCAACTTAGAACAAACATCCAACTTCTGATCCTTGAATCCCTTTGCTCCAGCATGTTCTGTAGGAGTTCTCAGACTATCCCAAAAGCTTGTAACACGCTTTGTAAATCCTCTTTGAATTGCTCTTGTAAATTCTGACTGGACCTATATTAAAACTTGCCCAGAAGTTCTATCCAAATCCTATTTTGGAAAGGTCCAGAATTTGCTTAAAGCTTCAGTTTCATGGACGCGTCTTTGAAGATTTGTATCTTGAAATCCCAGCATTTCTAGGAGAAGTTCTATTCTGCAATGTTTTAGATCTCATTGAAATCTATAACTTTTGTGTCAGAAGTTCTTCCAGAATCAGATTGCATCATGGTGAAGATCTCGCCAGATGTTCCAAGTTTATCATTTTTCCTAAACACTTAGAAAAATTTCTAAGTATTTAGAATTTTGACTTTTCCAAAGTAATTTTGACTTTTGAATTTCTTGATGAAACAAACTTCATATTTCAACATGTCTTGATGAAATATGATTCTTGAAACTTGATTTTGATCTAAAAGTAAAATTTTGGCTTTTTAGTATGCAAATGACCATTTTGCCCTTGCGAATGACTTTCTTGGAATATTTGTAAATCAAGGCTTGAAATTGGATGGAAGCAAACTTGAGGGTCTAGGATGATACTTTGAGAAATGAGAGGGGAAATTTTGGGGTACAACAACAAGGAATTAAATTGTTGAAACTAATCCATGTTACCCAACAACCTGTCAATATGAGAATAGGTAGTTCCTGTGCAGTGCTTATTCGACCAAGTGAAGTAATCCCCAATAGTATCCATTTCACTTAGCCCAGTAATGCTCATCATTTCCTGGAACTCCTTGTATTCATTTTCAGTAACAAGACTTCCTCCAATTTTGTCTTGTGCAGTAGCCACATTATTATAGTCCCCAAACAGGCACCAAGGCCCCTGCACAGATTTATGAATACTTTCAATAGTCTTCCATAAACAACTTCTATCAACCTTACCATTATGTGCGTAAACATCAATTAGCAAAAACTTGAGTCTGCCCCTGTTGTCATAAACCCCACAATGAATAGTTTGCCTAGTTTTATGCACACTTCTAATATCATACTTGGTATTGTCCCAACTAATCCATAATCTTCCATTAGCATGTTCTGCATAATTATCTAGATGAGCTCCTTTGAAATACAACTTATCTCTAATGCCTACAGTTTTATTGCTTTTAACACGAGTTTCAATTAAGATGAAAATATCTGGATGTAGCTCTAGGAGATGGGAGTTAATCTCCTTAATTTTGCCACTCTTATTTAACCCCCTAACATTCCATGCTACCATCATGGTACCTTATCCTTGGTGATAAGGGGGTCATTCAAAACCTCCAAAACACCAAAACCATTAATACAGGGTACCACATTCGAAGACTCAATAAACTGAATTGACTTACCTTTTGCTTTCCCCACCTTTGTCCATTCCACTCCTGGTCCTGCATTGGATGTCTTCATAATCTCCTCATTAGGGGTAGATACCACTGCTACAGTATCCTCTTTGGGCTCGGGTTGGCTAGGCTTAGGTTTCCAAACCTTTTTTATCTCCTCAATACACTAGTGTCCAACCTTCTGGCATTTCTCACAGAACCTAGGTTTCCATTCATACTCTATATGCTGAATCATCTTACCCCCTTCCTTATCTTTTATCATAATCTCCTCCACAAGCTTTTTTGTGATGTCCACATCCACCAGGATCATTGCATATGACACCCTCAGTTTGAGGGTTGTGCATTCATCAGTAACCAAGGGCACCCTAATAGAACTGCCAATCTTATTGAGGCTCTTTTCACCCCAAAGATACAGAGGTAGTTTGGGTAGCTTTATCCATATGGGGATTGTCCGCAACATGTCCTGTTTCATATTAAAATCAGGCTTCCACTCCTTAAGAATCATTGGCAAACCCCTGACAGAATAGAGTCCTTTCATCAAGACAAAATCCATATCTTCAAGTGTGCTGAATCTCAGTATGAAATACCCATCGTCATGATAGAACATATCCGGAAGCTGGACAAAGTTCCACATCTTCTCCATAAATCTCTTCACAACATTCATGCTCAGTTCTTCTCCAAGAA